>QRDG01000460.1:0-377033 GCA_012064385.1 Puccinellia tenuiflora | reverse complement strand
CGACCAAGGCAGTCGAGGAGGAGGTCAGCCGGCCGAAGGAGAGGAGCTCGGGCGAGGCGTGACGGGGAGAGCCGGCGGCAAGGATCAGGAGAGGAGGGAGCCGGGGCTGCAGAGGCGGCGCGCGGAGGTGGAGGATGGGGACGGGACGAGCTCGACGGCGTCCGAAGGAGGAGGCGAGAAGGAACCGGCAGCGGGGCTGGGAGGTGCGATGGGGAGGAAGGGCCGAGGTCGACGGCGCCGGGAGGAGCAGGTGTAACAGCCCCAGATTAGTACCCTAAAATATGGGCCAAATTTTCACTTTTTGATTTGCATTGCATCATGGCATCCATTTAAATTGCTAATCTAAAATAAAGCAACACTTGGAAATTTAAAACAAAGGAAGCAAAACCCTTCCCAAAATTTTCAAACCAAATAAATTGCTCAAATTGTTGAAACCAAATAAAGTTGAACTTCCAATTTGTTCCGGAAGTTTCAATCATCCAATTATAACTATTTGGTAAAGGCAAATTATTAACAAGCAAATAAATAAACTTGAGATTTCAATTTGGTTCAATACAATTCTATTTTTGGAACCAAGCTAAGCTATCCAAAATTTAAACTAAAATCATGGGGAGTTTCAATATTATTGCGAGAGCCTCCATGTTTAATTCCACTATTTTTGGAAATATATAAATGCTCCAAATAAATACATATTGCTTTTTATCAAAAATGGCTATAATTAGAGCCTGTGAACAAAGGTGGTCCAAAACATTTTATTTGGCAACACAAATTTTTGTGGAGGCTCTAACTGCTAAGTGGAGCCCACATGAATTTTTGCAGGTTTTTACATAATGCTTAAGCACCTCTTTTAAATCGCCTAAGTTGCTGTTGGACTGGGTTGCAATTAAAGAAACTAGTTCCAGGGGGGGTTTTGCAAACCGGCCATCTCCCTCCTGTCGCCACAGTGCCTTCAGGCACTGGCGCCATGCCGGGGCGCCCCATGCCGCCCCCACTCCCTCCTGGCGTGCCCCCGTGGACATGGACACGCCGACGCGTTCGCCAGCTCCCCCGCATCCCATTCCCCCCCTTTTCTTCCCACCTGCTTCCCCTCTTCTCCCTCGCGAGCTCCTCCCCCTGCCGCCAGTTGCCGAGCGCCGTCACCGTGGTTTAGGTGTGCCCCGTGCAGATCGACACGCACCTGCTCCTCCTCCACATCGTCCTCTACCTCCTCCACCGACTCGCGCTAGCTGGGAGGCTCAGGGTCGAGCAAATCGTGCTCGACCGTGCGCGTCCATCCTCCACCCGCCGATCCCATCCTCGCCGGAATCCAGCCGCGGTGGTCGTCCCCGGCCGCTACTAAGAATGCCAGCTACTCCCTTGTGAGGCCCGCGTCTCCTTTCCGTCCTCCCCGCCTCCCTTCTCTTCCCCTCGCCGCCGTTCACCTTCCGGTCGCCGCCGATGCCGACGTGCTCTGCCTGCCCGGCCTGGCCGTCGCCTGGGCCGGCCTGAGGCTGGAGCCTTCGGGCAGGTGCCCGGCCTGCCTGCCCGGCCTGGGCCGGCACGAGGCCGGCCGCTTCGGCCACACTCCCGGCCGGTTGCCCAGCCTGGGCCGGCTCTGGGCCGGACCACTCGGGTCCCTGCCCAGCCTTTTATCCGGCCTGGCCGGCTTGAGGCCGGCCCGTCTGGGGTTTTTGTTTTCCTTTTTATGTGAAACAAATTTTAAATAATCGATAACAATTTGAAAAATGCTTCAAATTCGACAAATCAAATTTCAAAATGTTCAAAAAAATAAACTCTACAAGATAGAATAATTGTAATTGTCTTTTGAAGTTATAATCTTGTTGTTTATTTAAGAATCCTTAAAATGAGTTAATTAATACCAAATTAGTTAAATTCATAACTTGAGAAATATTTATTCAAACATTATGAATTGACTAACCATGTGATCAACACTTCTTTTGCAATCAAACAATGCACTTATCACATCATGATCACAAATTCTTATTTGATGTTACTCATAATTTGATTAAAGGAATTAAATTCAATTAATTAATTAATTTGCTATATTCATCGGTGCTCCGAAAATTTCAAATAAGGTATCAAATTGTTCGGAATGACAAATCCTACCCATTCATATCATGTTCATGCATATTTGAGCCACTTCTCTAATAAAGTACTAATTTATAAGTAATGTGGCCACTAAGATAAATATGGGGTTGTTTCCAAATGATTGCACTAATTATTTGGAGCTCCATTTAATTTGTTAATTAAATTAAATGATAATATCCTTGCATCAATTGGACATGTCATCATGTGTTTGAGCATTGCATCTTGTGTTCTTGTGATTTATGTGTGCTTTGTATTTCTTTTGGGTATCGATAGATTCCGGAGTCGAGGGTTCCCTCTCCTACCCCGACGAGCAGTACTACGCTTCCCGGCAGCAAGGCAAGAGATAACCTAACCTTCTTGGCATATAGCATTCCTATGTTTTGATCAAATTATTTTATCCACCATAATATTGCATGCGGTTCAAATGTCTCTTTTGGTGAATATTAGAATATCCTATGAATGCATGTTCTTCCCCAAGCCAATCACATGTATCCCTACCTATGAAACCTAGGGTTGAAGTGCTGGCCGAGATAAAGATAAAATAGTTGTATTTATATGCTTAGCCATGCTTAAATAAATGCTTTATGTCCGTTATTTAATTCCATAATTGTTGATGTTGATGGAATGATTCGGGCATGGTGGATAATTGTGATGCTAATTAAAATGCTAAGGCGGCTTGGGTGAGTTGCCATCGGGGATGGTGTTTTGCCTCACTCTAGCCCCTAGGTGCGAGTTCTTTACCTCTTGAACCAAGACGAGCGTGCTGCCATTGGTGGGTGTATGGGCGCCTTACTAACTGAATAACTTGTGCGGGCGTATCCAAGGGTCCTCTAGTTCGGTTTTCCATTTGCGTGTGAGTGGAAAGATGATGTTGATGAGGATTTGTGTTTAGGGCGTGGCGATGGGGCAGGGCGCTGGGAGCGTTGAACCTGTCCTGTGGCCACAGATGACTCTTGGATATTCTCACGTGAGGTAAAGGTTTAACCGCGCCCGCTTGCCGGCCTTCCCCGGAAGAGGGCCACTCAGGTGAGCCGGACGGTACCAATGGGTAAATTAGTACACCCCTGCAGGGATAATCTTTTCGAAAAGCCGTGTCCACGGTTATGGACAATCTTGGTATCGGATATAAGATCATAGACAACGTTAACCTAATTGATATGGCAGCTAGAGGTTGCATAACAAACATGAGATAAAGGTTCATTTCCTCGAGGGTGAGTCGAGGGAGTGCCTTTGTGTGAGATGAGTGGTGATGGTTGCAAGTAGGTTCGCCGAGAACCGAAGATGAAAGTGTTACTCTCTTACCCCTTTATAACAATATTCTGAGTAGACGAATGCCATGTGTCACTTTATATTTCGGTTTATTAAAATTAGCTTTATGCAAAAGAAATACATAAACAGCTTTAGAGCCTCCGTCAGTCATTGGGCCTATATCGCCCTACTAAACTTGCGAGTACATCGTACTCAGTCTCTCTTTGCTGCCTCTATGATTTTGTATTTCAGAGGAGGACGACACCGAGCAACTAGGTGGGTTCTTCGTTGACGTCGACTACTAGTCTGGGGTTCCCAGGTGGCAGCTTGGGAACGTGGAACAAGCTGGCTGGGATGATGTTTATTGTAGGCCTCTTAGGCCATATATTTGCTTCTTGTTGTTAGATAACACTACCCGTTTCCGCTTGATGACTTGTTGGATCTGTGATCCTTTTTGTTGTGTAATATTTGTATTCTTCTCGTTACATGAGTTGCTATACTTTTGTGTCGTAGAGTCATGCTTTGTGCCAGTTCTGTTCCACAAGTCTCGATCTTTGTCTTATGCATTGATGGTTGTGTCGAATTCATAGCCTCTCTGTATAATTCCGGGGTCGGGGCGTTACAAGTTTGGTATCAGAGCAGGACTGCCTGTAGGAAACCCTTTCTATTGGTCGATGTCGAGTCTAGTTCGTGAAAATTATTTTAAACCTAAAAATGAGTTGTGAAAACCTTCCTAGGATTCTTTTTACTCCTTATCCAATTCACTCTGATCTCGGTGTTGTCTTACCTCTATTTTATTTTAACGGTTTTTCTGATCATTGGCAAAGTTCTAAATCTTTAGGATCACGGGGTTGGGTTCTACCTTTACTTACTGGTTAACTTTGCTTGTCTTCAAATTCTAAATTCCGAAGAGAAGAAGTATTGCGGATCGTCAAGAAATTCCTTGCTTTAGCCCAAGATCTTGAACCGAAGGTCCCGGATTGTGCTAGGGCTCAGGTGTAATGATTCATGAGGGTTGTCACCCCTATGAGCATTATGCTATTGTGGGTCCCAGTGCATGAAGCTGATCTTTAACCCAAGATCTTTCCCGTTGAATCCTGGTGTTAAAGGTCGAACCCTACATCAGGTTGGCAAAAAATTGAAGTTGGTCTTCAAACTCGAGGTTGCAGCCGTAATTGGTTTCCTCGACAGTGCTCTTCTTCGTCACTAGCTTACCTAGGCTCTCTGTTATGGAACCATCTGAAACACGACGGGATTGCTCTTAGCGAGATCTTCCATCGATAATTGTGTTTCCTCCGGTAACGACCGTTCCTGAAACCCTTTCGACACTAGTTGTCGGAAGAGTGCTAACACGGGCTTCTGCAATATCCTAAATGGTTATTAGCCCGTTCTTTAATCCAAATCTGCTTTCAGTCCTCTATTTGCCTGCGGACAGTTAAGTGTATCGTGCATTGGGGTGTTCTGATGCATGTTATTCTTGTGGTTCATCAAGACATTCCACTTTGGGATGTCAGGAGAAACAAACTCCGGTACCTCGTCCATATTTCGGTCAGGTCAAAGTTTTGTAAATCGCGGAATAGGAGCTTGTCTAGCTTTTGTTCCGTTCCACCTTGGAGTGTCACGCTCTTTTATATCGAGAAGTCGTGCTTAGTCTCATGACATACTGGATGAAGTGATGCTCCTACCCTTCCTTATCCATCTACCTCCGAGCTTTTCGGGCTCAAGAGTATTGAGGAGGAATATCATTGCGGTAATCGGAAATTCTTAGCAAATGTAATTGCTTTGAAATCCAAAGACCTTGGTGGCACTCTTAGCCTGACTGGTAATCCTGTCCTCGAGCTGAGTTGTCTGTGTTGCCAAGCCCATTAGTTCAGGTGCACCATCGGTCCACGAGTTAGATTCATTTTGAAAACTCCCAAGACCACCTTCTTTTCTCTGAAAGGCAAGTTTCCTCTCGCAACCAGTGACTTTGTCGATATGGATCCGAGTGAAGTTCGCTTTGTCTCCTCGGGTTAAATCACAAGTTGGTTATGCATACGTGCATTATTGAGCTGGTAGGTTGGTACCTCCCGTTCTCTGACTAAGCCATGTGTGCACACCAAGTCTTGACCGAGTCGTTCCTAAATAAGAAGAATTTGGCAAAAACTTATCATCTCACCGGTGCTTCCCAATCATGAACCAGTTGGGCTTCTTGTTTGGAGTTCATGCTGGATCAATTTCCTCTTCGTGATCGTGACCCAATGGAACTCCCAATCTACCTCGTGTTCTGGAGCTTGGCCATGTAGCCTTATCTGAGAATCTAGTTATCCTACCTGTCGGCTAACTTTAGCAGACTCTTTCCTTGGGCATGCCAAGTCTGAGTTACCCTCACGCCTAACCAACTCCTAATCTCAAGCAAAAAGTGATGCTTGGAGTTTATCAAGAGCATGACCTAAGCCTACTACTAACCCGACAAGTTCGGTGTTGTGGTCCACGCACCTCACCGGAAGGCTTTTTGCCTAAATCTCCTAACTCTACCAAATCGACCGTTGTCTATGAGGATCATGTGTAACTGGTTCTAGAAGTGTTCCCCTAAGGTCCATTTTCTATCTTCAAGTACGACCTTCGCTTGAGGATTGAATGAAGGCTTTTCCGAAGCATGTGTGTGATATCTAGAACCTCAAGGATAACATCACCACGGAGTTGCTAAATATCCATCGGTCGACCCTTCTGCTTCCTCTATCTTGTGGCAATATCTCGTTATGAGGTTTTACCTCTCTAGCCAATTGTGGATCCAATGCTATATCCTTCCCACCTCGGTGAAATCAAGGTTTTGCCCAATCACACGAACGTTGGGTCAATTCATCCGTCATGTTAGGGCCTGAGCTTTCAACCTTGTGGAAACGTCTGATATGTCAAATGTGGAGTCCAGAAGTTGTCCTATCTTTAGCTCGACCTTTGTTTGGTCAAGTCATTCCTAGCTCCTCGATGGCTTATGGTTTTGGGCAGGAGTCATGTTGTCCACCACTTTAAGCTATCTCCTGTTCTCTCCTCCGCATCGACATGACCTGCTTGTTATCTTAGGGTCCGCAACAAGGAAGATCATCGTGGGATCAAGTTGTCGTTGAAGTCAAGAGTGTTGTGTTCCCCTCATCCCTACTTCTACTCTAGAATCTCGGGACGAGATTCCTGTAAGGGGGGTAGATTTGTAACAGCCCCAGATTAGTACCCTAAAATATGGGCCAAATTTTCACTTTTTGATTTGCATTGCATCATGGCATCCATTTAAATTGCTAATCTAAAATAAAGCAACACTTGGAAATTTAAAACAAAGGAAGCAAAACCCTTCCCAAAATTTTCAAACCAAATAAATTGCTCAAATTGTTGAAACCAAATAAAGTTGAACTTCCAATTTGTTCCGGAAGTTTCAATCATCCAATTATAACTATTTGGTAAAGGCAAATTATTAACAAGCAAATAAATAAACTTGAGATTTCAATTTGGTTCAATACAATTCTATTTTTGGAACCAAGCTAAGCTATCCAAAAATTTAAACTAAAATCATGGGGAGTTTCAATATTATTGCGAGAGCCTCCATGTTTAATTCCACTATTTTTGGAAATATATAAATGCTCCAAATAAATACATATTGCTTTTTTTATCAAAAATGGCTATAATTAGAGCCTGTGAACAAAGGTGGTCCAAAACATTTTATTTGGCAACACAAATTTTTGTGGAGGCTCTAACTGCTAAGTGGAGCCCACATGAATTTTTGCAGGTTTTTACATAATGCTTAAGCACCTCTTTTAAATCGCCTAAGTTGCTGTTGGACTGGGTTGCAATTAAAGAAACTAGTTCCAGGGGGGTTTTTGCAAACCGGCCATCTCCCTCCTGTCGCCACAGTGCCTTCAGGCACTGGCGCCATGCCGGGGCGCCCCATGCCGCCGCCCCCACTCCCTCCTGGCGTGCCCCCGTGGACATGGACACGCCGACGCGTTCGCCAGCTCCCCCGCATCCCATTCCCCCCCTTTTCTTCCCACCTGCTTCCCCTCTTCTCCCTCGCGAGCTCCTCCCCCTGCCACCAGTTGCCGAGCGCCGTCACCGTGGTTTAGGTGCGCCCCGTGCAGATCGACACGCACCTGCTCCTCCTCCACATCGTCCTCTACCTCCTCCACCGACTCGCGCTAGCTGGGAGGCTCAGGGTCGAGCAAATCGTGCTCGACCGTGCGCGTCCGTCCTCCACCCGCCGATCCCATCCTCGCCGGAATCCAGCCGCGGTGGTCGTCCCCGGCCGCTACTAAGAATGCCAGCTACTCCCTGGTGAGGCCCGCGTCTCCTTTCCCTCCTCCCCGCCTCCCTTCTCTTCCCCTCGCCGCCGTTCGCCCTCCGGTCGCCGCCGGTGCCGACGTGCTCTGCCTGCCCGGCCTGGCCGTCGCCTGGGCCGGCCTGAGGCCGGAGCCTTCGGGCAGGTGCCCGGCCTGCCTGCCCGGCCTGGGCCGGCACGAGGCCGGCCGCTTCGGCCACACTCCCGGCCGGTTGCCCAGCCTGGGCCGGCTCTGGGCCGGACCACTCGGGTCCCTGCCCAGCCTTTTATCCGGCCTGGCCGGCTTGAGGCCGGCCCGTCTGGGGTTTTTGTTTTCCTTTTTATGTGAAACAAATTTTAAATAATCGATAACAATTTGAAAAATGCTTCAAATTCGACAAATCAAATTTCAAAATGTTCAGAAAAATAAACTCTACAAGATAGAATAATTGTAATTGTCTTTTGAAGTTATAATCTTGTTGTTTATTTAAGAATCCTTAAAATGAGTTAATTAATACCAAATTAGTTAAATTCATAACTTGAGAAATATTTATCCAAACATTATGAATTGACTAACCATGTGATCAACACTTCTTTTGCAATCAAACAATGCACTTATCACTTCATGATCACAAATTCTTATTTGATGTTACTCATAATTTGATTAAAGGAATTAAATTCAATTAATTAATTAATTTGCTATTTATTCATCGGTGCTCCGAAAATTTCAAATAAGGTATCAAATTGTTCAGAATGACAAATCCTACCCATTCATATCATGTTCATGCATATTTGAGCCACTTCTCTAATAAAGTACTAATTTATAAGTAATGTGGCCACTAAGATAAATATGGGGTTGTTTCCAAATGATTGCACTAATTATTTGGAGCTCCATTTAATTTGTTAATTAAATTAAATGATAATATCCTTGCATCAATTGGACATGTCATCATGTGTTTGAGTATTGCATCTTGTGTTCTTGTGATTTATGTGTGCTTTGTATTTCTTTTGGGTATCGATAGATTCCGGAGTCGAGGGTTCCCTCTCCTACCCCGACGAGCAGTACTACGCTTCCCGGCAGCAAGGCAAGAGATAATCTAACCTTCTTGGCATATAGCATTCCTATGTTTTGATCAAATTATTTTATCCACCATAATATTGCATGCGGTTCAAATGTCTCTTTTGGTGAATATTAGAATATCCTATGAATGCATGTTCTTCCCCAAGCCAATCACATGTATCCCTACCTATGAAACCTAGGGTTGAAGTGCTGGCCGAGATAAAGATAAAATAGTTGTATTTATATGCTTAGCTATGCTTAGCCATGCTTAAATAAATGCTTTATGTCTGTTATTTAATTCCATAATTGTTGATGTTGATGGAATGATTCGGGCATGGTGGATAATTGTGATGCTAATTAAAATGCTAAGGCGGCTTGGGTGAGTTGCCATCGGAGATGGTGTTTTGCCTCACTCTAGCCCCTAGGTGCGAGTTCTTTACCTCTTGAACCAAGACGAGCGTGCTGCCATTGGTGGGTGTATGGGCGCCTTACTAACTGAATAACTTGTGCGGGCGTATCCAAGGGTCCTCTAGTTCGGTTTTCCATTTGCGTGTGAGTGGAAAGATGATGTTGATGAGGATTTGTGTTTAGGGCGTGGCGATGGGGCAGGGCGCTGGGAGCGTTGAACCTGTCCTGTGGCCACAGATGACTCTTGGATATTCTCACGTGAGGTAAAGGTTTAACCGCGCCCGCTTGCCGGCCTTCCCCGGAAGAGGGCCACTCAGGTGAGCCGGACGGTACCAATGGGTAAATTAGTACACCCCTGCAGGGATAATCTTTTCGAAAAGCCGTGTCCACGGTTATGGACAATCTTGGTATCGGATATAAGATCATAGACAACGTTAACCTAATTGATATGGCAGCTAGAGGTTGCATAACAAACATGAGATAAATGTTCATTTCCTCGAGGATGAGTCGAGGGAGTGCCTTTGTGTGAGATGAGTGGTGATGGTTGCAAGTAGGTTCGCCGAGAACCGAAGATGAAAGTGTTACTCTCTTACCCCTTTATAACAATATTCTGAGTAGACGAATGCCATGTGTCACTTTATATTTCGGTTTATTAAAATTAGCTTTATGCAAAAGAAATACATAAATAGCTTTAGAGCCTCCGTCAGTCATTGGGCCTATATCGCCCTACTAAACTTGCGAGTACATCGTACTCAGTCTCTCTTTGCTGCCTCTATGATTTTGTATTTCAGAGGAGGACGACACCGAGCAACTAGGTGGGTTCTTCGTTGACGTCGACTACTAGTCTGGGGTTCCTAGGTGGCAGCTTGGGACCGTGGAACAAGCTGGCTGGGATGATGTTTATTGTAGGCCTCTTAGGCCATATATTTGCTTCTTGTTGTTAGACAACACTACCCGTTTCCGCTTGATGACTTGTTGGATCTGTGATCCTTTTTGTTGTGTAATATTTGTATTCTTCTCGTTACATGAGTTGCTATACTTTTGTGTCGTAGAGTCATGCTTTGTGCCAGTTCTGTTCCACAAGTCTCGATCTTTGTCTTATGCATTGATGGTTGTGTCGAATTCATAGCCTCTCTGTATAATTCCGGGGTCGGGGCGTTACAGCAGGCGAGGAGGAACAGGCGGCGGTCGTAATTTGGTTTTTATTTTTTTTAATTCTTAATAATGTACTACTGGCGCACCAAAACAAGGGTTCGCCAGCGGTAAGTGTGATACTGCTGGCGAACAAGCGGTTCGCTAGTGGTAACCTATTACCACTGACGAGGTTACCACTGGCGAACCGTTTGTTTGCCAGCAGTGGGCAAATTTGGTTCGCCAGCAGTAGGCATTTTGCTACTAGTGGCAGTCTGTGGTGGCGGGCGGGTAGGCCTGGGCTGGGCGCCATGGTTGCAGGCGGCGAGACCCAGATCTAGGCCCGGTTTGGGTCAGGCGGGCCTCTCCGATGGGCATAGGTGTCGGCGTCGCCTGGCAGCGGTTTGCAGCTCCGAGGTCCTCGCGAATCCTATATATCGCCCGCAGGCGACGTGATACGGCCGCGTCGCCTGCAGCGTGGCGCTGCTGGGCCGGCCCGTTACGGTGTTATTTTTTCGTTTTCCCTTTTTTCTTAGTTTCCTTTTCTGTTTTTTCTGTTTCTTTCATTTATTTTTATTTACGAAAAATGTTCAGATTTCGAAAAAAATTATATTCTAATTCAGTTTCTGAAAATTGTTCGGATTTGAATATTTTTCAGATTTTTAAAATGTTCAAATTTGAAAATTGTTCAGTTTCTTTTCTTCTTTTTTTGTCACCGACATTTTTCGTTCACCTATATTCTCTATTCACTTTTAAAACATTCAAAAATAGTTTCCGTTCACCGACATTTTCTGTTCATTTCAAAAATCGTTCGAAAATAGTTTCTGTTCACCGACATTTTCTGTTCACTTTTAAAATCGCTCAAACATAGTTTCCGTTCACCGACATTTTCCATGAACTTTTTAAAAGGTCAAAAATAGTTTCCATTCATCGATATTTTTCTGTTCAAATTTGAAAATTGTTTAGCGCTGAGAAATGTTCAAAATTACAATTTGTTAAATTTTAAGAAATGTTCAAATTTGAAAATTGTTTAGTTTTGAAAAAAGTTCAAAATTCAAATTTCAAATTTGTTCAAATATTTAAAATGTTCAAATTTTAAAATTGTTCACAATTTTAAAACGTTCAGACGTAAAAAAATGTTTCCAATTTGAAAACTATTCAGATTTATATTCTATTTAAAATTTAAAATAGAAACAACAAACAGAAAATAGTAAAATCACCTGTTAAATGGGCTGCGTTATTGCATCCCATTTAGTGCCGCTGCAGGCGACGGGAGGGTCCCGCGTCACTGCAGGGCGATGTATAGGAGCCCCCGAGGTCCTCTCCTGTCTACCACATGGCTGGGATGCCGGATCTAGGCCATACGGGAAGCGGGGTCAAGTTCCGAGGCTAGTGAGCATCAGGCTACGGACATGGGTGCCGATGAACACAGCGGATAATATGATGATCGTGGATGCTGTGAAGCCCCATGAAAAAGAGATGCAGATTTTGGTGGTCTCGGCACCGCGGACTTCGCCTCCGAGAACTACTGAAGCTAGGATTCTAAGCACACCTCCGCGTGATGGGCCGCTTCTTCTGCAGGCTGCTGGGCCTGCAGGTTCGCCGGCCCCACCTAGCAGCCCTCTGCGGACCTTGCCGGTGCTGAGTTCGGTTGGGCTGGTTGCGGTGACCGTGATGGGCCGGCCCGACAACGGCGTGGCGCTGCTACCTGCCTGTGACTCGCCCGCATGGGAGCCTGTCGTTTCTTCAGCGACAACGACCGTGCTGCAGGGCACTGCTGGGCCTCTAGCCAGACTACAGGAGGCTGATTGGACACCTCTTGGGGGTGTCTACACCGCCTACGACCTCCCCTAGGGTGTCGTCGATTCGGAAGGAGGTTTCGCCACCAAAAACGGCGGCTTCTGATTGCCCTTTGACGTGGGGTTACCACGCCAAATCCCTCGGAGTACATCCTCGGGTTTCGTGAGATGGGGAAGGAGATGGTGGTGCTGGTAGATCCATCGGCTGACAAGCAAGGTTTACCCAGGTTCAGGCCCCCGAAGGTAAAAGCCCTACGTCTTGCTTGTCTGGAATTGACTGATGAAGTTTACAAGAGAGCTACAATGGCGAGATCGTAGATGCGATCCCGCTAGGGTTTCTAGCGATGAGTATGGACGTACCCTAGGTCGGCGGCCCTCCCAGCCCTTATGTAGTGGGGTTGGGTCCCGAGAGTTCGCTGCCGACTAGGTTTACACTTTTAGGAAAATTACAACCAACATAGTAAGCCTCTCGTCTCTTGGGTTGTTTCCTTCGGTGTGAGCCTTCTCTTTGGGCTTGTCCCCATGGGCCGCAGCTTATTTGAGCACCAGATATCTCGATCGTGGTACACTCGAAGGGTACACCCACGTCAGTAGGCCCTGAGGACCTGGTGGACTTCAGGGAGTCTGGCAGGGACTCAACTTTTACTCAAGTGACCTGGTGCAGCTTATAATTTCAGGGAATGTGTTCGTACCCGTATCGCAGGGCGTTTTTGCGTAGGATGTTCGGCATGGCAGGCCTGGTTCACTCGACGGATCGGGACCAGTTAGGTGCTCTTGGGCACGAACCTTACAGCCTACGTCAGACTCGAGTCTCCGGGCTCGAGTCCGGAAGCTAGATCCATTTGACTCAGGCCGTATTTGAGGTCTCATAGAGTCGAACTCAGCTTTTAAGGGTACCGAACTCGTCCGTCGGGATTTTCATCACTCTGGTTGGCGCGGCATATTTGTTAGGTGCCACAGCTGTTGCTGTTGGCCCCGGCCCTACACGACGGATTGGTGAGTCTTACCTTTGCACGATAAAGTGCAGCATCCGAGGGTCAATTGCATCTGATTCATCTCGGGTACTTTATTTATTTGCTCGGGTTAGACCGGAGTCAATAACCTTTCGAGTGCCTGTTAGTATTTCAAATATCGGGTGCGCGACAGCACTCCCGATGGGAGTAGCCCCCGAGATTATGCTGAATTGCTTGTAATTGGGGATAATCTCAACCCGCTGACCTTGCGATCAATTTAAGATTTTTTCGCTCCCGATGGGAGTAATATGGAGTTTACGACATTAGTCGAACGATGTTAGGACCCGACATGATATCAGGTCAGCCGCACCATGAAGGTGTCGGAAGAAGTCGAACGGAATTGCACCATTTGTTTTCGTTGGCTATGTCATTGCTGGCGTCATAGGCATGCGCGTCACAACCGATGTGCTCTGCCGCTTGGCCTGCCAGACATGACAAGGCGGGGCATTGCGTCAGTTTGACCACGCGGCGCGAAATTTTCGCGGCGCTATTGAAAGAGCATGGTTGCCCCATGTGTGATTTTGGTAATTAATGGCAATCTCTATGGATTAATGTTTGTATTGAGCTACTTGTAGGTTGTGTCCATAAGCGTTGCTTGATCTCCATATGTTGGAGTCAAGGCTAAGGGAAGAAGTTTATATATTGATCAAGGCTAAGTGCAAGTTGATCACACACAAGGCTAGTGATGTACTATGAGTGATCGCATGATCTCATGGTATGGTAAGCAATTGTCCAATATAGCCTTGTGAACTAACCCATGATCTATGTGCTCGGTATCTGTTGACACCGATTTTATCTCAGAATAAAAAAAAGTGACTGCCATGAGTTGGATAAAATAATTGAATAAATTATAGAAAAGTGCTTCGTGTTATAAAAAATAAATAAAAGGATTTATTTACATGTCGCCCTCATCGGCGATAATGGTCCGATATTGACCTAAATTCTCAACGCGCCAGCGATACAAAATGTTTAAGAAATATTCGAATGCGCGACAAATCATCGGTGTTGTCTCAATGACCCTCTGAAATACGATCAAATTATATTTCATCAAAAGATTTACACAATACATATGAAAATTAGTCTTTGCTAGCCATTGAAGCTAAAAGTTTGCGGGCTAGCTAACTTACGTGTAATTGTCGGATATATCATATCACGGATTCAGGGACGGAAACGGAGCGGATTCGGTACGAAAAAAATTTAATCGGATATGTAGGCTTATGAGTACATCGGCAAACCATACAACTAAAAATAGTTCAATATTCTAATAGCCTAACAAAATTTTACTCCATAGTCATAAAATCGCTATGTAAGTGAGTTTTTATTTAATGGACGAAATTTACAAATCACTAACCACTAATTATGTTCTACGGAGTATTAGGTTAGACGTTTCGGTAGAAAATCGGATTATTCGGATTAAAATCATCGGATAATCCTATTTAATTTTCGGATAATCCATATTCGGGGATTATTTTTCATACCATATCCTGTACCGTATCCGGTGTCAAATTCGGAATCAGATATCCTTATCCATCGGATTTATTCAAATCGGATATGGATTGTTTAAAACGGTTTCGGAACAAGATTCGGTGCGGAAATTATCCTATCCGTTACACCTCTATACTTATACTTAATTAACACAAATATGAATTTGTGGCCAAAGCCCATACAGTATACGGGGTGATCGGATAGGATAGCCCGACCTTTCTTCGATCAGTCATCCCGGTCCATGCGAGGAAACTTGACGCTCAAATTTGCAACTAGCCACTACGCCCACGATGTCGCCCACGATCGATCGTGCGCGCGTCCCGTCCCGGGAACGTCCCTGCTGGCTAGCTATATAAAGACCAGCACGCAAAACCCCGAATCATCAGAACCACAAGTCATCCACACCATACGCTGCCAAATCGTTTGCTCGTCGTCGGCGTTGCTCGTCATCAGCTGCTCAACATTCACGCTAGCATACGCGTGGCTGTTTAGTGTCTGCCGGCCGGCCGTTCGACATCTACGAGCTGCTTCCGCCATCTCCAAATCGCCGCTTGCTACGCACATACTCGTTAGCTAGCTCCTGCCAAGCCATACACAAGAAGAAGACTCGGAGGACATCGGAAGAAGGTGAGAATATGAGCCTTCTTCCATCGCTTCCTGGCTGGTCACATTGACACACGCCATGGAATTTCTCCTAATCTTTAGTTTGGTCACATTGACATAAACTAAGGAATTTCATCTTCCTAATTGCTATATGTTGTTTACTACTTGTTGTTGGCTTGATCATGGAAATATTGGCTCTTGGTTTGGTCACATTGACACAAACTAAATGGCTCTAAAATGAATATGTTTCTAAATTCATGCTCTTGGTTTGGTCACATTGACACAAACCAAGTTGCCCAAAACATATATCCCCTTGGTGCGGTCACATTGACACAAACCAAGTTTCTCAAAATACATATGTTATCAAAATCATGCTCTTGGCTCGGTCACATGGACACGAACCAAGTAGCTCTAAATGCATATATTACTAAAATCATGCCCCTTGGTTTGGTCACATTGACACATGCTAAGAGCAACTCCAGCCAGCCCCCCAGGAAGCCCCCCAGAGCACTTTTTGTACGCCGGCGTACAACAATATTCCCAGTCGCGCCCCCAGGAGCTCGTTTTTCGTCGGATTTGCTAAAAAAAATACGCCGGCGAACCCAACCCGAACCCAGCCTGCTGGGTTTCGCCTGGGGGCGCCGGCGAATGCTTTTGCATGCAAATGGTCCACTGTCCAGCCACCCACCACCCTCTCTCTCCTCTCCTCTCTCTCCTCTCTCCTCCCTTTTTCTCTTTCTTTTCTTCTCTTCCTCCCTCGCTCTCGCCGCCTTGTGCTCCCCGTCCCCAAGTCCCCCGCTGGCAGGCCCTACACCTACGGCCACTGCTCCCTCGACGGCGCGCTCGAGAGGATCCAGGCGCCGCCGCCTCCGCCCAGGCGCGCCAGGGAGGCCGAGCTGTCCGAGCTCGCCTCCGCCACGTGGCCCGTCGCCGCCCGCGCCGCCGTCTTCCGGGAGCCCTCGCCCGCCCCATCTGACGCCTCATCCGCCGCCGCCGGCCCAGACCTCCCGCCGTCGGGCCCGCGCGCGTCCTCGCTCATCCAGCGCTGGCGCGAGATCGAGTCCGTCGGCCCCACCACGCCCCGCGCCTCCGGCGACGCCGCCTCCGGCGACGCCGCCTCCGGCGACGCCGCCTCCGAGTCCGACAGCGGCTCCCCGTGCGGCCGCGTCGGCTGCATCGTCAAGAAGCTCAGCGGGGCCGCCTCCCTGCCGGAGGAGGACCTGGATGAGGCCGCCGGCGACGGAATCCCGCTCTCGCAGTCCGCGCCCACGTCGCCCGCGTCGCTGCTCGCCGTTCGTGTCAGGGGCGCTCGCCCGCCCAAGCTGGTCGTCCGGACCGTGCGCGGCCTTCAGCAGCGAGGTCAGCGGCGACAACGGCGTCTCCAGAGCGCGTGCGAGGTCGCAACGCGTCCTCTGCAATTCGTGGGGTGGGGGTGCGGCTGCCAAAACTAGTCTCCCCAAGGCAAAAAAAAAAATACGCCGGCGCCCCCCAGGAGCCACCGGCAAAGTGTGCTGGGGGGCACAACGGCTGGAGATGCTCTAAGGAGGTTTAAAATCTGATGTTTCAACGTAGAAAAAACTACACAAACGAAATAGTCATATAACATGTCTAGGTTCTGAAATTATAGGCCTTCCATGTATAATTAAAATCATTCACTCCATATAGGTGAATGCATTCGCAAACTAAACACGAGAACAATATACGAGTCGATGTACGAAATCAACCTACATGTCATAAAATAATCTCATATAGATTACAACCATGCCCATATAGGCATATGCATATTCAAAACTAAACATGAGCTAAAATATGCAACCGCATGTAGGCAATAAACCCACATGTCATAAGCTAATATCTCATATAGATTTAAATTGAACCATGCATTTATCTTATATAGGTGCATGCATCCGCAAAGTCACTAAAATCATGCCCTTGGCTTGATCATATTGAAACAAGCCAAGCTTCTCTAAATCACATTGCCCCTATGGTTTGGTCACATTGACACAAGCCAAGGAGCTCTAAAATCTCATATTTTAATGTTAGTGCACGCATTCCATATAGGTGCATACATCTGCAAATTAAATATCAAAACAAATATATAAGCGCATGTAGGCAATAAACCCACATGTTATTAAAATAATCTCTTATATAGATTTGAACTGAACCATGCACTCCTTTCATATAGGTGTATGCCTACACTCATACACTATAAATTATGACTAGGATCATAGCCTATGTCACTTGCACTAAATAGAACGTAGTGCATATCATCATCCTATTCCATACATATGTATGCATATCATCAAATGAACTACACATTCCTTCTACTCCATGCATGCATATAAAAATCACATGCATGATAAAGTTGGCTTGTAAACCGAGCTATGCATATACCACACACATGCTTGCCAAACTAGCTAGTTAACCATTAAAAGATAAACACTACTTACTGCCAAATATCCAATGGTTAATGAACTAGTTGAAAATAGCCAAAGCATGTACGTGCTACCAAATATCAAATACCATATGGTGAATACTATGCTACCCATAGTTTGCATAGACATACTTCATGGCTCTCCAAGTGCGCCTATATCCACGACAGCGAGGACGACTTTATTTTCTACACTTTATAGTTTTAGATTCTACATTTCGTAGCGCTCATGTGTTGTAAAGCTATGTAATAGTTATGTTGGAATTCTTAATCAGGGGGTTTTCTCTCCGGAGATGTAATTAACAGTTCTTTTATGTAAATGTAAAAGTTCTGGAAATAAAGTACCTGCAATGTTTGATCCATTTATTTATTTTATGGATTTACGCATTCATACTATACTATCTGTCTCTATGATGTGGACGCGTATTTCGATCGCCCCATTTTCCCGTCATCAGATTCTGGCACGCCCGGTGACTTATTTCTCCCCTCTTCTTTGAAATTCCAACACAACATGTGATATACGAGTTCTCATAATAAATTTTCCAAAAATATCAAATTACCGAGCACTTATATATGGTTCCTCCATTTTCAAGGCATGGATGGACAAGTGCAACAATATGTGACTCTCAACATTGGATCCCTTTGGTTTGATGTGCCAATACTCTCATGACAAGCCAAAACGCTTAGGACCATAGCGCCATCACCAACTAATCAAGTCCAACCAAAGGAGGTCCCGCATCAATGGAAGGATTCAACCATGTCCTTTCGAAAATAGCCAAGCATAATAAAATATATATATGCTAAAAGGGGTCTTCTTCGGGCTCAGTAAACCCCAACTCCAGCTCTATGTGAAACAGAAGCCTTTGGAAGTGGGGCAATCATCCTACAAACAGCCCATGAACAAAGGAAACGTAGAAGTGTTGACAAATCTGAGTTTCTACCACTTGTTTGCAAAATAAACGATAGAATGGTGTTTAAACGGCATTGCACGAAACATGTGGAAAAGGAGGATCAGTCGCAAACCAATCACCAATCGCTGCCCCTGCTACTCACAAAAAACCATCAGAGTCCATCGCTCATTCTTGCCCGCACGCGCCGCTCATCCTTGACGCACACCGCCGACAGCTTGCCATATACGCAGTCGGCCGCTCATTGTTGATCGTCGTCGTCGCCGGCCGCTCGCCGTCTGTGACTCTGTGTCGCTCGTCTTCGGCCACTTGACATACACGCTACTATACGTGTTGTTGTCTGGTTGCCGCAGCCCAGCACCAGTTCGGTCGTCGCCGCTCGCCGGTTCCGTTCGTCTCCATCACCAAGGTGAGAAAAGGAGGCGATCGACAGTTATGCTCATAGCTCAATTCCTTCTCTGTTTTGCATGATGCCTCTTAGATGCGATAAATGATCTAGCTTGCCCAGATTAATCTGCCTCCTTGTTTCGGCCACGTGGTGAAAGCCCATGATGATACAAATCAGGATAATCAACCAAATCCTTAAATTGGTCTCATAGTGATCTCTAATCCTATGATGATACAAATAAGGTACACCTGATAAAATTCATCTTGTTTTGGTCGCATGGTAGTCACAATCCATGTTGATACGATTCAAGTGTAGAAATAAGATAAATAAAATGCTGCTGAATTTGATTTTTATACTCGTAAGTCCTAGCTATGTAACAAATCCCCCTTCATTTGGTCGCATGGTGACTTTTGGTCCTGTACTGATACAAATCAAGGTGTAGCTGTTGCTCATGATAACTCGTGTTAAAATACTTAAACAAAGTTCTTTGAACTCTTGATTCCGCATGTGCGTTGAGTTCATGATTTTTGTTAGTGCACAGGTTTAACTCTACATAATTAAACTGAATGCATAATGTTGACTTACCTCTTGCCTGGTTACGTTAAGTGCATATACCACACACATGCTTGCCAAACTAGCTAGTTAACCATTAAAAGATAAACACTACTTACTGCCAAAATATCCAATGGTTAATGAACTAGTTGAAAATAGTCAAAGCATGTACGTGCTACCAAATATCAAATATCATATGGTGAATACTATGCGACCCATAGTTTAGCATAAATATACTTCATGGCTCTCCAAGTGCGCCTACATCGACGACAGCGAGGAGGACCTTATTTTCTACACTTTGTAGTTTTAGATTCTACATTTTGTAGTGCTCATGTGTTGTAAAGCTATGTAATAGTCATGTTGGAATTCTTAATTAGGGGTTTTCTCTCCGGAGATGTAATTAACAGTTCTTTTATGTAAATGTAAAATTTCTGGAAATAAAGTACCTGCAATGTTTGATCCATTTATTTATTTTATGCATTTATGCATTCATACTATACTATCTGTCTCTATGACGTGGACGCGTATTTCGATCGCCCCATTTTCCCGTCATCAGTATCTCTATGTGGGGCTAGGTATTTCTCCATGAGCATGAATCAAGAGGAAAATCCTTTGTAGCTCATGGAGGATGGCGTCACATTGTGATCGTCATCGTTAATGGCCAAGTGAAGATATGACGAAGAGTGCCTCCCCCATATTGGTGTATGGGGGAGCAATATGTGTGTCTTCACCAAGCGGAGCGCAATCAAGCAAGGTGGTCCAACTTGAGAAGGCTAAGATCATCAACATCAAGCTCAAGTGGATTATGCGCAAGGAAAAGGTATGATCCTGATAGGTTTTCTATTTTACCGTTCTCATGATGTTAGTTGAGAGATCGGGTTATAGGATAGATGTCGTACAATCAATAGGGGCTCTCAAGTGAGTAACTTTGATCGCATCTTTGTGGAGAGCTCAAACCTTTTCATTCTTGGCATATCATCTTTCTTGGTTGTTATTTGGCTTTTATCCATGTGAGGATTTAGAGCTTGTGTTCATCTTCATACCAAGCTCTAGTTCATCAAAAACGGATTTCATGAATATATTGTTGCGTTTTTTAGGTTGGAGGTTTTACCGGTTTGTCTCTTCTAAGAGAGGTCAAACTCTCTTCTTGTGGTTTCCTCCTCACATGATGGACTATGATGTGTATATGCATGATATTGTAGGGCTTGTGATTATCTTTGAAACAAGCCTAAGATCATAGAAAATGGAGTCCGGATGAAAAACTTGTTGGGTTCTTTATGTTGGAGGATTTACCGGTTGCTCTTTATACAAAGGTTTTACTTTTCTACATTTGGTTTTATTCTCCCTTGTTGGACTATGATGTTTATCTTTATATTCTTGTAGAGCTTTTTGTTGTGATTCCAACGAGCCTAAGAACATCGAAAACGGAGTTCGGATGATAAAGATATCTTCATTTTTGTGTTGGTGTTTCTGCTGTTTTTTTGTAGGCCGGAGTCTCCGGTCTACGCAGTTTATTTTTCATCCAAAACGTGGTGCGGTACTGGTCCCTGGTCCGGAGTTGCACCGGAGTCTCCGGCCTAGGACCGGAGTCTCCGGTCTGGGCAGACCGGAGTCTTCGGTGTAAGCAGTTTGCAACGGCTCTTTTTCGTGGGGACCTATAAAAGGCCCCCTTCTTCCCAAAGGGTTAAGAGCTTCTTCCAGCACGTTTTTCCTCTCTCCCCCACCATTGTTGACCTTGGAAATCTTGCCCCCTCTCAATCCCTCCCATGATTCTTGCATATTTTTGAGGGAAAAGTGAGAGGAGATCTAGATCCATATTTCCACCAATCAATCTCTCCTATAAGTGAGGGGAACCTAGTGGATCTAGATCTTGGAGTTCTTTTGTGGTTCTCCTCTTTGTTCTTCCTCTCTTATTCCCCCATAAGCATTTGTTGTTTTGTTGGAATTTGAGAGTGAAGGATTTGAGCACTTGTGCTCTTGCCATTGCATTTGGTGCATCGGTTTGCTCTCTCCACGATGATTCGTGGAAGTGAACGTTGAGAACTTGTTACTCTTGGGTCATTGGACCCTAGACGGTGTTGTGGTGATTCTTGGGAGCCTCCAATTCGGTTGTGGATGCGTGCCCCAAGCTTAGTGGTGTAAAGGCTCCGGATTCCGCCTTGAAGGATTCCGATAGTGAACCAAACCTTTGTGGTGCTGTTCATCGGAGAATAGGGTGAGGCCTTTGTGGCATTGAGTAGGCCTGTGGTGGCGAGCTCACACCCCTCCAACGAGACGTACTCCTCTCAAAAGGAGGAACTCGGTGTCGGAGAACTGTCCCAGGAACTGGGTGTGTCTCGAGAAGGATCGAGTAAGGGGCTGAACACGGAATCAAACAACCCTCAACGTGCTCCGGCGACGGTGCTCGTCGGACTCGCTGCGGGACAGCACTGCAAAGATGAAACACTCGGTCTTACCCAGGTTCAGGGCCCTCTCGAAGAGGTAAAACCCCTACGTCCTGCTTTGGTGTATTGCACTGCTTGGAGGGTTCACAGTACAAGGAGAGCTTGTCGAGCTCGAGGTGGCTAACAATGGCTACTTGCTAGTCTTCAGATCTAGGGTTTTTGGGCTCAGGAATCTTGGGCGGGAAGGGTTACCACACCGCGATGAAGGAGGAGGCGCGGTGCACCATAAAGGTGAAGTCCACCAGAAAGGTGAAGGCCCTGGACGCGGTCCAGGGCAGGGACAGCGTCACCAAAGCTGGAAAAGGCCACCGTCCAACGGGCGGCGAGCTGGCGCTGCGGAAGCGGAATGGGTCCCACGGTGACGCTGCCCTTGGAGCGTAGCTGCAGACGGTTCCCTTATCACCGAAGAGGCAATACTCGTTGTCCGCTTTGCTTGGTGCTGCTTTGTTGACTCCTTTATACATGGGAATGGCAACTGCGGCGTCGTCGTCATCGCGCGCAAGCGCGCGCGTCACTCTGCACATGGCGCAGAGCCCATGTGCGCTCTGCCGCGGAGGCAGGGATGGCTTCATGAGGAAGGAGCCTCGGCGAGGCAAAAAACCTCGCCGAGCCCTTCGGCTTGGTCCTTAGCAGAATTGCGGGCGGCGTCGGAGACACCTTGCCGAGCTGCGATCCCTCGCCAAGGGATAGAATCCTCGACGAGGGGAAAAGACCCCTCGCGAGGGGAATACCCTCGCGAGGCTTGCCAGGCTTGGAGAGCCTGGCCCTTAGCGAAAATCGTCCAAAGAATCTTGTGGGCCCTGGCAGGCCGGCCCGTGGTACCATGGTTTCCACTGTGCCGACAGTAGCCCCCGGGCCCGCGACGGGCACGCCGAGGCCCATGAACGAAGGCGAAGCGTCGAGGTGCCAAAGATGCCTGACAGGGCCGCGACACGTGGAGCGCAGCGGTTGCACCCGCGGCCACGACCTCCTCGGCTCCAACGGGCGACGTGGCGGGGCCCGCCACGACTCGGGAGCTGGTCAATAAAGCCTGGGCGCGCGGTCGGCGCCCTTCACTTCTCCCATAACTCCTCCGCAAACTTCTCCCCACACCTCCAAACTCTCCAGAGCGCTCCCACTCCAGAGTCTTCGTCTTCTTCTCCGGCGACCGATGGCACCCAAGAAAACCAACACCGACCCGATGGGCAAGGCTGCAATGCGGGCCGGCACGTCGGCGGCGATGGCGCGTGCTGCGGCTCTCGAGGGAGCGCTATCGCGGACCCGCGTCACCGCGGCGGGGGTAGCCAAGGTGCGCCATCTGGCGGCGGCGAGCACCAACGAGCACGGCGCCACCGAGATGAGGCCGGCCGGCAGCAGGCTCACCGAGGCGTTCTACCCCATCTTCCTCCATGGTCTCTACGCCGGCCTGGTGCCGCCGTTCTCCAACTTCCTCCTGGCGATCTTGGAGGTGTACCAGATCCAGTTGCTTCATCTTCGTCCCAATTCCATCCTCATCCTCGCCATTTTTGCCCACCTCTGCGAGGCCTACATCGGCATCCGCCCCTCGGTGGTGCTCTTCCGGAGCTTCTACTCTCTTCGGAGCACCGCCCAGGGCGAGCGGCTCGGGTGCGTCTCCTTTCGCATCGCCGACGCCAGGAGCGAGAACTACATTCCCATCGCCTGGTGCGGTGAGAACGCCATCACCAAGTTGACGAAGAAGGTGGAGAAGTTCCGCGAGAAGTGGCTCTTCGTCGACGCCAAGGCCACACACCCTCTCCTAGAGGTGCCCGAGGGGCCCCCGAGGAAGTGGGCGCGCTGGGCGAGCGCGGACTTCAGGGGCTCGAGGCTTGACGCGGTGTACGAGTGCATCCGTCGCATGCGCGAGGCAGGGGTCACCGGCCAGATGGTGGCAAAAGACTTCACCAGGCGCCGCATCGCCCCCCTCCAACTGCACGCCGAGCCGGTGTGGCGATACGACGGCAAGGGGGACGCAATGCGTCTGAGCAAGGATGGCTTTGCGCCCGAGGTACTACGCCAGATCATGGGCGTCCTCTTCGCGACGTCGGAGGTCCCGTCCCCCACCAAGGAGGCCGCCAAACCACTCATCTGCTTCGCCGAGGAAAGCATCGTGGAGCAGCGCGCGTGCATGCCCACATTCGACGAGTGGGGAATTGTGCCCGCGGGGCACCGCGGGCCTCGCCCTAACCCGTGGGCGGCGGAGCCGGAGTACATGGACGAGCCTCCGGAGCCTGAGGAGGCTGAGGAGTCCGCCGAGGAAGAGGCCTCGAGAAGCGAGGACCCCCTCGGCGAGGACGAGGCTTCGAGGGGCACTGACCCCGTCGGTGAGGACATCGGCTCCTCAAGGAGCGTTCATGCTGAGGTGGACCTCCAGGTGCTCTCCTCCAGCGACGAGGAAGGTGCCTTCCGCGTCGTCCGCTCCCAGCGCGCCTGTGGGGACCCCGGACTAGCTGTCCGAAATACCCTTGTGCCTACATCAGCGATCCCATGATCAGTGTGTCGCTGAGCACAATCAAACTGGTAATCAAAGAACATCCATAAATACCGAAGGAATATACTTACTCGATTGAAGTCATAATCTTCAATAGGTACTTGCAGCGGAAAATCACCATACAGCGTGGAGCCCAAGTCATTCGCCTTAACCCTACAGGCAACTGACTGGGAAGCGCCCTAGTTCGCATTGACGTCAGTTCCGTCTCCTTCTTCAAGCTGCTCTTCTTTAAAATCTGGCTAAGACAATAGCCAGGGACGAAACCATTATGAGTACAATGGGAATTGTACTCGCAAACTACCCCCGAAAGAGCATGCACTACCCTTTTTGTCTTTTTTTTATATATATATATATAGTTTGAGTAAAACTTTGTTTTCTTTGAAAACTCTAGTCCTTATTGAAAAGAGAAGGATAGACTTTTGTTTAATAAAACCTTGTCTGAAAACTCTATAACTTTGGTTGAAGTAAAATAAGAGAATTTTTATAACTTTTCATAAACCTGGTATATTTTCCAAAATATCCATAGCCTTTGTTAAAGAAAACGAAAAGAAGGCTTTAGATTCCCCTTTTTTTTTTTTTTTTTTTTCATAAAACTGTCTTTGTAAGGAGTTTTCTTTGGAAACATTTTTCCCAGAAAAATAACTGTTTGTTAAAATAAGAAGTCCCTTTTTTAAAAACGTTTTTCCTGGAAAATCACCATTTTGTTTATTTATCCAAAACTCCTCCTTTTTCCCGACCATGTCTCATCATGGTCCAATTATTTCCAACAACTCATACCAGCACATTGGCATAGTTGCATAAAACACCCTTCACATCCTTTTCTCTTTCAGATCTCAAACCTTTTTCCAAAACTTGCACATCTTTGTAAAACTTTGCACATGGCCTGGTACAGCCTCCCAACTGTCCATATCCGAGGACTCGGCTATTCGAATAGTTTTACCCTCTGCAGAGGTAGCACGCTTTTCCCACACCCATCCGGTGGCTCATCGTGTCTGCCACGTCCCGCCATACAAGGTGTATGCGAAGTTGAACCACCGGCCATAGCCTTTCCTTTGCTCATGCTAGTATAGGACCCTGCCCTTACGATTTCACCATTCCTTCAACACCTAGTACAGGATCCTTCGTCAAGGAACCTAGATGTAAGGACTCGTAGTTTTGCCCGGCGACCCAAAGGTGGACCTTCAATCCCTCAATCCATCAGATTGCCGAGACCCGGGTCAGGGGGTAGGTCGCCATGACCATCCCCTCATGCATAACGGAGTCATCTCCGTCGATGAGGTATCCAGTACTAACACGAGCAAACTATATGACTACGCCCGTTCCCATATTTGGGTAGATGTGGTCGCACAGGTTATCGGCTGGTCGTCATGGTACTAAGACACAATGTGCATTTTTCATAAACAACTCCCTTTATCACTTCTCCACTTCAACACCGATAACTCGGCATTTCATCATCAACTAGGTACTTTAAAAAGGAGTTTGGAATAAATCATATTTTTCCCATCCTATAGTTTTACATATCTACTCTTGGCAAAAATAGTTTTTCATATCTTTGTAAAAAGGTTTTTAAAAAAAATCATCGCTACTTTTGACTATTTCAGGTGATCAAAATAGATGAATATAAATGCAAGCTCAGTGAAGTAGCTTGCCTGTCTTCAGCATAATTTCTCTGGACTTCTCCTCACTGATCAAAGAAATAAACCTTGATCCTTCTCCAATAAATCCTTTCCAATATCACCCAGGTAGCGTTTATATCTAGCGTCGCAAAAAGGAAAGAACACAATCAACACACAGTAGGACACTCCAACAACAATCATCAAGCAATTACTAACAAACAACAATCATGATAGAAAACTATTAGTTAACAAACAAGTTTGGCAATTACCAACCCTACTCATGTTTAAAAATTGTGATTATAGTTGTGATTAAACATTTTTATTTAAACAGGAAATACTTCAGACAAAAGTTAAGCTATCAAGTAATCTCTATAATCCAAAATATTTCACCAATCTAAGGTAGAAATATTACTAGACACTCAAGCTAGCACTCAACTTGAATATAACCAAGTTTAACAAGCAAGGCAAATATATTGATCACACCAAATAATCTAATCATCAAAATAAACAAGCAGTATATACCATTTCTAAATTACTCAACCAAGCATCACAACAACTATCAAGCATCACACATAGCTACTACACTCACAAAGCCACCCAATTTGATTTCGATTTAATGGAATTAACCATTATTTAATTAGGTCTTAAATATGGCAGAAACTAGTGGTGCATGATTAATTGCATAACTTAAGTTCTGTTGATCACAAAAATGTGAACTAAAATTCTATGGATAGCTACTGATGTTTAGAAGACAACCCAATTGGATTTAATTCAATTAAGGTTATTAAACTCCCTATATAAATGTTTTTATCCAGAAGGTTAGTTTTCTTGTTTTTGCTACAACTCAAGTTAATTTTACTCAAAAGTTAAATCCTTTTAGGGATAGCTAGTATTTCTTATATGTGTTCTAACAAAATTGGTTTGACCTCATTTGGATTAGTAGAGTATCAGAAACAAACAAGTTTAGGTTTTATACCTTCTGTTGCATTTTGATTACCATTATTTATTTATTAATCTAAATGGGGTGAAACCACTTTAGTTAGTTAGATAATTTCATATGCTTTCCAGAACATTTTCATTTGCTATTTTTAGCTTCTTAGATCTCAAGTTATTGGTTTTCAAATTCTAATCAAATTTCTGACAGAAGTTTTTATCATTTTAAGTGTTAACAACTAGCTGATTTGATAATTTCATTCTGACTTGACCACAACATGAAATGGATTCAAACCAGTGGCATTGGGTTCACTAGTTGATATACTTTTAATAACATTTTAGTTTGATAATTTTGGTTAAACCAATCTCTGGGAAGCATCTCCCAAAGTTGGTACCAATATAACCTTTCTGAGTTTTCAGTTAAAACTAACGCCTTTGTCATTTTTATTTCAAATGGGAAATATGTCCAACAAGGATCATGGCCTGCATCTATGTGAAGATGGCATGTTATACTAGCTACAACATTTTAGTTTGCTATTTTTAGGCCTCTGGTTGAATAGGAATTTGCATGGGAAGAGGGCTATGTTCTGTTATTTCATGTGGCTGAAATATTGTATAGCCAATTTCCTCAGATTATATCTTCTGTATAAAATTTTATTTTGAGGTCACACCACTTGGTCATGTTAGTACTCTAACAATACTAACATCACATGCCAATGCTAACATCTAAATAAATCTAGAATAATTGCTATGATCAGATCAAAAGGCCTAAGCAGTAATCTGTTTTCAGAAGTTTCTGAAAACAGACAGAACATAGCTACTTTGCCTCATGTTTCCATCAAGCTAGACTAATTATTTTTGAAAACTAAAACTTTCATTTGAATCTATGTAACTTGCTCTTTCTAACCATGCAAAGATTTAAAATTTTGGTGGAGTAGATTGCTCAGAAAATGCATGCAAACGTGGCTAATCTAAACTGTTTCCAGCACTTAGCAGATTTCACAGAATTTTCAAAACAGGCGGGAAACAATCCTGGCCGTTGATCGCCAGATCGACGGCGCACAGCCGTCGTCTGCCTCCCGACGGAACAGAGAGCGGGGAGAGAGAGGAAGGCCAGGGGAAGCTACCTGCCGGCGGTGATCGACGGCGGCGAGGGTGCAGGGCGGTGGAGGAGGTCTGGGGCGCGGCTTGGTGGAGTTGTACGGCTCGAGGACGTCCAAGGCATCAGCGGTGAGCAGCACGGCCACGAGGCCGTCGTCGTCAACCTTGGACGGTGGCGGAGCTCGCGAACGATGCAGGGCAGCAGCAGCCCTGCTGCAGCGTCTCCGCCCTCCTGGGGGTGTGCTAGAGGTGGTGGAGTGGAGGGAAGTGCTGGGGTGGTGTGGTGTGGGCGAATTGGAGCTCGGGCGTCTCCTTTTTATAGCCGGAGCCCGGTCCATGGTGGACACGGTGCTACGGCGGTGCAGGGGACAGCTGGGCATGTCCGTGTGGTCGAGGCGAGTACGGGGGTGCGGCGGAGGTGGTCGCTTGGTCGGGGGAGGTAGGGGAAAGAGGCATGCGTCCGCGCCGCCCATGGTCGGCCTCGGCGCGCGGCGCGCTCTGGCGCGGGCAGGGGCACGCGAGCGGGGGCTCCGGGTGGTGTTGGTCATGTCCAGCAGCGGCATAGGGGAGGGGTGGAGTAGTAGGGTGCGGCGTTAGGCTAGCTAGGGTGCTGGACTGTCTCCTCCACAGAGGCGGACATGGCGGCATGGTCACAGGGGCTCGTGCTCCCTGGCGATGGTGAATGGCGCGACCAAATTGGTCTGTCTCCAGTGCTCTTTGATGCGTGGCATAGCTCGGTGGGGTGAGAGGGGTGAGAGGGGGGCCGAATTGGTGCGGGATTGCACCAATTTGAGCTCGAATTCGGAGTCGAATTTCTTAGTTTAGGAAGAACAGGGTGGTGCTCACCACCTGTTCGACAGAATGCTTGAACCAAAGTTTAATTCGAATTTTTGAAATTCATTTTCATAGTTTGCTTCACATATGTTTACCAGGATTTGTAGTTCTATTTTTGGGAATTATTGGGCAGTTGCAACATGGCTCATTTTGTGATTTTAGAAAGGTCAAAGAAGGATTTTGGATATTAAATTTGGACTTTCGAAATTATTGTTTTGAAGAGGAAAAGATGTAAGAGCAAAGTGGGAGTGATCATCAGGTCACCCCACTGAATCTTTATTTTGAAAAATAAAATGATTTTCTTACTTAAAGGAATTTATGTGACACTTGCCTCATGATTTAATGTGCTGGTGTTTTTATTTTTATTTTATTTTTTCCTTTCCTTATACTTCTATTTAGCAAACACACACATCAAAACACAACAATATTCACTTCACAACCATGACCACACAATTCAAACCACATGAATTAATCACACCATCACTTCCACAATTCACAATACTATATTATAAAAATGATCATACTTAATTATGACAAGATGGTGTTTAGGAAATATCTCAACTCACAACTTAATAGTTTTCAATAAGGCTTGAGAAAGGAAATAGGTGGGGTAATATATTTCCCACTAGTGTTGTTTTCAAATTGAGTGGAAATCAGAGTTTATAAAATGGGAGTTGCATATGCATGCAAAATATCAAGGTTGACAATAGATAGGAGACAACATATAGGTCTCCATATTTTGGGAACACATAATTTTGGAAATACTTTTACTTTCCCAATAATGCAGGTTTTGGCTGTTGCCAAAACCAAACATCATTGTAATGGTCTTGGGCCAAAATAAGATTGGAAAAGATATAGGGAATATATTCTTGTCATAACATGATCACCAAGGTTTAATATGTTTATAACTTAGTTGGGTTCTTGGGTTGATATTTACTAGTCAAACAAGCATGAACATCAAGTCACACAAGGTCAAACAGAACAATATAAAGGAAAACACAATCATTAGTGTAGTAATTTCAAAAAGTTTTTGTTGGTTCTGAATTTTGGGTCTTGTTAATTCTTATTATAAAATTGGGGTGTTACAAATCCTTCCCCCCTTAAAATAAATCTCGTCCCGAGATTTGCCCGGGGGTACAGGAGAGTACGAGGGCACGGGTTTTGGGCTGGCTATACTTCCGAGATCGCTGCTTCTTCAGTGAGGTTGCCAGGTGAGATCTTGACAATTTGATGTTGCGAGGTCCTTCCTTGTCGATAATTTTCTCTGATGGGTTCAGATCCTGGATGATAAGGTTGACTTGACGATCGATGCTGATGGATAGTCTTGGTTAGCTGTTTCCAGTTTCTACGAGGCAGAGGCGCAAGGAACTAATCATTACCACGTTCTGTTCTACCCATTGCAGGTCTTCCCCCCTTAAAAGGAGTTTTTTAATCGGTCTTGCCGAAGTTTTGCAGCTGGAGTTGACTTGGAGGCATTGTACTTCTTGACGATCTTCGTCTCGGTTGTCACTCTTTGGTGCTTGGGGTTGGTGCAGATATCACTTCCTGATATTGTCGCCTTACGAGGGTTGCAGGAGGGGATGCGTGGTTTTCAGGGTGTGCCGAGTTTGCGTACTTGACTCTCTCCGGTTTCTAGTTAGAAAAAGGATGTTATAAATGTCTAAGTTCGTCTGGACTGGCTTGGTGGTTGATGTTGTCCACAACAGGTGCTTACGTCGTTTGACTGTCTTGGGTATTCCATTGGTTATTTGTCTTCATGCTTGTCCTTCATCAGCTGAGTAAAGGAGGAACTTCATTGCTGGCTTCCTTGGTTCTTGAGCTTCATGAAGCGTTGGTAAGAATCTTCAGAAGTACAGTCTAGGGTATTGAGCTCCCAGAGGAATCTAAAAGTCCGTATAAGGACCCTAAAGGTAGGCGGTTTGGTATATTGTTCGACAAGGGTACAAGGGTTGCATTCTCATTTAACCCTAAAAAGTTAGAGAAAGGGCTTCACGTCAACAGTCGCTGCTCGTGCTTTCTTGAATCCTCCTTCGGTGTGATTGGTCGAGCCAAGTTGAAAAGGATGATTGCTAGATAGGTGACGTTGATGGTGCTTGCTTCTGGGTTCAATGATGCGCAGATGGTCTTCAGTGTTGATCGTCTTCGGCCTTGATGATCGTCTTCGTCTTCTCACTACCAACTATATGTGATTCTTTCTACATTACCTCTCTTTTTGTCAAAACTTGTGGTTAGATAAGGCCAGTTAGTATAGCCACAAACTGGGGTTAGATGTTAATCTAGAATTTGGTAAGTTGGTTCAAAAAGTCACGGCTTAATGGTCCTTAGAAAAAAAAAGTTAGTGAAGGATCTTCACACCAGTTGTTTTCCAAATAGGTACCTTTGACTTTCTTGTTTCGACTAGTTGAGCTGGGTTGAACTAGGATTGTTGTTCGGCAGATGACGTCGATGGCGTCCTTTCTCCTGGGGTAACTTCATGTTGACGATCTTTGAAGTTGGTTTCCTTCGAGTTGGTTGGTGGCAATCTCCCTTGGATGAGTCTTGTGCTTGAGGCTTCATATAATCTTCAGAAATTCAGCGGCAGACTAGGGTTCTCATCCATCTTTCCCAAGTTTGCGGTGATAGGTGGGAGTTAGTCTTATTTCACGGGACCAATTTGGGTTGGTCAAACCTAGCAAGGCTAGCGCAAGAGATTAAGGTGCTACTAACTGCTCGTCAGGCGGGTAGGTACATGATCCTCTTTGAAACCCATCATTACCGTTGGTCTCTGAGCTCGAATCTTCATAGAAACTCTTATGCACTCCTTGAGTTCCTCTAGTTACCCATCCTAAATGAGTCTCCTTATGTCCTTGTTTCATGTCAAGGTTTGTGGTCCTAGAAGATTAGTTGGTACTATCGTGGACTTGAGTCAGTTGTTACCCTAAAGTTAGATACGATAAGTTAGTGTAGTATCCTTGTAATTTCACAAGTTAATTTTTGTGAGGTGGGGGCTCGTGTCTTCACGAGGTTGGCGTGCAATTGTAGTTTCCTTCAAGATCTTGACGCACTTGCTCCAGATGGTGCATGTAGTCCATTGTCTGACTTGCCGGTTAGGTTACAAAATTTCCGGCTATTTGGCTAAGGATCAGGGGTCTTTTGTATCTTGCGGAACGGTCAGATCTTGAGATGAGAGGGAAAATTAGTTTAGAAAGATTTTCCTTGGCGGGTTTACATCCGCAACAAGGTGAAACTATGGCGAAGAGTTAAAAATTGTTCTTTTTTTTTCGTTAGGTGGCAAAAGGGAAACTAAACTTTCCTTTTTATCAAAACTCCTTTTCCATCTCACAAACAACACACAAGCAGAGTTCACACAAGCAAGGTGCACACAAGGTACGTCTAGTACCAACGGACGTCTAATACTCGTGGTAGCCGGGGTAACCAAAGTTCCTATCATGAGTTTTTCCTAGGGGTCTTTGTCGAACATTGCTGGTGAAGTCTTCATTTTATCGCCTTAGTCTTCCACTGGAGAAATTGAGGTCGTCGAAGTTGCAACTTGAGTAGAATTGTTGATGTTGAGCTGAGGTCTTCGGAGGTTTGTTGCTTTGTTGACACTGACGATCTTGGCATTTGGAAATCAATCACCTTGATGATGAATGTCGAGGATTTGGGATGGAACCTTCTTCTCCTTCTGGCTACTGGTCAGTTAGGTCTCACTTGGGTTCATCGTCGAGTATGTATGTAGGTTTTGAATGAAGGTAAGATAATAGAAGAATGCCTTTGAAAACCTTAAAATAGAGGGGTAAGACTTTGAAATATTTGAGAAGATGAGAAGAGCGAAGCCATTTTTAGACTTCTCTAGATAAAAATATATTTTGGTAGAAATATATTTTTATAACAAAAGTATTTGCTTTCCTAACTAACGTCCATGCTAACTAAGGTCTCCTACAGTCAGGATTGCTCTGATACCAAGTCTGTGGGGACCCCGGACTAGCTGTCCGAAATACCCTTGTGCCTACATCAGCGATCCCATGATCAGTGTGTCGCTGAGCACAATCAAACTGGTAATCAAAGAACATCCATAAATACCGAAGGAATATACTTACTCGATTGAAGTCATAATCTTCAATAGGTACTTGCAGCGGAAAATCACCATACAGCGTGGAGCCCAAGTCATTCGCCTTAACCCTACAGGCAACTGACTGGGAAGCGCCCTAGTTCGCATTGACGTCAGTTCCGTCTCCTTCTTCAAGCTGCTCTTCTTTAAAATCTGGCTAAGACAATAGCCATGGACGAAACCATTATGAGTACAATGGGAATTGTACTCGCAAACTACCCCCGAAAGAGCATGCACTACCCTTTTTGTCTTTTTTATATATATATATATATATCGTTTGAGTAAAACTTTGTTTTCTTTGAAAACTCTAGTCCTTATTGAAAAGAGAAGGATAGACTTTTGTTTAATAAAACCTTGTCTGAAAACTCTATAACTTTGGTTGAAGTAAAATAAGAGAATTTTTATAACTTTTCATAAACCTGGTATATTTTCCAAAATATCTATAGCCTTTGTTAAAGAAAACGAAAAGAAGGCTTTAGATTCCCTTTTTTTTTTTTTTTTTTCATAAAACTATCTTTGTAAGGAGTTTTCTTTGGAAACATTTTTCCCGAAAAATAACGGTTTGTTAAAATAAGAAGTCCCTTTTTAAAAACGTTTTTCCTGGAAAATCACCATTTTGTTTATTTATCCAAAACTCCTCCTTTTTCCCGACCATGTCTCATCATGGTCCAATTATTTCCAACAACTCATACCAGCACATTGGCATAGTTGCATAAAACACCCTTCACATCCTTTTCTCTTTCAGATCTCAAACCTTTTTCCAAAACTTGCACATCTTTGTAAAACTTTGCACATGGCCTGGTACAGCCTCCCAACTGTCCATATCCGAGGACTCGGCTATTCGAATAGTTTTACCCTCTGCAGAGGTAGCACGCTTTTCCCACACCCATCCGGTGGCTCATCGTGTCTGCCACGTCCCGCCATACAAGGTGTATGCGAAGTTGAACCACCGGCCATAGCCTTTCCTTTGCTCATGCTAGTATAGGACCCTGCCCTTACGATTTCACCATTCCTTCAACACCTAGTACAGGATCCTTCGTCAAGGAACCTAGATGTAAGGACTCGTAGTTTTGCCCGGCGACCCAAAGGTGGACCTTCAATCCCTCAATCCATCAGATTGCCGAGACCCGGGTCAGGGGGTAGGTCGCCATGACCATCCCCTCATGCATAACGGAGTCATCTCCGTCGATGAGGTATCCAGTACTAACACGAGCAAACTATATGACTACGCCCGTTCCCATATTTGGGTAGATGTGGTCGCACAGGTTATCGGCTGGTCGTCATGGTACTAAGACACAATGTGCATTTTTCATAAACAACTCCCTTTATCACTTCTCCACTTCAACACCGATAACTCGGCATTTCATCATCAACTAGGTACTTTAAAAAGGAGTTTGGAATAAATCATATTTTTCCCATCCTATAGTTTTACATATCTACTCTTGGCAAAAATAGTTTTTCATATCTTTGTAAAAAGGTTTTTAAAAAAAATCATCGCTACTTTTGACTATTTCAGGTGATCAAAATAGATGAATATAAATGCAAGCTCAGTGAAGTAGCTTGCCTGTCTTCAGCATAATTTCCCTGGACTTCTCCTCACTGATCAAATAAATAAACCTTGATCCTTCTCCAATAAATCCTTTCCAATATCACCCAGGTAGCGTTTATATCTAGCGTCGCAAAAAGGAAAGAACACAATCAACACACAGTAGGACACTCCAACAACAATCATCAAGCAATTACTAACAAACAACAATCATGATAGAAAACTATTAGTTAACAAACAAGTTTGGCAATTACCAACCCTACTCATGTTTAAAAATTGTGATTATAGTTGTGATTAAACATTTTTATTTAAACAGGAAATACTTCAGACAAAAGTTAAGCTATCAAGTAATCTCTATAATCCAAAATATTTCACCAATCTAAGGTAGAAATATTACTAGACACTCAAGCTAGCACTCAACTTGAATATAACCAAGTTTAACAAGCAAGGCAAATATATTGATCACACCAAATAATCTAATCATCAAAATAAACAAGCAGTATATACCATTTCTAAATTACTCAACCAAGCATCACAACAACTATCAAGCATCACACATAGCTACTACACTCACAAAGCCACCCAATTTGATTTCGATTTAATGGAATTAACCATTATTTAATTAGGTCTTAAATATGGCAGAAACTAGTGGTGCATGATTAATTGCATAACTTAAGTTCTGTTGATCACAAAAATGTGAACTAAAATTCTATGGATAGCTACTGATGTTTAGAAGACAACCCAATTGGATTTAATTCAATTAAGGTTATTAAACTCCCTGTATAAATGTTTTAATCCAGAAGGTTAGTTTTCTTGTTTTTGCTACAACTCAAGTTAATTTTACTCAAAAGTTAAATCCTTTTAGGGATAGCTAGTATTTCTTATATGTGATCTAACAAAATTGGTTTGACCTCATTTGGATTAGTAGAGTATCAGAAACAAACAAGTTTAGGTTTTATACCTTCTGTTGCATTTTGATTACCATTATTTATTTATTAATCTAAATGGGGTGAAACCACTTTAGTTAGTTAGATAATTTCATATGATTTCCAGAACATTTTCATTTGCTATTTTTAGATTCTTAGATCTCAAGTTATTGGTTTTCAAATTCTAATCAAATTTCTGACAGAAGTTTTTATCATTTTAAGTGTTAACAACTAGCAGATTTGATAATTTCATTCTGACTTGACCACAACATGAAATGGATTCAAACCAGTGGCATTGGGTTCACTAGTTGATATACTTTTAATAACATTTTAGTTTGATAATTTTGGTTAAACCAATCTCTGGGAAGCATCTCCCAAAGTTGGTACCAATATAACCTTTCTGAGTTTTCAGTTAAAACTAACGCCTTTGTCATTTTTATTTCAAATGGGAAATATGTCCAACAAGGATCATGGCCTGCATCTATGTGAAGATGGCATGTTATACTAGCTACAACATTTTAGTTTGCTATTTTTAGGCCTCTGGTTGAATAGGAATTTGCATGGGAAGAGGGCTATGTTCTGTTATTTCATGTGGCTGAAATATTGAATAGCCAATTTCCTCAGATTATATCTTCTGTATAAAATTTTATTTTGAGGTCACACCACTTGGTCATGTTAGTACTCTAACAATACTAACATCACATGCCAATGCTAACATCTAAATAAATCTAGAATAATTGCTATGATCAGATCAAAAGGCCTAAGCAGTAATCTGTTTTCAGAAGTTTCTGAAAACAGACAGAACATAGCTACTTTGCCTCATGTTTCTATCAAGCTAGACTAATTATTTTTGAAAACTAAAACTTTCATTTGAATCTATGTAACTTGCTCTTTCTAACCATGCAAAGATTTAAAATTTTGGTGGGGCAGATTTCTCACAAAATGCATGCAAACGTGGCTAATCTAAACTGTTTCCAGCACTTAGCAGATTTCACAGAATTTTCAAAACAGGCGGGAAACAATCCTGGCCGTTGATCGCCAGATCGACGGCGCACAGCCGTCGTCTGCCTCCCGACGGAACAGAGAGCGGGGAGAGAGAGGAAGGCCAGGGGAAGCTACCTGCCGGCGGTGATCGACGGCGGCGAGGGTGCAGGGCGGTGGAGGAGGTCTGGGGCGCGGCTTGGTGGAGTTGTACGGCTCGAGGACGTCCAAGGCATCAGCGGTGAGCAGCACGGCCACGAGGCCGTCGTCGTCAACCTTGGACGGTGGCGGAGCTCGCGGACGATGCAGGGCAGCAGCAGCCCTGCTGCAGCGTCTCCGCCCTCCTGGGGGTGTGCTAGAGGTGGTGGAGTGGAGGGAAGTGCTGGGGTGGTGTGGTGTGGGCGAATTGGAGCTCGGGCGTCTCCTTTTTATAGCCGGAGCCCGGTCCATGGTGGACACGGTGCTACGGCGGTGCAGGGGACAGCTGGGCATGTCCGTGTGGTCGAGGCGAGTACGGGGGTGCGGCGGAGGTGGTCGCTTGGTCGGGGGAGGTAGGGGAAAGAGGCGTGCGTCCGCGCCGCCCATGGTCGGCCTCGGCGCGCGGCGTGCTCTGGCGCGGGCAGGGGCACGCGAGCGGGGGCTCCGGGTGGTGTTGGTCATGTCCAGCAGCGGCATAGGGGAGGGGTGGAGTAGTAGGGTGCGGCGTTAGGCTAGCTAGGGTGCTGGACTGTCTCCTCCACAGAGGCGGACATGGCGGCATGGTCACAGGGGCTCGTGCTCCCTGGCGATGGTGAATGGCGCGACCAAATTGGTCTGTCTCCAGTGCTCTTTGATGCGTGGCATAGCTCGGTGGGGTGAGAGGGGTGAGAGGGGGGCCGAATTGGTGCGGGATTGCACCAATTTGAGCTCGAATTCGGAGTCGAATTTCTTAGTTTAGGAAGAACAGGGTGGTGCTCACCACCTGTTCGACAGAATGCTTGAACCAAAGTTTAATTCGAATTTTTGAAATTCATTTTCATAGTTTGCTTCACATATGTTTACCAGGATTTGTAGTTCTATTTTTGGGAATTATTGGGCAGTTGCAACATGGCTCATTTTGTGATTTTAGAAAGGTCAAAGAAGGATTTTGGATATTAAATTTGGACTTTCGAAATTATTGTTTTGAAGAGGAAAAGATGTAAGAGCAAAGTGGGAGTGATCATCAGGTCACCCCACTGAATCTTTATTTTGAAAAATAAAATAATTTTCTTACTTAAAGGAATTTATGTGACACTTGCCTCATGATTTAATGTGCTGATGTTTTTATTTTTATTGTATTTTTCCTTTCCTTATACTTCTATTTAGCAAACACACACATCAAAACACAACAATATTCACTTCACAACCATGACCACACAATTCAAACCACATGAATTAATCACACCATCACTTCCACAATTCACAATACTATATTATAAAAATGATCATACTTAATTATGACAAGATGGTGTTTAGGAAATATCTCAACTCACAACTTAATAGTTTTCAATAAGGCTTGAGAAAGGAAATAGGTGGGGTAATATATTTCCCACTAGTGTTGTTTTCAAATTGAGTGGAAAATAGAGTTTATAAAATGGGAGTTGCATATACATGCAAAATATCAAGGTTGACAATAGATAGGAGACAACATATAGGTCTCCATATTTTGGGAACACATAATTTTGGAAATACTTTTACTTTCCCAATAATGCAGGTTTTGGCTGTTGCCAAAACCAAACATCATTGTAATGGTCTTGGGCCAAAATAAGATTGGAAAAGATATAGGGAATATATTCTTGTCATAACATGATCACCAAGGTTTAATATGTTTATAACTTGGTTGGGTTCTTGGGTTGATATTTACTAGTCAAACAAGCATGAACATCAAGTCACACAAGGTCAAACAGAACAATATAAAGGAAAACACAATCATTAGTGTAGTAATTTCAAAAAGTTTTTGTTGGTTCTGAATTTTGGGTCTTGTTAATTCTTATTATAAATTTGGGGTGTTACAGCGCCGAAGAGGAGGAGGAGACGAGCGGCGGCGGGAGAGGGCGCTGCGAACCCCGCTCCAAGGCCGTCCACGACAGGAGGGCCGCAACCGCGAGAGACACCCCTCGCGCGGAGACAGGAGCGGCTCGGGAGGAGGCCGGAGCAAGCAACACGCAGCCACCCAAGGCGAAGAAAAGGGTGTGGGTGATGGCCGGCGAGTAAGCCTTTGATTTTTCTTTTTCCTTCAACATTTTGCTTCTGAGAAAAACCCCCTTGAAGGATCTCCAACTTGTCTTCCTTTCAGGCAGCCTGCGGAGCCAAAGAGGCGGTGGCTCCACAAGCTGGGAGAGACCGCCAGCGTCGTCGCGGAGACGCCTGTGGCCGACGAACCGTAGCAGGCAGCTGTCCCTCCCGCGGTTGAGCACCGTGCGGAGGTGGTGGTGGTCGAGGAGGCCACGCCGTCGCCGGTCCGCGCGGCCACTCCCCCCGCGACGGAGCACCGCGAGGAGGGGGTGACCGAAGAGGCGGCGCCATCCTCGCCTCGAGCGGCGACTCCTCCTGCGGTCGAGCACCGCGCGGAGGAGGTGGTAGAAGAAACAGCACCGCCGTCGCCAACAAGGATGGCCATTCCTCCCGTCCAGACCGAGACGGAGGAGGAGAGGATGGATGAGGAGATCATCCTGGAGCCGCCCCCAACGGGGGGGAGGCTCCTCCACAAGGGGCCGATGTGCCCGAGGCCGTGGCGGACGCGGCCGTCGCAGAGGGGGCCGGAGGCGCCCCTGAGGAGCAGGAGGCGGAGGCACCTCCGGAGCCCACCGGCGCTGGAGCTGAGCGCGAGGGGGCGCCCAGCCCCCAGAGGGCAACCGAAGCAAGCGTCGAGGGAGGCGCCCCCTCAAGCCCCCAGACCGCACCGGAGGCAGTCGTGGGCCCAAGGCAGGAGGCCCCGGGCGCCTCGACGAATATCGAGGACTCCGCACCCGGCAGTAGCGCGGGAGCCACCTTGGCGCTGCAAGAGCCGCGACGCCAAGTAATTCGTCGCCGCATCGTCCTCAACCAGGCGCGGCGGGCTCTCGACGGGCTGGAGGAGGAGCTCGCCGAGGAAGAAAACGCCCTGGCGGAGGAAAGGGCAAGGCTCGGTGAGGCCTGGACCCTTCTCCACGAGAGGGTGGAGATGTGCCGCCGGCAAGACGCGGCGGCCCAGGCGGAGTGCCAAGAGGCCCTCCGCTTCGCCAAAGAGACCCGCGACAGCGTCAAGCGGGAGGCGCAGGAGGTGATGGACAAGCTCGACGCTGCCAGGGAGGCGCTCGAGGCAGAGACCGCCTCCAAACACGATGAGCTAGCGGCCGCGGAGCAGAAGTTTGCTGCTGACTCCGAGGTCGCCAGGGCCAGCCTGAAGGAGCTCCGCGAGCTGCTGGATGCCCGCGAAGGGCAGCTAGCGCCCCGCGAGGCGGAGCTGGTGCGGCTCGAGGGGGAGCTCTCCCTCCGAGAGAAGGAGCTGCACAGGCGCGAGGAACAGGTCCAGCTGCTCGAGAAGGACCAGGCCACCCGTGAGGGGCAGCTGCAGGAGCGTGAGGGTCGGGTGGCCACCGACGAAGCCAACCTCACGGCGGAGCAGAAGAGGCTCCAAGAAGAGGCTGACCTCAAGGTCAAGCTCGTCCGCGAGGGCCTCGCCAAAGAGTATGACAAGAAGGCCGCAAAGCATGAGGACCGCTTCAAGACCAAGCGCAAGGAGTTCGAAAAGCGCATCAAGGAGCTCGAGCAGGAGGAGAAGCGGTTGACCTCTTGCCTCGAGGTCTCCCGGGAGGCCCAGGCTCGCGCGGAGGGGAACGCCCTCGCCCTGGAGAGGGACCTGGATGAGCTCCGGCAGCAGGTGGGGCCGGCCGCAGCTCTGGCGGAGCAAGCACGGGACCAGCGCGCGGTTGGCCGGTCCATGACGCACCAGCGCCAGAGCATTCTCCAGAGCTTGGTGAGCCGTGCGCACGCGGTCGGGGACGATCTGAGGATCGACGTCCCCTCCTGCTCCGCAGTGACCGACGATGAAACCTCGTATTCGTACTTCTTCGAGCAATTCCTCGGGAGGCTTGAAGGGGTCGCGAAGAGCTTTGACGAGCGCGTCGTGGAGGAGAGCCGCGACCTCCTTGTTGTCGCCGTCACCAACATCTTCAGCAACCTCGTGAGGCTCCAGCCCTCACTTGATCTTGAGGACGTGATGGCACCACCGCGCGCCATCAGCAACAAGGCGCGGGAAACCGCCACGCAGGCCGCCATCGCGTTCGCCAAGAAATTCGACCAAGTGGTGATCGAAGGCGACGAGGGGGATGCTCTGGAAGAGGAGGCGGAGACCGCCGTGGACAAGGCGGGCACCTCAGGAGGCGCAACGGCTTGAGCTCCTTGTCTGTAGCTGGGCGTGCAGAGGGCACATTTATCTTAGTCATTTTGGTTGTAAACTTTGTAAGAACTTGTTAAGTTATATTGGAGTGTGCTTGTGAACGTCCCTCGGGTGGCTTTTGTCTTTCCCCTTCATGTCTTTTTCGCTCTACGTCTTAGGACCCTCTCTTGGCGCTGCACCACTGCCGCCTCGGTATGTGAGAGTCAGGGCTACACAAGGCCGGGGGGGTGTGTGAGGCCTCAAGAAGTAAGAGCCCCTCGAAGCGCGATGCTTGGGGCCCCCCTTTGACGTGCAAGCAGCCCATGCGGCGTAGGAGAGAGAAAAGAGACTCGAGGGGCAAAAACTAGCGAGAGAAAATTCGACCAAGTGTTTGTACTTAGCTTAACGAGGCATTCTGCCTTGGAGAGGATGTTGGTTCCCCGGCGAGATATTTTTGCTTTGATGTTGCCTGAGGCTTGGAGAACCTGCTTTCCTGCACTTGGAGAGATAGGCATACCCACAAGCAGTACATAGCTAGAAATCTTATGGTGCTCGTAGGTTCCTTCATGTGTGTCTTGCGAGGAGAACAGGCACCAAGGTTTTTGGTGATCCTTGGTGAGTTGATGTGCGCGGGAGCTGACCCATGAGTTCAGAGCTCCTTGGGAGTTGACATGCATGAGAGCTGACCCGCAAGTTCAGAGCTCGGATCCCTTGGGTTTTAGGTGCTGCCGGGATGCTCCCGTGGCATGGCACCATGCTAGCCCCCGCTCGCGAGATACGCATGAGGGATCATACGAGCGAGAGAGAAAAGCAAATAACGCTAGAGCTTACCGAAGCAACAAAATATGCTGGCGCGATGCGCAAAGGTTCAAATTGACCTGAAACATAGGTTCATTACACTGGCGTGGCCAGAAACACAAAAAATCTGCCATGCTCTGGGCATGGGGTCCACATGCTGTGGCTGAGACTCTCGAGGGGGCGTGCCCGAGGCAGACGCATGTAGAGAGAGCTCAGGGGGCCCCTAGGCGGGGGTGGCTTTTAGCCTGCGTTCCACCATGACCGGCATGGGGATCCACCTCGCCAAGGCATGGTGCCTGAAGAGGTAACCGTGCCGAGGCTTGGTAGCTTGGGAGTCTTCTCGAACGGCCCGCGGCAACGTATAGTAGAGAGGGGAGCCCGAAGTTTTTTCCTCGTGGAGGATGATGGCGCGTGGCTCTCCCTTGATGCAAAAAGTTGCTCGCCGAGGGCGATCAGGGTAGAACTTGCGCAGGTGCTGGATGTTCCAGGGGTTGGCGACGGGGATGCCGTCCTCCATCTCGAGCCGCACGGAGCCAGGCCTGGCGATGTGCACGACTCTGTAGGGGCCTTCCCACATTGGTGAGAGCTTGTGGAGGCCTGCCTTGGAGAGGATTCTCCTCAGGACAAGGTCTCCTGCTTCGAGAGTGCGCGGGCGGATGTGGCGGCTGTGGTAGCGACGGAGGTCTTGCTGGTACCTTGCCGCTCTCAGGGCCGCATTTCGGCGGAGCCCTTCAAGCAGCAGCAGGTCGTCGTTGCGGAGTTTGTCCACCTCAGCCTCCTTGAAGGCCAGGACTCGCGGGGAGCCATGAGTGATCTCGCTGGGGAGGACGGCTTCAGCGCCATAGACGAGGGAGAACGGCATCTCACCAGTTGGCTTCGTTGGTATGGTGCGGATGGACCAGAGCACCGAGGGGAGCTCATCGATCCAATGCTTGCCGCTGGCCTTGAGGCGGTTGAAGCTTCTCGTCTTGAGGCCCTTGAGCACCTCGGCGTTGGCTCGTTCGGCCTGTCCGTTGCTTCGTGGATGCGCCACCGAGGCGTAGAAGATTTGGGCACCGATGCTGCCGCAGTAGGACTTGAAGGCGCCACTGATGAATTGTGAGCCGTTGTCGGTGATGATGCGGTTGGGCACGCCGAAGCGGCAGACCAGGCTCCTTATGAATTTTACCGCCGATTTCGCCGGAATGGTGCGTACGGGTTCCACCTCAGGCCACTTGGTGAATTTGTCGATGGCGACGTAGAGGTAGCGGTAGCCCCCGAGCGCTCGCGGGAAGGGTCCCAGCAGGTCCAGCCCCCAGACCGCGAACGGCCAGGAGAGCGGGATCGTCTGGAGTCCTTGCGCGGGCTGGTGGATTTGCTTGGCGTGGAATTGGCATGCGTCGCAGGACTGGACGATTTCAGCGGCATCTTGAAGCACTGAGGGCCAGTAGAAGCCACTCCGAAAGACCTTGCCTGCAATGGTGCGCGAGGAAGAGTGGTGGCCGCACTCGCCGCTGTGGATGTCGTTGATGAGCTGGCGGCCTTCCTTCGTAGGGACGCACCGCAGCGCAACCCCATTGGGTCGCTTGCGGTACAGGTCTCCGTCGTGGAGGCAGTAGGACTTGGCCTGGCGAGCAATTCTCTCGGCCTCTGTGTCGTCTTCGGGGAGGGCTCGGTTCTGCAGGTAGTTCTTGATCTCGTCGATCCAACCAGTGTCTTGTCGTACCAGGGTTAGCAGCAAACGGTCGCCCGAGGGCAACCCACAGTTTGGTGCTCCGCTCGGTGGGGCAGGTGGGAGCTCCTCGTCGATGCTGATGTTGACCACAGGTTGCTTGACCGAGGCCTTGGTGAGCCTCTCCTCGAACACTCTAGGCTTCTGGGTTTCTCTTCTTGCTGCTCGCCGAGCAATTTCATCTGCCTCTTGGTTTTCTGCCCGCGGGATGTGCTTGAGCTCCATTCCCCTGAAGTGCTTCTCCAGCTTGCGTACCTCTTCAAGGTAGGCCACCATGTAGGTGTCCTTTGGCGTGTAGCTTTTGTTGGAGAAGTTGACGAGGAGCTGGGAGTCGCCCTTGATGAGGATGTATGTGGGGACCCCGGACTAGATGTCCGAAATACCCTTGTGCCTACATCAGCGATCCCATGATCAGTGTGTCGCTGAGCACAATCAAACTGGTAATCAAAGAACATCCATAAATACCGAAGGAATATACTTACTCGATTGAAGTCATAATCTTCAATAGGTACTTGCAGCGGAAATCAACAAACAGCGTGGAGCCCAAGTCATTCGCCTTAACCCTACAGGCAACTGACTGGGAAGCGCCCTAGTTTGCATTGACGTCAGTTCCGCCTCCTTCTTCAAGCTACTCTTCCTTAAAATCTGGCTAAGACAATAGCCAGGGACGAAACCAATATGAGTACAATGGGAATTGTACTCGCAAACTACTCCTCTACTGAGTATGCACCAGTTTTAAGTTGTTTCCTATAGCACTTTTAGTTATTACTCTATCTCTATATCTCTGTTGAAAAAGACCTCTATATCTTTGTTGAAAAGAGAAGGATAGACTTTTGTTTAATAAAACTGTGTTTGAAAACTCTATAACTTTATTTGAAAAAGGCAAGAAGAATTTTATAGCTTTTCGTGACCCTTGTATATTTTTCGAAAACATCTATAGCCTTTGTTGGAAAAGAAAAGAAGGCTTTTAGATCTTTTTCCCATAAAATTGTCTTTGTAAAGAGTTTCTTTTTAAAAGTGTTTTTCCCGAAAATAGATGTTTGTTAAAAAAAGTAAGAAGTCCCTTTTTAAAAACGTTTTTCCCGAAAAATCTCCATTTTGTTTATTTATCCAAAACTCCTCCTTTTTCCCGACCATGTCTCATCACGGTCCATTTATTTTCCAACAACTCATACCACTCTCTTTGGTATAGTTGGGTAACAGCATCTCCACTTTTGTTTCCTTTTCTTAAACCTTTCCAAACTTGCACATCTTTGTAAAACTTTGCACATCTTTGTAAAACTTTGCACATCTTTGTAAAACTTTGCACATGGCCTGGTACAGCCTCCCAACTGTCCATATCCGAGGACTCGGCTATTCGAATAGTTTTACCCTCTGCAGAGGTAGCACGCTTTTCCCACACCCATCCGGTAGCTCATCGTGTCTGCCACGTCCCGCCATACAAGGTGTATGCGAAGTTGAGCCACCGGCCATAGCCTTTCCTTTGCTCATGCTAGTATAGGACCCTACCCTTACGATTTCACCATTCCTTCAACACCTAGTACAGGATCCCCCGTCGAGGAACCTAGATGTAAGGACTCGCAGTTTTGCCCGGCGAGCACGAAGCCCTTCAATCCCGCACAAGCCAACATATTGCCGGGACCCAGGTCAGGGGTTAGAGTCGCTATGATCATCCCCTCACGCATAACGGAGTCGTCTCCGTCGATGAGGTATCCAGTACTAACACGAGCAAATTATATGACTACGCCCGTTCCCATATTTGGGTAGATGTGGTCGCACAGGTTATCGGCTGGTCGTCATGGTACTAAGACACAATGTGCATTTTTCATAACCACTCCTTTTATCACTTCTCCACTTTAACACCGATAACTCGGCATTTCATCATCAACTAGGTACTTTAAAAAGGAGTTTGGAATAATTCATATTTTTCCCATCCTATAGTCTTACATATCTACTCTACATTCTACATAGGGTGATAAAGCAGTTTTCATATCCTTTGTAAAAAGGTTTTTTTTTTCAGAAAATCAATACCACTACTTTAGGAAATTTCATGTAATTGATTTAAAGGGATGTAAATGCAAGCTCAGCGAAGTAGCTTGCCTGTTTTCAGCATAATGTCCCTGGACTTCTCCTTACTGATCAAAGAAATAAACTCTGATTCTTCTCCAATAAATCCTTTCCAATATCACCCAGGTAGCGTTTATATCTAGCGTCGCAAAAAGGAAAGAACACAATCAACACACAGTAGGACACTCCAACAAACATCCAGCAACACTAACAAACAACAATCGTGAGGGAAGATTATTATTTAACAAACAAGTTTGGCAATCACCAACACTACTCACACTTATAAAATTATGATTAAAGTTGTGATTAAGCATCTTTATTTAAACAGGAAATACTTCAGACAAAAGTTAAGCTACCAACTCTTTTATTTAATTCACAACCTTCTACCAAGCTAAGGTAGAGATATTACTAGACACTCAAGCTAGCACTCAACTTGAATATAACCAAGTTTAACAAGCAAGGCAATTATATTAGTCACACCAAATAATCTAATCATCAACATAAACAAGCAATACATACCATTACTAAACTACTCAATTAAGCATCACAACAACTCTAAAGCATCACACATAGCTATTGCACTCACAAAGCATCACAATTTGATTTCGATTTAATTGAATTAATCATTATTTAATTGTGTCACAATTATGGCAGAAACTAGGGTTTCATGTTTAATTGCATAACTTGAGTTCTGTTGGTCACAAAAATATGAACTAAAATTCTATGGATAGCTACTGATTTATAGAAGACAATCCAATTGGATTTAATTCAATTTGATTTACTAAACTCCCTGTATAAATGTGTTAATCCAGAATGTTGGTTTTCTTGTTTTTGCTATAACTCAAGTTAATTGTATTCAAAAATTAAATCCTTTTAGGGGTAACTAGTATTGCTTAAATGGGATCTAACAAAATTGGTTTGACCTCATTTGGATTAGTAGAGTATCAGAAACAAACAAGTTTAGATTTTATACCTTCTGTGGCATTTTGAATATCATTATTTATTTATTAATCTAAATGGGGTGAAACCACTTTATTTAGTTAGATAATTTCATAAGCTTTCCAGAACATTTTCATTTGCTATTTTTAGATTCCTAGATCTCAAGTTATAGGTTTTCAAATTCTAATCAAATTTCTGACAGAAGTTTTTATCATTTTAAGTGTTAACAACTAGCTGATTTGATAATTTCATTCTGACTTGACCACAACATCAAATGGATTCAAACCAGTGGAATTGGGTTCACTAGTTGATATACTTTTAATAACATTTTAGTTTGATAATTTTGGTTAAACCAATCTCTGGGAAGCATCTCCCAAAGTTGGTACCAAAATAACTTTTCTGTGTTTTTCAGTTAAAACTAACACATTTGTCATTTTTGTTTCTAATGGAAAATATGTCCAACAAGGATCATGGCCTGCATCTATGTGAAGATGGCATGTTATACTATCTACAAGATTTTAGTTTGATATTTTTAGGCCTCTGGTTAAATAGGAATTTGCATGGGAAGGTGGTATCATTTTGTTATTTCATGTGTCTGAATTATTGTTTAGCCATTTTGCTTAGATGATATCTTTTATATAGAATTTATTTTTGGGGGTCACACCACCAGATCATGACAGTACACTAACCATACTAACATATCATGCCAAGGTAAATTTCTATAGAAATATAGGTTAAATATTATTAACAGTTCAAATCAGAATCTTTTAACAGACTTCAGGAAATCCTGGAAACAGATATAACTTAGCAACTTTGCTTAGACCTTAAACATATCAAAACTATTCCAATTTGATCAAAACAAGTTTCCCTGTAATCTAGACAGTATATAGATTCTAACACAATTTATTTCACTAATTTTGGTTGAGGGAATCGAGCTGATGATGCATGCAAACATAGTATCAGAGCAAGAACTATCCAGGACTTGGCAGATTTTCAGATCTCAAATCTGGGCGGGAAACAACTGTGGCCGTTGATCAACAGATCGACGGCTCACAGCCGTCTTCTCCAGCCCGACGGGGCAAGGAACAGGGAGAGGGAGAGAGGGCCAGGGGAGGCACCTGCCGGCGGCGAGGGACTCCGGGGCGGCTTGGGGTTGAGGGAGGGTGCTCGGGGAGGCTCCTAGGTGGCGGTGGCGTCGCCGGAGACGCACCACGGCGGCGTCACGGCGCGGTGGCTGAACCGCTCGGTTTCGAGCTCCGGCTGCTCCTCTGCTGCTGCTGCGGCGTCTAGGTGAGGGAGAGGGGGTGGTGGAGGTGGTGTGGTGCTGGTAGAGGCCAGGGGTGGCGTTTATATAGGCGGGGGAGCTCGGGTCTGTGGCCGGCAAGGGAGAGGCGCGTGCGTGCACGGGCGGCGTGCGGGCGAGTTTGGTCGGCATCGCGCGGGGCTGCAGATGGCAAGGGGCCGTGTCTGGGGTGCAAGGGATCGTGTGGGCGTGCTGCTGGCGGTCGGGGGCGACTCGGGAGGGCGCTGGTCGGCCGGCATGATGCAGAGCTTGCGGTGCACAGCAACTGCTCGACAGAATGTCGGCCGGCAGTGCACCGACGATTGCGGGCAGGGGGAGGGGCCTGGTGCGATGGGGTTGGCATGGGGAGCATCAGGGTGGCACGGGCAAGCTCCTAGACATGGTGGGGTGCTGCTTTGCTGCCGGTTTGGGACAAGTTGGCATGGTGGTGGCATGCTCATGCCATTGCTAGTTCTAGCTAGGGTTTAGGGTAAGGGAAGGCTAGGGTGTTGTCCAGGGGATGCAGGGGGGTGCTGGGAGGGTGCTGGACAAGAAGGGAACACGCATGGAGCTAGTTTGGGCTGCCATATGAGTATAGGGGTGTAGGGCACCATGTGAGACTATTGGATACTATTTGCATTTTAATGCTAAAGGAAAAGATGAAGTGCAAGTGTGCAAAATGCTGTGGTGATAGGCATTGGTGATGGTGTTCAATTTTGTTTAAGTGGTTACCAAAAATGGTGATCCCATTTTAGGTAAAAGAAAACGTGGGAGTGAAATAATATTTATTATTTTATGGGACCTTTTTATTATAGGTCTTATTATTTCATGTGACACTTAATTTTTCTTCTTATTCTTATTTAGCAACCAAACACACAACAATGAATAAATCACAAGCAATACCAATCATCACAATCAAGACCACACAATTCAACCCACATGAATTAATCTCACCATCAATTCCATAATTCACAATACTATATTATAAAAATGATCACACTCAATTATGACAAGATGTTGTTTTAAAGAAATGTCTCAACTCAAAACTTGATTGTTTTCGAAAAGGTTTGAGAAAGGAAATATGTGGGGTAATATATTTCCCACTAGTGTTATTTTCAAATGGAGTGGAAAATAGAGTTTATAAAATGGGAGTTGCATATACATGCAAAATATCATGGTTAGCTTTAGATAGGAGATAACATATGGCTCTCCATATTTTTGGGAACACATAATTTTGGAAATACTTTTACTTTCTCAACAAAAGGGTATTTTATTTGTTGCTGAAATCAAACATCATTGAAATGGTCTTGGGCCAAAATAAGAAGGAAAAGATTTATGGAATATATTCTTGTCATAACGTGATCATCGAAGTTTTAATATATTTTTACTTGGGTTGAGTTCTTCGATTAATATTTACTAGTCAAACAACATAAACAACAAGTCACACAAGGTCAAACAGAACAATAATAGGAAAACACAATCAATAGTGAAGTAATTTGAAAAAGTTTTTGTTGGTTCTGAATTTTGGGTCTTGTTAATTCTTATTATAAATTTGGGATGTTACAAATCCTTCCCCCCTTAAAATAAATCTCGTCCCGAGATTTGCCCGGGGGTACAGGGGAGTACGAGGGCACGGGCTTTGGGCTGGCTATACTTCCGAGGTCGTTGCTTCTTGAGTGAGATCACCAGATGAGATATTGACAAACTGATGTTGCAAGGTCGTTCCTTGTAGATAATTTTCTCTGATGGGTTTAGATCCTGGATGATAGTGTTGACTTGACGATCGATGCTGATGGATAGTCTTGGTTAGTTGTTTCCCATTTCTACGAGGCTGAGGCGCAAGGAACTAATTATTACCACGTTCTGGTATACCTATTGCAGGTCTTCCCCCCTTAAAAGGGGTTTTTAATCGGTCTTGCTGAAGTTTGCAGCTGGAGTTGACTCGGAGACTTTGTACTTCTTGACGATCTTCGTCTCGGTTGTCACTCCTTAGTGCTTGGGGTTGGTGCAGATATCACTTCATACTATTTTCTCCTTACGAGGGTCGCAGATGGGGACGCATGGTTTTCAAGTTGCGTCGAGTCTCCGTACTCAACTATCTCCGGTTTCTAGTTAGAAAAAGGAGTTACAAACGTCTAAATTTATCTGGACTTGCCTGGTGGTTGAGGTTGTCCACAGCAGGTGCTTTCGTCGTTTGGTCCTTCGGGGTAGTCCATTGGTCATTTGTCCTCATGCTTGTCCTTCTTCAGCTGAGTAAAGGAGGAACTTCATTGCCGACTTCCTTGGTTCTTGAGCTTCATGAAGCGTTGTTAAGAATCTTCAGAAGTACAGTCTAGGGTATCGAGCTTTCAGAGGAATCTAAAAGTTAGTTCGAGTGTCCTGCGTAGGTGGTTTGGTCTGCTGTTCTACGAGGGTACAAGGGTCGCGTTCTCAGTTAATCCTTAAAAGTTAGAGAAAGAGCTTCATGTCAACAGTCGATATTCGTGCCTTCTTGAATCCTCCTTCGGTGTGATTGGTCGAGGCCAGTTGAAAAGGATGATTGCTCGATAGGTAGCGTCGATGGTGCTTGCTTCCTCGTTCAATTCCGCGCAGATGGTCTCCAGTGTTGGTCGACTTCAGCCTTGATGATGGCGATCTTCTCACTACCGACTATATGTGATTCTTTTTATATCACCTCTCTTTTTGTCAAAACTTACGGTTAGATAGGGCCAGTTAGTACCGTCACAAACTGGGGTTAGATGTTAATCCAGAATTTGGTAAGTGGGTTCAAAAGGTCACTGCTTAATGGACCTTAGAAAAAGTTAGTGAAGAACCTTCACACTAGTTGTTTTCCAACAGGTACCTTTGTCTTTCTTGTTTCGATTAGTTGAGCCGGGTTGAACTGGGATTTTTTTTTTCCGCAGATGACGTCGATGGCGTTCTTTCTCCTGGGGTAACTTCATCTTGACGATCTTTGAAGTTGGTTTCCTTCGAGTTGGTTGGTGACGATCTCCCTTGGATGAGTCTTGTGCTTGAGGCTTCATATAATCTTCAGAAAATCAGCGGCAGGCTAGGGTTCTCATCCATCTTTCCAAAGTTTGCGGTGATAGGTAGGAGTTAGTCGAGGTTTTCTTTGGTTTTATTTCACGGGACAAAATTTTGGGTGGGTCAAACCTAGCAAGGTTAGCGCAAGAGATTAAGGTGCTATTAACTGCTCGTCAGGCGGGTAGGTACATGATCTTCTTTGAAACCCATCATTACCGTTGGTCTCTGAGCTCGAATCTTCATAGTAACTCTGATGCACTCCTTGAGTTCCTCTAGTTACCCATTCTAAATGAGTCTCCTTATGTCCTCGTTTCATGTCAAGGTTTGTGGTCCTAGAAGATTAGTTGGCACTATCATGGACTTGAGTCAGTTGTTACCCTAAAGTTAGATACGATAAGTTAGTGCAGTATCCTTGTAATTTCACAAGTTAATTTTTGTGAGGTGGGGGCTCGTGTCTTCACGAGGTTGGCGTGCAATTGCAGTTTCCTTCAAGATCTTGACGCACTTGCTCCAGATGGTGCATGAAGTCCATTGTCTGACTCGTCGGTTAGGTGACCAAAATCTCCGGCTATTTGGCTAAGGATCGGGGGTCTTTTGTATCTTGCGGAACTATCAGATCTTAACGGGAGATGGTATAGATGAGAGGGAAAATATTTTAGAAAGATTTTTTTCCTTGGCGGGTTTACATCCGCAACAAGGTACAACTATGGCGAAGAGGTCAAAATTGGTTTTTTTTTTTTTTTTTTTTTTTTTGGTAGGTGGTAAAAGGAAACTAAATTTTTCTTTTTTTATAAAACTCCTTTTTCCATCTCACAAACAACACACAAGCAGAGTTCACACAAGCAAGGTGCACACAGGGTACGTCTAGTACCAACGGACGCCTAATACTCGTGGTAGTCGGGGTAACCAAGGTTCCTATCATGAGTTTTTCCTAGGGGTCTTTGTCGAACATTGCTGGTGAAGTCTTCATTTTATCGCCTTAGTCTTCTGCTGGAGAAATTGAGATCGTCGAAGTTGCAACTTGAGTAGAATTGTTGATGTTGAGCTGAGGTCTTCGGAGGTTTGTTGCTTTGTTGACATCGACAATCTGGGCATTTGCAAATCAACCACCCTGAGGAAAAATGCTGAGTATTTGTGATGGAAGCTTCTTCTTGTGGGTGCTAACTAGTTAGGTCTCACTTGGGCTCATCGTCAAGTATACTCTTGGTTTTGAACGGGTAAGAGATAACAGAAGATTCTTTGGAAAATCTTAAAATAGAGGGGTAAGACATTGAAATATTTGAGGAGATGAGAAGAGCGAAGCCATTTTAGGACTCCTCTAGATAAAAATATATTTTGGTAGTAATATATTTTTAACAAAAATATTTGCTTTCCTAACTAACGTCCATGCTAACTAAGGTCTCCTACAGTCAGGATTGCTCTGATACCAAGTCTGTGGGGACCCCGGACTAGCTGTCCGAAATACCCTTGTGCCTACATCAGCGATCCCATGATCAGTGTGTCGCTGAGCACAATCAAACTGGTAATCAAAGAACATCCATAAATACCGAAGGAATATACTTACTCGATTGAAGTCATAATCTTCAATAGGTACTTGCAGCGGAAATCAACAAACAGCGTGGAGCCCAAGTCATTCGCCTTAACCCTACAGGCAACTGACTGGGAAGCGCCCTAGTTTGCATTGACGTCAGTTCCGCCTCCTTCTTCAAGCTACTCTTCCTTAAAATCTGGCTAAGACAATAGCCAGGGACGAAACCAATATGAGTACAATGGGAATTGTACTCGCAAACTACTCCTCTACTGAGTATGCACCAGTTTTAAGTTGTTTCCTATAGCACTTTTAGTTATTACTCTATCTCTATATCTCTGTTGAAAAAGACCTCTATATCTTTGTTGAAAAGAGAAGGATAGACTTTTGTTTAATAAAACTGTGTTTGAAAACTCTATAACTTTATTTGAAAAAGGCAAGAAGAATTTTATAGCTTTTCGTGACCCTTGTATATTTTTCGAAAACATCTATAGCCTTTGTTGGAAAAGAAAAGAAGGCTTTTAGATCTTTTTCCCATAAAATTGTCTTTGTAAAGAGTTTCTTTTTAAAAGTGTTTTTCCCGAAAATAGATGTTTGTTAAAAAAAGTAAGAAGTCCCTTTTTAAAAACGTTTTTCCCGAAAAATCTCCATTTTGTTTATTTATCCAAAACTCCTCCTTTTTCCCGACCATGTCTCATCACGGTCCATTTATTTTCCAACAACTCATACCACTCTCTTTGGTATAGTTGGGTAACAGCATCTCCACTTTTGTTTCCTTTTCTTAAACTTTTCCAAAACTTGCACATCTTTGTAAAACTTTGCACATCTTTGTAAAACTTTGCACATCTTTGTAAAACTTTGCACATGGCCTGGTACAGCCTCCCAACTGTCCATATCCGAGGACTCGGCTATTCGAATAGTTTTACCCTCTGCAGAGGTAGCACGCTTTTCCCACACCCATCCGGTAGCTCATCGTGTCTGCCACGTCCCGCCATACAAGGTGTATGCGAAGTTGAGCCACCGGCCATAGCCTTTCCTTTGCTCATGCTAGTATAGGACCCTACCCTTACGATTTCACCATTCCTTCAACACCTAGTACAGGATCCCCCGTCGAGGAACCTAGATGTAAGGACTCGCAGTTTTGCCCGGCGAGCACGAAGCCCTTCAATCCCGCACAAGCCAACATATTGCCGGGACCCAGGTCAGGGGTTAGAGTCGCTATGATCATCCCCTCACGCATAACGGAGTCGTCTCCGTCGATGAGGTATCCAGTACTAACACGAGCAAATTATATGACTACGCCCGTTCCCATATTTGGGTAGATGTGGTCGCACAGGTTATCGGCTGGTCGTCATGGTACTAAGACACAATGTGCATTTTTCATAACCACTCCTTTTATCACTTCTCCACTTTAACACCGATAACTCGGCATTTCATCATCAACTAGGTACTCTAAAAAGGAGTTTGGAATAATTCATATTTTTCCCATCCTATAGTCTTAAATATCTACTCTACATTCTACATAGGGTGATAAAGCAGTTTTCATATCCTTTGTGAAAAGGTTTTTTTTTTTCAGAAAATCAATACCACTACTTTAGGAAATTGCATGTAATTGATTTAAAGGGATGTAAATGCAAGCTCAGCGAAGTAGCTTGCCTGTTTTCAGCATAATGTCCCTGGACTTCTCCTTACTGATCAAAGAAATAACTTCTGATTCTTCTCCAATAAATCCTTTCCAATATCACCCAGGTAGCGTTTATATCTAGCGTCGCAAAAAGGAAAGAACACAATCAACACACAGTAGGACACTCCAACAAACATCCAGCAACACTAACAAACAACAATCGTGAGGGAAGATTATTATTTAACAAACAAGTTTGGCAATCACCAACACTACTCACACTTATAAAATTATGATTAAAGTTGTGATTAAGCATCTTTATTTAAACAGGAAATACTTCAGACAAAAGTTAAGCTACCAACTCTTTTATTTAATTCACAACCTTCTACCAAGCTAAGGTAGAGATATTACTAGACACTCAAGCTAGCACTCAACTTGAATATAACCAAGTTTAACAAGCAAGGCCATTATATTAATCACACCAAATAATCTAATCATCAACATAAACAAGCAATACATACCATTACTAAACTACTCAATTAAGCATCACAACAACTCTAAAGCATCACACATAGCTATTGCACTCACAAAGCAACACAATTTGATTTCGATTTAATTGAATTAACCATTATTTAATTGTGTCACAATTATGGCAGAAACTAGGGTTTCATGTTTAATTGCATAACTTGAGTTCTGTTGGTCACAAAAATATGAACTAAAATTCTATGGATAGCTACTGATTTATAGAAGACAATCCAATTGGATTTAATTCAATTTGAGTTACTAAACTCCCTGTATAAATGTGTTAATCCAGAATGTTGGTTTTCTTGTTTTTGCTACAACTCAAGTTAATTGTATTCAAAAATTAAATCCTTTTAGGGGTAACTAGTATTGCTTAAATGGGATCTAACAAAATTGGTTTGACCTCATTTGGATTAGTAGAGTATCAGAAACAAACAAGTTTAGATTTTATACCTTCTGTGGCATTTTGAATATCATTATTTATTTATTAATCTAAATGGGGTGGAACCACTTTATTTCGTTAGATAATTTCATAAGCTTTCCAGAACATTTTCATTTGCTATTTTTAGATTCCTAGATCTCAAGTTATAGGTTTTCAAATTCTAATCAAATTTCTGACAGAAGTTTTTATCTTTTTAAGTGTTAACAACTAGCTGATTTGATAATTTCATTCTGACTTGACCACAACATCAAATGGATTCAAACCAGTGGCATTGGGTTCAATAGTTGATATACTTTTAATAAAATTTTAGTTTGATAATTTTGGTTAAACCAATCTCTGGGAAGCATCTCCCAAAGTTGGTACCAAAATAACTTTTCTGTGTTTTTCAGTTAAAACTAACACATTGTCATTTTTGTTTCTAATGGAAAAATATGTCCACAAGGATCATGGCCTGCATCTATGTGAAGATGGCATGTTATACTATCACAAGATTTTAGTTTGATATTTTTAGGCCTCTGGTTAAATAGGAATTTGCATGGGAAGGTGGTATCATTTTGTTATTTCATGTGTCTGAATTATTGTTTAGCCATTTTGCTTAGATGATATCTTTTATATAGAATTTATTTTTGGGGGTCACACCACCAGATCATGACAGTACACTAACCATACTAACATATCATACCCAAGGTAAATTTCCTATAGAAATATAGGTTAAATATTATTAACAGTTCAAATCAGAATCTTTTAACAGATTTTCAGGAAATCCTGGAAACAGATATAACTTAGCAACTTTGCTTAGACCTTAACATATCAAAACTATTCCAATTTGATCAAAACAAGTTTCCCTGTAATCTAGACAGTATATAGATTCTAACACAATTTATTTCACTAATTTTGGTTGAGGGAATCGAGCTGATGATGCATGCAAACATAGTATCAGAGCAAGAACTATCCAGGACTTAGCAGATTTTCAGATCTCAAATCTGGGCGGGAAACAACTGTGGCCGTTGATCAACAGATCGACGGCTCACAGCCGTCTTCTCCAGCCCGACGGGGCAAGGAACAGGGAGAGGGAGAGAGGGCCAGGGGAGGCACCTGCCGGCGGCGAGGGACTCCGGGGCGGCTTGGGGTTGAGGGAGGGTGCTCGGGGAGGCTCCTAGGTGGCGGTGGCGTCGCCGGAGACGCACCACGGCGGCGTCACGGCGCGGTGGCTGAACCGCTCGGTTTCGAGCTCCGGCTGCTCCTCTGCTGCTGCTGCGGCGTCTAGGTGAGGGAGAGGGGGTGGTGGAGGTGGTGTGGTGCTGGTAGAGGCCAGGGGTGGCGTTTATATAGGCGGGGGAGCTCGGGTCTGTGGCCGGCAAGGGAGAGGCGCGTGCGTGCACGGGCGGCGTGCGGGCGAGTTTGGTCGGCATCGCGCGGGGCTGCAGATGGCAAGGGGCCGTGTCTGGGGTGCAAGGGATCGTGTGGGCGTGCTGCTGGCGGTCGGGGGCGACTCGGGAGGGCGCTGGTCGGCCGGCATGATGCAGAGCTTGCGGTGCACAGCAACTGCTCGACAGAATGTCGGCCGGCAGTGCACCGACGATTGCGGGCAGGGGGAGGGGCCTGGTGCGATGGGGTTGGCATGGGGAGCATCAGGGTGGCACGGTCAAGCTCCTAGACATGGTGGGGTGCTGCTTTGCTGCCGGTTTGGGACAAGTTGGCATGGTGGTGGCATGCTCATGCCATTGCTAGTTCTAGCTAGGGTTTAGGGTAAGGGAAGGCTAGGGTGTTGTCCAGGGGATGCAGGGGGGTGCTGGGAGGGTGCTGGACAAGAAGGGAACACGCATGGAGCTAGTTTGGGCTGCCATATGAGTATAGGGGTGTAGGGCACCATGTGAGACTATTGGATACTATTTGCATTTTAATGCTAAAGGAAAAGATGAGGTGCAAGTGTGCAAAATGCTGTGGTGATAGGCATTGGTGATGGTGTTCAATTTTGTTTAAGTGGTTACCAAAAATGGTGATCCCATTTTAGGTAAAAGAAAACGTGGGAGTGAAATAATATTTATTATTTTATGGGACCTTTTTATTATAGGTCTTATTATTTCATGTGACACTTAATTTTTCTTCTTATTCTTATTTAGCAACCAAACACACAACAATGAATAAATCACAAGCAATACCAATCATCACAATCAAGACCACACAATTCAACCCACATGAATTAATCTCACCATCAATTCCATAATTCACAATACTATATTATAAAAATGATCACACTCAATTATGACAAGATGTTGTTTTAAAGAAATGTCTCAACTCAAAACTTAATTGTTTTCGAAAAGGTTTGAGAAAGGAAATATGTGGGGTAATATATTTCCCACTAGTGTTATTTTCAAATGGAGTGGAAAATAGAGTTTATAAAATGGGAGTTGCATATACATGCAAAATATCATGGTTAGCTTTAGATAGGAGATAACATATGGCTCTCCATATTTTTGGGAACACATAATTTTGGAAATACTTTTACTTTCTCAACAAAAGGGTATTTTATTTGTTGCTGAAATCAAACATCATTGAAATGGTCTTGGGCCAAAATAAGAAGGAAAAGATTTATGGAATATATTCTTGTCATAACGTGATCATCGAAGTTTTAATATATTTACTTGGGTTGAGTTCTTCGATTAATATTTACTAGTCAAACAACATAAACAACAAGTCACACAAGGTCAAACAGAACAATAAATAGGAAAACACAATCAATAGTGAAGTAATTTGAAAAAGTTTTTGTTGGTTCTGAATTTTGGGTCTTGTTAATTCTTATTATAAATTTGGGATGTTACAATGTACTTGATGCCGAGGGCGATGGCGGCTCTGAGCCCGGCGAGGAGGCCTTCATATTCAGCGATGTTGTTGGAGACCTTGTCATTATCCTTGAAGCACAGTTGGACGGCGTAGTAGAGCTTGTCGCCTGTCGGTGAGGTGAGGACGGCACCAGCCCCTGCACTCCTGGCCGCAAAGGCGCCGTCGAAGTGCATGGTCCAGTGGCTTGGTGTCGTCCCTCCTGAGGCTGTAACCTCCTCCTCTTGAGGCTCTTCTTCACGCGTGTCTGTCTATTCGGCCATGAAATCAGCCAGCGCCCTGCCCTTGATGACCCTGGTGGTGTCAAACTCCAGCTCGAAGGGTTGTAGCTCTATGCCCCAGCTTGCGACGCGATCTGTCGCGTTTGGGTTGCACAGGACCTGCTCCAGGGGATATGAGGTGACCACCTTGATGGGGTGGCCCTGGAAGTAGTGGCGCAGTTTCCTGGAGGCGATGAGGAGCGAAAAGAGGAGCTTTTGCTGCATGGGGTAGCGCTCGCGAGCGTCCCGCAGTACTGTGCTGACGAAGTACACGGGATGCTCGACGAGGGTTGTCGTTGGCGTGGCAGCGGCTGACTCCTCTCCAGGCTTGGTAGAGTCCTCGACGAGGGTTTCTTGAGGCCCCACTTGGGGAGGCTCGACAGGAGGCTGGATGCTCGACGAGGGTGCCTCCTTGTCGGGGGGTTCTGGGCTTGGCGAGGCAGAGGTCTGCTTGGCGAGGACTGGCTCTTCCCTTTCCGCCACCAAGACCACGCTCGCCGTCTGAGGAGTGGCTGCAAGATACAGCTTCAGAGGCTCGCGAGGGCGTGGGGAAACCATGATGGGTGGGCTCGCCAGGTATTTCTTCAGGTCCTCAAAGTCCTTTGCTGCTTCAGGGGTCCACTTGAAGGGACCGAACCTCTTCATGATCTTGAAAAATGGCAGCGCCCTCTCGCCGAACTTGGAGATGAAACGGCCGAGGCTGGCCATACATCCCGCTAAGCGTTGCATGTCCTTGAGGCGACGAGGAGGCTGCATCTGCTCTATGGCCTTGATTTTGTCGGGGTTGGCCTCAATGCCGCGGTGAGATACCAGGAACCCGAGGAGCTTTCCTGAAGGGACCCCGAAGACGCACTTGGCGGGGTTCATCTTGATGTTGACCTTGCGCAGGTTGGCAAAGGTCTCCTCGAGGTCCTGGATGAGCGTGTCCCTCTCGCGGGTCATGACGACGATGTCATCGATGTAGTCCTCTGCATTCCTCCCCATTTGAGCCCCCAAGGCGATCCTCATGAGGCGCTGGAAAGTGGCGCCGGCGTTCTTCAGGCCGAAGGGCATACAAACGTAGCAGAACACACCACAAGGGGTGAGAAATGCTGTCTTCTCCTTGTCCTCCTTTGCCATCTTGATCTGGTGATAACCAGAGAAGGCATCCAGGAAACAGAGGAGCGCGCAGCCAGCGGTGGAGTCCACGATCTGGTCGATCCTCGGGAGGGGATAGGGGTCCTTGGGGCAGGCCTTGTTGAGGTCGGTGAAGTCGATGCAGAGGCGCCTCCCTCCGATGTGCTTGGGGATGACCACACCGTTGGCGAGCCAAGTAGGGTGGACCACTTCCTTGATGATGCTGGCCTTCTTCAGCTTTTCTACTTCCTTGACGATGAAGTCTTGTTTCTCTGGCGCTTGGCGCCGCGCCTTTTGCTTTACGGGGCATGTGTTTGGACACACGGCTAAGTGGTGCTCGATCACCTCCCTCGGTACTCCGGACATATCTGACGGTGTCCAGGCGAACATGTCAGAGTTTGCCCTGAGGAAGGCGACGAGCGCGCTTTCCTATTTGGGAGGCAGGTTGGCGCCGATGGTGACGCTAGCCCCCGAGCCGCTTGCCTCTAGAGACACTTGCTTTGTCGCGGCCTTCTCCTGAGAGAACAGCTGCTTCTTCTTCGCGGGGGGCCTCGGGAGGGGTTCCTCGTCCTCGTCAGCGGGTGACGCCACCGCGGCAGCCTTGTAGGCCGCTTGCGCAGCGTACAGGGCGTCCGAGACCACGCCGCGGATGACAATGGTGCCACCCGAGCCAGGGAGCTTGACGAGGTTGTAGGCGTGGTGGGTCACCGCCATGAATTTGGCGAGGGCGGGGTAGCCGAGTATGGCGTTGTAGGGCAGGCCGATGTGCGCGACGTCGAAGTCGATCAGCTCGGTGCGGTAGTTGGCCTGGGTGCCGAAAGTGACGGCGAGCCTCACCTGCCCCAAAGGGGTGGTAAGACCCTCTGTCACTCCCGAGAAGGGCCTGGTGGGCATGAGCCGCTCGTAGGGCACCTGCAGCTTCTCGAATGTCTCGACGAAGATGACGCTGAGGCCGGCACCCCCATCAATGAGCATCTTAGAGACGGCGATGTTGTTGATGGTGGGGGTGCAGACCAGCGGGATGGTGCCAACGGTCGAAGTGGACTTGGGGTGGTCGCCGGAGTCGAAGGTAATGGGGCACTGGGACCACTTGAGGGGCCTGGAGGCCTCGACTCCAGGAAGGGCTGCTGTGACCTCGCGAGCGAGTTGCTTGAAGTGGCGGTTGGAGCGAGGGGCCTGAGCCCCGCCAAGGATGCAAGCGGCCCTGCGAGGCACCTGGTAGCCCTCGTCAGCCTCGGCAGGCAGGTTGTCGTTCGCGGGCTGGACGGCGTTGGCCTGGGGGTTCTACTGGTAGTTGTCATTGTAGTTGTTGTTCCAGCGTCGCCCCCCGCGGCCTCCGCCGTGGCCTCCGTTTGCCTCGCGAGCCTCGCGAGCCTTGCGAAGCCTCTTGAGGTCGTAGCAGTCCTCGGTGGCATGAGAATGCCTATTGTGGTAGATGCAGAAGGGACGATCATCCTCCTTCTCAGGTCCTGCGGCTGGAGTGGCAGCTTGGCGAGGCTGCTTGGCATCGGGCTCTGCCGCGAGGACCGCAGTAGTCTTGCGCTTCTCGGAGGATTTCTTCTTCTTGGACCCCTCGGTGGGGTCCCCTAGCTCGTTCTTGATGAACAAGCGGCCCTCTTCAGCCTTGGCGCACTTGTCCGCCAAGTCGAAAAGCTTGACGACGGTGGTGATGTTGTCGTGGATGCCAAGCTTCTCGAGCATCCACACATCTGTGACCCCAGCCTGGAAGGCCGAAATGACCTGTGCGTCGGTGGCGTTGGGGATCTTGTTGCGCACTTGGCTGAAGCGCTGGATGTACTTGCAGAGGGTCTCGCCGGGCTTCTGACGCACAGCGCGGAGGTCGTTGTAGGTGAGGCCGCGCTCGTACGTGCCCTTGAAGTTGGCGACGAAGCACCGGCAGAGCTCCTCCCAGGTGTTGATGGACTTGGCGGGGAGGTTGGTGAGCCATGAGGACGCGGAGTCCTTGAGGGCCATGGGGAACCAGTTCGCCATGACCTTGTCGTCGCCCCCGGCGGCCTGGATGGCCAGAGAGTAGAGATGCAGGAACTCCAGGGGGTTGTTCTTGCCGTCGTAGCGCGGAGGGAGGTCCGGCCTGAACTTGACCGGCCAGACGACGCGACGGAGGCTGCGAGTGAACGCGGCCGTCGTGTCGTAGGTGACCGTGCCGTTGGCGAGGGTGGCGCGGAGGTGGCGCCCGGCGGTGGCGACGTCCTGGACGGCGCGGTTGCGGCGTTCCTGCCCGCGCTCGATGCTCACGCGTGCGTCCTCAGGGGCTCGCTGCACGATTTGGCAGTCGTGCGGCGACGACGCGTGCGATGCAGCGCGGCCATCGCGAGGAGGAGCCCCCGCTAGAGCAGGTTGCGGTGGAACCGGTGGAGCTGGAGCGGGCGCGGGCTGACGAGGAGGCGCGGGAGGTGCGCCGTGCGCCACGTCCCCCACGAGTGCAGAAGGAACCAGGGAACGAGATGGTGCAGGTGCGGCGGCGCGAGCGGCGCTGATGAGTTCGGAGACGCGGTTGAGCCAGGCCTCCTGAGCGTCCGGCGTGGGGCGGTACTGCAGCAGCTCCTGCGCCATGAGAAGTGCAGTCGCCGGGCTGGGCGCAGGGCGGCCCAGCGAGGAGGCAGCACGGTCCGCGACGGGTGCAGGGAGGAGGCCTCCTCTTCGCCGAGGTCGTCCTCAGTGTGGTCAATGTCGTCGTCATCCGGGTGCTCGACGCGGGGCTCGGGGTCGGCGCGGCGCGCCGGAGCGGCGCTCCCACGCGGGCGGCCGCGCAGGTTGCCAGCAGGAGGAGCGGTGGCGGCGCTGGCCGTCTGGCGAGCGAGTCATTCGCCGCGAGAAGGGCCGGCCATGGCTGCGTCGAGGTTGAAGATGCGCCTCAGCCCCCTACCTGGCGCGCCAAATGTCGGAGAACTGTCCCAGGAACTGGGTGTGTCTCGAGAAGGATCGAGTAAGGGGCTGAACACGGAATCAAACAACCCTCAACGTGCTCCGGCGACGGTGCTCATCGGACTCGCTGTGGGACAGCACTGCAGAGATGAAACACTCGGTCTTACCCAGGTTCAGGGCCCTCTCGAAGAGGTAAAACCCCTACGTCCTGCTTTGGTGTATTGCACTGCTTGGAGGGTTCACAGTACAAGGAGAGCTTGTCGAGCTCGAGGTGGCTAACAATGGCTACTTGCTAGTCTTCAGATCTAGGGTTTTTGGGCTTAGGAATCTTGGAACCCCTTGCTTGAGCGTGCTCCCCCTCCTTTTATAGGCATCTCGGACCTCTTCCGCCCAAACATTTTGGGCGGGAAGGGTTACCACACCGGGACGAAGGAGGAGGCGCGGTGCACCATAAAGGTGAAGTCCACCAGAAAGGTGAAGGCCCTGGACGCGGTCCAGGGCAGGGACGGCGTCACCAAAGCTGGAAAAGGCCACCGTCCAACGGGCGGCGAGCTGGCGCTGCGGAAGCGGAACGGGTCCCACGGTGACGCTGCCCTTGGAGCGTAGCTGCAGACGGTTCCCTTATCACCGAAGAGGCAATACTCGTTGTCCGCTTTGCTTGGTGCTGCTTTGTTGACTCCTTTATACATGGGAACGGCAACTGCGGCGTCATCGTCATCGCGCGCAAGCGCGCGCGTCACTCTGCACATGGCGCAGAGCCCATGTGCGCTCTGCCGCGGAGGCAGGGATGGCTTCGTGAGGAAGGAGCCTCGGCGAGGCAAAAAACCTCGCCGAGCCCTTCGGCTTGGTCCTTAGCAGAATTGCGGGCGGCGTCGGAGACACCTTGCCGAGCTGCGATCCCTCGCCAAGGGAGAGAATCCTCGACGAGGAGAAAAGACCCCTCGCGAGGGGAATACCCTCGCGAGGCTCGCCAGGCTTGGAGAGCCTGGCCCTTAGCGAAAATCGTCCAAAGAATCTTGTGGGCCCTGGCAGGCCGGCCCGTGGTACCCTGGTTTCCACTATGCCGACACTCGGGAATACATCTTCGTCTCCATGTGCCTCGGTTATTTCTATAACCGAGCTCTTTACTTATGAAATTTACATTGTGATAGCCTTCGTGCTTGAAGTAATATATCTTGCTATCACCTTGTTGTTATCTTGCTTAGAATAAGTTGTTGGTGCCATAGGTGAACCTACTATATTAGGTTTTGTAAGCTTGATAAATTAAACGTAGTTTTTTTCCGCATTTATCAAGCCATTAACGTAAAAGTTTTAAATCACCTATTCACCCCCCCCCCCCTCCTCTAGGCGACATCCTTGTCCTTTCAATTGGTATCAGAGCCTTGTCTCTCTTTTTGGGCTTTACCGCCTAGAGAGTAAAGATGTCGTTTAGAGAATTACTGCATGATTCCACTCCTTTATTCGATGCCACAAATTATGATGTTTGGAAAATTCGCGTGCTTAATCTTTTTAGGGACATGGGTCCAAATTGTGTAAATAGTATTGTAGATGTGGTTTTTTCTCCTCCAAAGGATTCCCAAGAATTATCTTTATAGGATGAGGAAAACTCTCATCTCGATACTCTAGTATCTAATGGTCTTATTTGTGTTTTGAGCGGTGTAGTTCTTGCATCAATCATGCCATTTCGGAATGCACATGAGCTTTGGACCAAGCTTCAAGATAAATATGAAGTGTCCAACTCTATTGATGATGATTGTTTTCCTTCCACATCCGGCCGTGATGAGTTCACAACTTCTTCCACTTCACCAACATGTGATTTGTCACAAGGTAACGATATGGTGAGTGGTGATAGAAATTGCTTTGTTGATGGTGAATATTCTATTGACTATACTTCATCTCTATCTCATTGCAATGTTCTATCTTTGGACTTAAACACTTCTAGCACTCCAAATATCTCACATGCTAGTGTTGATAGTCCTTGCATGTCATGTAATATTTTCTTAAATAAATCTCATGATGATATGCTTGCTTTATCTTGTTGCCATGATAAAAAAAATGCTTGTGTTCCCTCTAATTCTAGTATTATTAACAATGTAGAGGAAACCTAATTTTCTATGGAACAAGATGGGAACTTGAGTAGTTCCTTAATTAATTGCTCTTCTCCATCAACAATATTTTGACTTATGGATAAATCTTCAAGTAATTATGAAGATGACAATAATAATGATGATGAAGAAAATGATGATGATGCTTTCCTTCATAGTAAAGGCCTAATGGTTCTTAATGCTCTTTCAAAGAATAAGGTTGCTTGTGATAACCTCTATGAAATCATGAGCACCCTTGTTGAGCGAGGGCTTACTATTAAGGCTTTAGAAGAAAGCCTTGTAGAAAAGGGAAGGATTGAAAGAGAGGATGCTATGTAAAAAACATTTTTAGAGAATGCCCTTGAGGAAGAGCAAGAGAAACTCGAATCTATTGTGGAGTCTCATAATGAAATAATTGCTAAACTCATTAAATAACGTGACCATGCTCAAGCTAAATATAAAGTGTCTAAAAAGGAAAATGCTAGGTTGAATGGTGAGCTTGTCAAGTTGTCTTCTTCCACTTCTAATATTAATGATGCTTGTGCTACTAACTCCACTTCTTGTGAAGCATCTATTTTGAAGAAGAATGTTGAGCTAAAGGCTCAACTTGAGTTGCTAACTAGCAAGTATGGGAAATTGGAAGAAATTCATGAAAGCTTTCTAGCTCTAATGAGGATCTTCTATCTTCCCATACTAATCTAAGGTTAGCTCCTGAGGCCATCACTACCAAGGTAACATCTAGTGAGCCTCATGTGGACAATGGCACAACCTCTAGTAAAAATGCTATATTGCTTTGTGCTAGTCCTCGTAATTCATCTACTCACAATGTTTGTACATCTTATGATGAATTACTTTCTATGCCTTGTTGCTCTAACAATGATGCATCTACCTCCTCTAGTACTTGTGTTGTTACTAACCATGTAGAGAAAAGATGAGAGCTCAAGGCCCAAGCCACTTCTTTGAAGAAAGGCTTGGAAAGGCGTCATGAAGGGAAGACCACACTTGACAACATGTTGAGTGTGCAAAAATCCCCTAATGACAAGAGTGGACTTGGATTCAAATCCAATATCAAGAACAAGTCCAAGAGTAACAATAAGAAGGGCCAAGAATAAATCAAGAATTCGGCCAAGATTGTTTGCTTCAAGTGCAAAGTTGAAGGGCACCATGTTAGATCTTGCCCAATGAAGAAGAAGCCTCTTAGTGAGAAACAACTAGTGAAGCAGCCTCTTGTTCAATCTCATGCTCAACCACGAGTTGAACAAAGGCCACCTCCTAAAAAGACTCAAGCCAATGCTCGTCAAGTTGAGGAGACTTTTAAGAAGAAAGAGAAGAGTCGATGTTGCTAACTTTGCCGTGGCAAAGGTCACTTTGCTTCTTCATGCACTATCGGTAACCTATCCAACCCCATCTTAATTGATGATGCTTATTCATTTAGAATGGATAGAGTTGTAAATGTGTTTGCCAAATATGTGGGAACTCAAAGTGGTGTCAAGAAAAGAACCATTTGGGTTGCCAAACCTCTTAGGACCCAACTTGATTGGGTACCAACAAGCTCAAACTTGATCAATAGGTTGTATTGGAGGACATTGGAGACTTGGCTATCGTTGAAGAATTAAGGGATCTTCATGATTATTATTTCCTCAAGCCAAGTCATTTGGATTATATTGTCATATCTCATATCATATGTTCCTCCTTACGGTAACTTGTATTTACATTATATATACATTGAAAGTTGCTTGCTCCCTTACATGCGTTAGTTTTGTTCCTAGCATGTGCTTGTATATGTGTGCTTCTTACTTACCTTGAGCAATCAAGATTGTTTATGTTATATTGCGCACCATATATGTGTAAACTTTGTGTTGAGTCTTTATTGGATCATGTGTTGATTTCAATTGACTCTTTTGAGACATTAATGGACTATCCCATTTTGGGGAAGTGATATGCTTTGTGCACTTCACAATCCTAAAAATGTGTGTACATGAGGCACACCACCTAGTATTGATATTTCAATATTATCTAGTCACTATGTGGTATGTCATATTCATGAGAAAATCAAATTCTATAATGTCCATTAATTTCTCTAGTTCGTGTTTATTTGCCTCTTGTTAAGAAGAAATGAATTATCACATTATGGGGGAGTAATAAGCTATGTGCATATTACAATCCCATAAAATGTGAACATTTGAGGTTTTTCCACTTAGATTTGTTTTGTAAATTATCTTATTCCTATGTGGCATGTTAGCTCGAACAAGTTCCAATTTTATTTTTGGTTATCTTTTGGATCTTGTTTGTGTGAGTTTTATTGGTGTGGTTTTTCTAGAATATGTATTCCATATATTATTTGAGAAACCATTTGTTCCATATTATTCTAACCATGGCTTTGCCGGTTGGTTCGAATATTTGAAACTACCAACAAACCTTATTCAAAATATGGTGTTTTATTTCTTATCTCTTGCCATATGTTTTATCTTGTGAGGATATTCTTGGCTATCTCTATCACCGGGAAAATAATTCCAAATGGTCATTGTCCTTGTACAATCCATATTTATGTCTGTGGTAGAATATTTTTGATTATCCCAACATTGGCATTTGCTATTATTTGCCTCATCTCTTGCCAAGTTTTTTCTTCTACTCCCATTGTCTTCCTTGCCTCTTGTGGACCTTTATGTCTTATTGATCTTGTTAGTGTTTTTAAATGGCATATGAAGAGTAATGATCCATTGTGTGTGCATTTTGTATTCAAATGCAAATCCAAAAGATAATGCACGAATCTTGGGGGAGCTTTTCTTTATTATTTATAACATTATCTTATCAATTGACATTTGATCCTTTCAATTGGCATTTAATATATATCCTTGGTGTTTATGGAAGACAAACCTTTTCCATTTGAGCTTTGTGACATCATGAAAAGTGTAGAGAGTGTTTGGTTTATTTGTTGTAACCTTGCTCTCTCTAGGGAGTTGCTTTCTCATTTCTTTATTTTTGTCTTACCTTCTTAAATGAGAAATGCCTTTTTTGAGCATGTGTCCTATTTTTATCTTTATCTTCTATGTTTTTTTTTGCCTTTGCTTTGGTACCATCAATTGGTATTAATTGGGATTTAATATCTCCTCCATAGATATTTGTTTCAATTGATATCTCTTGTGGGAGTTTTGATACCTTATTTCTTTATTTTACTTTACTTGATTTCAGTCAAGTATTATCCTTCTCTTGGTATCTTTGCTCCTAGTTCGTATCTTTTTTTTCAATTGGTGTCTTATCGATCATGTGTTGTTTTGATTCGATTCCTATTGATATCTCACTTCATGTATTGATGTGTTTTGGAATCAATCATATGTTGATTTGATTTGTCCTCAATCGTGTGTTGATTTGGATTTTTATATATTGTGGACAACCTTTTTGTGTCACACTTTGGTGTGCCCTTTTGGTTTACTTGGTGTTTTTGTCCAAAATGTATCTTGTTTGGTTCTTAAAAGTCTTAGCATGCATATTTACTAATATATATATTGTATGGCATGCTTGTCTTTCTAGTTCCAATATATAGGGTTTACTCCACCGAATCCTAAAATCGGCTAAGATGTGCATGAAATTCAATTTCATATCCATATGCACATATTTATGTGGAGTGTGTCCTATGTATTGTAGTGTATCTAACTACTATGGGACCCAATGAGTTTGGGAACTATTTTGTACTTGAATTTTGTTTAGGTACAATTGAGAAGCATTGGATGCTTGCCTCATTCATAAGGAAGGTGTTATCACCAAGTGATTATAGGAGTCAAGCTATGATGACTAACAAAGGATCACCTTCTTCCTCACCAATGCATCTCGGTAACAAATCATCAACGATTTGTCTACTTACAAACCTATACATGTGAGAGAGGTCACCTTTTAATTGGTATCCTATTTATTTTGAGCCATCTTGTTCATTATCTTTGATTCTTTGGTGACTTTGAAAAGAAAATTTCTCACGAGTGCTTGTCTTATTTCTAGTTGCATCTTTGCGCACTCAAGTTTTATTGAAGATCTTTGGCTTCATGTTTATCATGGTGAGCGTGTTGATTTTTATTGGCTAAATACTCTCACTAGCTTTTGCCTTTTTCAATTGGTTTTAGTTTCCAATTGGTATCCCTAAGTTTGTGAACATACTCCTTTAAATATCATCTTTTTTTTATCTCGGTTGGGCCTATCTTATGTTTAATCTTTCAAATTGATATCTTCTTATGGCTCAACCATATCTTTGGTGCAGGTGCAATGATTTATTTGTAGTTCTATTTGCTTGTACACTTGTTGCGTGTTCCATATGATTTTGGGGGAGTGAGGATTCCATATTTGTGCACTCCTAAATAGTGCATGAACATTGGGGAGCTTCTCCATTTTTATTTAGAACTCTCTTTTCGGATCTTCTCGATTGCTTTTCTCCTTTATGGATATGTTTAGAATGAGTTCATCTTATTTGCATTCTTTGGATCCTCAATATAGTTTGATTTCCTCTAACTATTCAACACTGGATATGTGCATTTGATTTCACTCATATCTTGAGAAATGCGCACCTTTTTGAGGAACTCATATTATATTGGCCTTCTAAATTTTTTCTCCCATTTCGGCAATCGATGCCAATGGGGGAGAAGTTTAGAGGGTTTAAGGGAACTTGTTTTTATGCTTTTTTTGGTTCTTAAGCATTTTCCTTTAATGCTCTTGCATCCTAGCTTGCTTGTCTTGCAATGTTGCTTAATTCATTATATAAACCCTCTTAAAAGGGATTGTCATCAATTACCAAAATGGGGGAGATTGAAAGAGCATGGCTGCCAACATGTGTGGTTTTGGTAATTAATGACAATCTCTATGTACTAATGTTCGTATTGAGCTACTTGTAGGTTGTGTCCATAAGCGTTGCTTGATCTCCATATGTTGGGGTCAAGTCTAAGGGAAGAAGTTTATATGTTGATCAAGGCTAAGTGCGAGTTGATCAACACACAAGGCTAGTGATGTACCATGAGGGATCGTATGATCTCATGGTATGGTAAGCAATTGTCCAATATAGCCTTGTGAACTAACCCATGATCTATGTGCTCGGTATCACTATGTGGGGTTAGGTATTTCTCCATGAGCATGAATCAAGAGGAAGATCCTTTGTAGCTCATGGAGGATGGCGTCACATTGTGATCGTCATCGTCAATGGCAAGTGAAGATATTATGAAGAGTGCCTCTCCCATATTGGTGTATGGGGGAGCAATATGTGTGTCTTCACCAAGCGGAGCGCAATCAAGAAAGGCGGTCCAACTTGAGAAGGCTCAGATCATCAACATCAAGCTCAAGTGGATTATGTGCAAGGCAAAGGTATGATCTTGATAGGATTTCTATTTTACCGGTCTCATGATTTTATTTGAGAGACCGGGTTATAGGATAGATGTCGTACTATCAAGAGGGGCTCTCAAGTGAGTAACTTTGATCGCATCTTTGTGGAGAGCTCAAACATTTGCATTCTTGGCATATCATCTTTCTTGATTGTTATTTGGCTTTTATCCATGTGAGGATTTAGAGCTTGTGTTCATCTTCATAACAAGCTCTAGTTCATCGAAAACGGATTTCATGAATATATTGTTGCGTTTTTAGGTTAGAGGTTTTACCGGTTTGTCTCTTCTAAGAGAGGTCAAACTCTCTTCTTGTGGTTTCCTCCTCACATGATGGACTATGATGTGTATATGCAAGATATTCTAGGTCTTGTCATTATCTTCGAATCAAGCCTAAGATCATAGAAAACGGAGTCCGGATGAAAAACTTGTTGGGTTGTTTATGTTGGAGGATTTACCGATTGCTCTTTGTACAAAGGTTTTACCTTTCTACATTTGGTTTTATTCTCCCTTGTTGGACCATGATGTTTCTCTGTATATTCTTGTAGAGCTTTTCGTTGTGATTCCAATGAGCCCAAGAACATCGAAAACGGAGTTCGGATGATAAAGATATCTTTGTTTTCGTGTTGCTGTTTCTGTTGTTTTTTTGTAAGCCGGAGTCTCCGGTCTGGGCAGACCGGAGTCGCCGGTGTAAGCAGTTTGCAACGGCTCTTTTTCATGGGGACCTATAAAAGTCCCCCCCTTCTTCCCCAAATGGTTAAGAGCTTCTTCTAGCACGTTTTTGCTCTCTCCCCCATCATTGTTAACCTTGGAAAGCTTGCCCCCCTCTCAATCCCTCCCATGATTCTTGCATATCTTTGAGGGAAAAGTGAGAGGAGATCTAGATCCATATTTCCACCAATCAATCTCTCCTCTAACTGAGGGGAACCTAGTGGATCTAGATCTTGGAGTTCTTTTGTGGTTCTCCTCTTTGTTCTTACTCTCTTATTCCCCCATAAGCATTTGTTGCTTTGTTGGAATTTGAGAGTGAAGGATTTGAGCACTTGTGCTCTTGCCATTGCACTTGGTGCACGGTTTGCTCTCTCCACGAAGATTCGTGGAAGTGAAGGTTGAGAAATTGTTACTCTTGGGTCATTGGACCCTAGACGGCGTTGTGGTGATTTTTGGGAGCCTCCAATTCGGTTGTGGATGCGTGCCCCAAGCTTAGTGGTGTAAAGGCTCCGGATTCCGCCTTGAAGGATTCCGATAGTGCAAGGTGAACCAAACCTTTGTGGTGCGGTTCATCGGAGAATAGGGTGAGGCCTTTGTGGCGTTGAGTAGGCCTGTGGTGGCGAGCTCACACCCCTCCAACGAGACGTACTCCATTCAAAAGGAGGAACTCGGGAATACATCTTCGTCTCCGTGTGCCTCGGTTATTTCTATACCCGAGCTCTTTACTTATGCAATTTACATTGTGATAGCCTTCGTGCTTGAAGTATTATATCTTGCTATCACCTTGTTGTTATCTTGCTTAGCATAAGTTGTTGGTGCCATAGGTGAACCTAGTATATTAGGTTTTGTAAGCTTGATAAATTAAACGCTAGTTTTTTTCCCGCATTTATCAAGCCATAAACGTAAAAGTTTTAAATCGCCTATTCACCCCCCTCTAGGAGACATCCTTGTCCTTTTAGCTATGATGACGACCTCCTCGTTTCCCATGCGTAGTGGGCGACGCGGCGCGCGACGATTGCCCTCCATGCTTGCCACGTGTAAGGGTAGATTTTTGCCATTGCCCACGATGTCGAATCGAGGGCTGAGATTCATGCCCCTCGGGAGATAAATAAGAGTGTACGGGCGGTGAGAAGGGAAATCCCCATTCTCTCCGCCCACCATCGTCTTCCTCCTTGCGCTCTGCAAAAAAAATTTGCCAATCGAGAAAATCCTCTCGTTTGTTCGTCGCGCCACCATGATGAAGAAGGTTAGTGGGAAGAAGAAGACGACGAGCGCCGCCGCCGGGGGTGACATGGCGGGCGATCTGAAGAAGGTCTACGGGGACTAGCAGCGGTCTTCTGTGACCGGGCGCCAGCTGGAGCTGCTGCGCCGCGACGGGCATCTGCCATCATCGGAGAAGATGGCAACGCGGGCGCCCGGGGACGAGGTAACCCCGCATCCCAAGGACGGCGAACGCGTCTGCTTCGTCGATTTCGTGAACAGGGGATTCGTGTTCCCTGTCCACGATTTCTTTCGTGGCCTGATGTACGCCTACGGCGTTCAGCTCCACGACTTCACCCCCAATGCCATTCTCCATGTTTCCTGCTTCATCGTGCTGTGCGAGTGCTTCCTCGGCATACATGCGCACTGGGGCTTGTGGCAGCGCATCTTCAACGTGATGCGCAATGCCAGGGCTCGCGGCGTATACCCCGTCGGGGGCTTCGGGATCCAAACTCGCGGAACTACTTCGACTTGAAGCAGCTCGAGTCCACGCAAAACTAGAGAAAGAAGTGGTTCTACGTCTCCGACACGCACAAGCTGGGACAACTGCATGGGGTGCCGCCGTTCTAGGCCGGCGTTATGGTTGCGAAGAAGAACTCGTGGTCGCTCCAGCCCGATGCGCGAGAGTCCAACGAGGTGACTCCTCTGTTGTATCGTGTATCTTCTTTGCTGAAGACCGCTGGCAAGGAGGTGAATGGCGTTCACCTTACTGCCACATTTGTGAAGAGGCATGTGCACCCTATCCAAGCTAGGGTGCACCTGTTGTATGAGTATGCAGGTGTTGCGGACGCGATGCGCGCCTTTGCCGAGGAGCTATCAATGGGCGAGATCGAGTCTCGCGAGTGTGCCCTGACCACGCTGAAGGTCGGCGAGCCACACGTCTTTGATCCTCCCGTGACTCCATTCAGCCTGGAACATCCTGTGCTCGAGGTATCTTTGGTTGTTTTTTTTTCTTGTGTTGTTCTTTGTTCTCCCTTGTGCTTTTCGGAATTAGGACTTGCTGTTTTGAAGGGTTTTTCCACCTTCGTAAGCCTGCTACCACTGCCCGAGGGTAAGGGAACCTCTACGGTTCCAGACTTGCGGGTGGATCCGGACTAAGAGGACATCAAGGTTGCCTCCGCAGCGTCACACCATGAGGTGGAAACAGAGGAAACCGAGGATGCTGCCGTGGAGACCCGCCGCAAGTGCCGTCGTGACAAAGGGGCAAAGTCGGTGGGGAATTCAAAGCCGGCGGCCGGCGCCGATGATTCCGGCTCCTCTTCGCCTCCCACTCCCACTGGTGCCGAGACCGGAGCAACGCGAGACTCCGCGGTTCCTCCATCAAAGAGGAGCCTGGCGGATCCCGATTGCTTTGATCCGGACATTCTTCTGGACGTCGGGAGCTCGTAAGTCTTTTCTTTTCCCTTGTTGTTTCTTTGCTGCAACCGTGAGGCTGGATGTTGGAGTAACTCGAGTGACCTCGCCAGGGACTCCTCCGGTGGGAAACTTCCTCCATCGGATGCGGCCAAGCCCGAAGAGGAGTGCGAGAGCACGGACCCCAGCTTAAAGGGGACAATGGCTCTGCCACCATCGCCCAGCCGCGGCGTTGTGCTGGGCGCTACTGCGACGACTGCCCCTGGTGACAATCTTGTCACCATCGTCAGCGCTCCTCCGCTATCTTCAGCCGAACACGTAAGTTGTTCACTCTTTCTTTCCAATATCGGGCGCGCATTAGCGGTCCCGATGGGAGTATCCCCCGAGTCTATATGCGACTAGGAACAGTCGGGTATAGACTCAAGCCATGTCTTCCCTTTTTCGTCCTTTGTTTCTGTTTGCTCGGGTGCGCATAAGCGCTCCCGATGGGAGTAGCCCCCGAGTCTATATGCGACTAGGAACAGTCGGGTATAGACTCAAGTTCGGGCTTATGACTATCTCTTTGTGTTGTCATAGTCGGTTACGCGCGAGCTGCTGGACATTGGGCCGTCGTTACGCCGCCATGGAAGCGGAGATCGCTCGACTTAACCAGTAGTCTGCTAGTCTACAAGGTAAATTATCCCCTTTTTTTTTACTCAGGTTCTTTTGCTGTATTGGTCCTTATTTTGTATTACCTGCAGAGTCTCTGGCGCAGGCTCGGCGTGAGAGGGATGACGCCACGCTGCAGTCTGACGAACTAATGGGGAAACTCGACTTCGCCGAGGGTGATGCCCATGCGCGTGCTGATGAGGCCGCGTGAACTGCGAGGGATGAGGCCAAGGAACACGAGAAGGCAACCACCCGTCGTCTTGGAGCTGTGACCAACTCTCTGTCAGTTTTGCCAACGTTTAGTCGCTCTCCCTTTGTTATGATGTTGCGTTTTTCTTTTGCTAAGTCTTCTTTCTCCTTCTCTACCCAGGGTACTTGGGCGCTCCTGCGGGCTGTACTGGCCAAGCTCGCCCCGAAGACTTGGAGGGTGCTCTGGTTGCCCTGGAGGGTGTCGGTGGCCAGACAGGATGTCTCCTGTCGAAGGCTAGGGATACACTTATGTGCTTGCACGGCAGCTTGTTTCCCAAGGCGCAACCTCCCTCCTCCTTCGACGAGCTGGCAGAGCTATTTGGCCCGGATGCCTCCACCATGGCAGACTTTCGTCGCGAGCATACGATACGTGGCTCCCAGACCACTCTTCTAATGCTGCTAGGGCACGACTTCGAGGGTGACTTTGAAAAGGCCATGTTGGGGCGTCCTCGCGGGCCCGATGGCAAGGCGCCCCTCAGCGACTTTTCCGAGAGGTCCCGCAAGCTGGCGTAGAAGCTACCGGTGACTCTGGAGAGTCAAGCCGCCAGGCGCGCAGAGAAGGCCAAGAAGTCTACCAGCTCGCAGTAGTCGATAGACTTCGTAGTAGCTTGTCGAAGCTTTTGTAAAAACTTGTTCCCATTTACTTTTGTCGCTTGTAATGAACATTGGTCTGGGAGCCTTTTATGACATTTCCTTGCCCTTTTTGCTTGAGTACTTCATTTCTGCGATCCAGCCCCCGAGCCCTTTGGAGGACTAGGGCTAGGGTAGCTTTCCTAGTGTTGATTTACCTTTTGTCCTTACACCCCTTGCTTTGTTTTATGGGCAGGCTAGTCTTGCAAGTGTTCCTCCATCCACTGGTGTTGCACTCAATCAGGCGCCTGGCTCCGAGTCGCCATCCATTGCCACTGCCTCTGGCACCCGTAATCCTGACGAGTACCGGTACTCGGTGCTACAGACCCGATGTGCCATATTGGAGCAGGATTTGCGGGCTACTCAAGGTGTCTTAGCCATTTTGAGATCGAAACAACCTCGTCCCGCCGAGCGAGAGGCTTTCTTGCTTGAAGAACTGGAAAAGACGAACCTTGATCTGCTATGTAAGCGACTGCAAGCCCCCGAGCCTTTGTCGATTTCCTCGCGTATCCGTCTTCAACTTCTATCTTCTTTTTGCAGGTGTTCAGCTGGATGCTCGAGCTGAAGCCGACCGTGTGAATAGTCGACTCCAGCATGTTGCTGAAGTTATAGGGCGGGATACCACCTCCTTCTGGTCCGATAGTGCTCGTGGTCGAGTACTAGCTGTGCTGCAGGATCGCGTGCGTCAGGTAGTCTCGTTTGTTGGGTCTTGCAGGTCTGCGCGGTCGTTGGTGCATAAGGCCTTGTTTCCCTTTGACGAGCAACCGCAAGGCCTTGGCGCTCTCCTGGCGAGGTTCCGCAACGGCGAAGCTGCGCGAGAATTTGTCCATACTCAGCTCGTCAGTGGTGCGACGTATGCTTTGGCGTTTGTGCGCAGACGCCACCCATATATGTGCCTGACGGGGATAGGGGAAATTCCTCCGCGATCCGACGGTGAGCCTACGCCGATGGAAGCCCACTATCGGGCTGTCGAGGGTGTAGCTGTCAATTTAATCAGTAAGCTGGAGCGCGATACTGAGTTGCAGCTCGACCATGTAGCTTTGCAGGTTCCAAAGTTGGAGCCGGACGATTAGCTTGTTTTCTGCAGGCTTGTAAAATTGTTTGTACAATATGTAATTGGAATATTTTGTCGCAAGTACGAGACGCGCTCCTGTTGTCATCGAGCTGTTGCGCTTACGAGTCTTTTGTGCGTTTTGTTTCATTTTGTTTGGCCTGTGTGGCGCAGCCCCCGAGTATCGAGTGATATTCTGGAGTTTAATTTTGTTTGGCCTCGACGGCGTAGCCCCCGAGTACGGAGTGCTACTCCGAAGTTTATTTTTGTTTTGCCTCGACGATGTAGCCCCCGAGTACGGAGTGCTACTCCGGAGTTTATTTTTGTTTGGCCTCGACGGCGTAGCCCCCGAGCATCAGGTGCCGTGATTGCTTTGTTGTGCAGCGTATCAACTCCAGAAATAGAGGAACATTGCACTTTATTAAAGGAAACATAATCTCGAGGACTACATCGATGGCTGAATATCCTTATTGATAGTTGTGCTACGCGTAGAAGCGTCGCAGATGTGCAGCGTTCCATGGGTTGTGTGAGAGTTCTCCGTTTCTTGCATTCTTCAGGCGGTATGCTCCTCTGCCAATTACTTCTGCGATGATGAAGGGTCCCTCCCATGGGGAGGCGAGTTTGTGCACCTTCTTTTGCTTGAGCCGGAGCACTAGGTCACCCTCCACGAATGACCTTGTGCGCAGTCAACGGCTATGGTAGTTGCGTAGGCTTTGTTGGTTATTGCCGTACGGGCGAGTGCGATGTCCCGTGCTTCGTCCAGCAAATCGACGTCGTCCTCGAGTGCCGTGTTGGCGTCGTCTTCATCGTATGCTACAACACGAGGTGCGTCAAAGCGCAGGTCGTGTGGCAGGACTGCTTCTACCCCGTACACCATGAAGAATGGAGTGTACCGGGTTAATCTGTTAGGCATGGTGCGCAGGCTCCACAGGACAGAGGGTAGCTCCTCCACCCAGGCAGCCGCCGCGCGCTTGAGTGGCACGAAGAGGCGTTTCTTGATGCCGCTGCAGACAAGGTCGTTCGCCTTTTCCACCTGTCCGTTGGACTGTGGGTGGGCGACCGAGGTGTAATTAAGCTTGATGCCTTGCTCTTTGCAGAAGTCTTGGAATTCCTCAGCAGTGAAGTTTGTTCCGTTATCGGTGATGATGCTATGTGGGACACCAAAACGGAAGATGATGGACCTGATGAAGTTGACAACAGTCGTGGCTGCTGCGTTTGTGATCGGTGGAGTCGACAACATGCGCTTGAGTTCGATCAATGCAGCTTGGGCCTCCGGAGTCCACTCGAACCGCTCTGTCTTCTTCATCAGCTGATAAAACGAGAGCGCCTTTTCGCCTAACTTGCTGATGAATTGACTAAGTGCTGCTACTCGTCCGGAGAGTTGTTGGATGTCCCGGAGCTTCGAGGGCTCCGGCATCTTCAGGATTTCTTGTATTTTCTCCGAGTTCGCTTCGATGCCACGTGTAGATATGAGGTACCCTAATAGCTGTCCGGCTGGAACGCCAAACACACACTTTGTTGGGTTGAGCTTGATGCTATATTTCTTGAGCGCGGCGAAGGTCTCGCGCAGGTCATCAAGGAGTGTTGCTTCTTTCTTGGTCTTGATGACTATATCGTCAACATAGACTTGGACGTTTCGCCCGATTTGCTCTTTGAGGCAGTTCTGTATCATGCGCTGGTAGGTGGCACCCGCATTCTTGAGCCCGAAGGGCATTGTTGTGTAACAGTAGACGCCGAAGGGCGTGATGAATGTTGTTTTGTCTTCGTCTTCTTCCTTCATCCGAATCTGGTTGTAGCCTGAGTAGGCATCCAGAAAGGAGAGGCGCTCGCAGCCTGCCGTCGAGTCGACAATTTGGTCGATACATGGTAATCGGTGAATGATGCGTTGGGTGGTGCCCCAAGCGAATGCGTGGATGTAGCAAGTAGCAGTTTTCCCCCGTTAACGAACCGAGGTTTATCGAACCAGTAGGACTTTGAAATAAACAACAAACTGAATGTTGAAGATCTCTGGCACTTAATCTTCAACAGACATGGACCTGCACACACTCAACCAAAATACTTTGCCCCCAACGGCGGAAAGGTTGTCAATCTTTCCGGTCTCGCAGAAAACAAAGCGGTTAATTGTATAGTGAAATAGATGAAAATATGAAAATGGACAATTGGAGTAATGATGATGAAAAATGATGAATAAAGGTTGCAATTAATGTAAAAAGATGGACCGGGGGCCATGGGTTCACTAGTGGAGTCTCTCAACTAAATAAAACACTCATATGATGGTAAACAAATTACAGCTGGGCAATTGACAAGATTATAACACAAACTTAATCTAGCTATGACAAAGAGAACAGGATAATATTTATGTAGGCATCACGACAATGAACAAAGACCGTTGAGTCTAACTGCATCTTTGTCTAAAAAGTCCACCGTGGGATCGCTATCCAGCCTGTCACCCAACGGTATTAAGTTGCAAGCAACAGACAATTGCATTAAGTAAAGCGCATGAAGTAAGCAATACTAATTTTAAAAGAGACATTAACACCGTTGTTTTACCCTTAGTAGAAATAGCACACCCTTGCCCTTAGATGTTTCTGTCACTCGTGCCCAGGAACAAAAGGGGGCATGAACCCACTATCTAGCATAAATACTCCCTCTTGGAGATACACACAATCACTTGGCCAAAGTAACTACGCATATCGAAGAGTATGCAAGAACATAAATCAACATATAAGAATCATGCACAATCTGATCATAACTTCATAATCCATCGGATCCCAGCAAACACATCACATAGCATTACAATAGTCGATCTTGATCATGTTAGGCAACTCACAAGATCATAAGACATGAAGCACAAGAGAGAGAGACTACCATCTAGCTACTGTCATGGACCCGTGGTCCAAGGTGGGACTGCTCACAAATCATCCCGGAGGAAGGCATGGCGATGAAGAGCCCTCCGGGATCGATCTCCCCACCGGCAGGGTGCCGGGATCAGCTTCAGAATCACCCCCGAACTAGGGTTTACGGTGACGGCGCATCGGGGTGACTTCTCTGGAAAATAATGGCTGCCTCGACGTTTTTAGGGTTAATGTGATTTTATAAGCGTCGGAGGGGGCCGAGGGGGTGCCCACAGGGCAGGGGCGGGTCCCACCCGCGGGCTGCCCTAGGGCCGCGGCAGGGGGCCGCCCCTGACATGTGGGTGGCCCCCCAGGTCGCCCTTTGGTCTCCAGGTGCCTTCCGTCGAATAAAAATTCCCCGTAAATTTTCATCCAATTCCGAGAATATTTCCAGAAGTAAATTTTCTAAAATACAAAAATAGCAAAAACAGGAAACTGGCACTAGGCATCTTGTCAATAGGTTAGTCCGACAAAATGCATAAAAATTATGTAATATGATAATAGAAACATGTGACAATATCACAAAACTAGCATGGATCAATAAAAAATTATAGATACGTTTGACACGTATCAGCATCCCCAAGCTTAACTCCTACTCATCCTCGAGTAGGTAAGTGATAACAAAATAATTTTTGATGAGACATGCAACCAAAACAATCATGATCAAGATAGTAATGTAAAGCATAGGATGTGAATGAAGTGATACAAAACAATTTTCTATAGTTGATAGCAAGAAAGCAATGAATAACCAAGTTGAATCATTCAAGCAAAACCTTTCATAAATAGTACGTTAAAGACATGAAAACAATGTGACCCACATATTTGATTAATTCTCAAAGGTAATAGTTCCATGACAAAAGTGTTTGAGAATCAAAACAAAGAAGATGTAAGTTTTAGCAAAAAGCATCAACTTCCAATGGTAAAGTCAATATAAAGATTCATGTTTAATCTGACGATGCAATATGATCAATGATACCCAGGGTCAATGCTAGATGTTTGTTTTGGTGGAGATAGAAGGAGAAGGAAAACTGACTCAGCATTAAAAGTAAAAGAAAGGCCCTTCGCAGAGGGAAGCAGGGATTAGTCATGTGCTAGAGCTTTTTATTTTTAGAAAACAGAAGTAAAAAGATTTGAGAGATGCATGCTTTTGTCAACGATTTCACAACAGAGAAGCTATCTAGTCCACCATGACAAGCAAGGCTTTTAGACTTGTGAGAGCAGCTTGTTTTTAGAGGAACGAGTACATTCCTCTTTCTTCTTGGTTTCACCATTGTCCAATGTTTTGAGCTGATTTCTCAGATTTTCATTGCGCGGAGGAGAATGGTGAGTTATATTTATATTTTTCTTAAGCTGCTCTCGGGTTGATTCAAGTGAAGACATAAACCATCGACACCGGGTGAAAGGAGGGAGATGACCTTGCTTGTCACAAGTTATATCTAGCTCTCTACTGCGTCCTCATGAGCTTAAAAACAGAGGCACAAAAAGGAGTATTTTGACTATTTTAAAGATAGCACATGACAAATTTACTTGGAATGGCAAGAAATACCATGCATAGGTAGATATGGTGGACTCAGCTGGCAAGATAGTTTGGCTTTGGGGTTTGGATGCACGAGTGAACTCTACACTCAGTACGAATTTTTGGGCTTAGCAAAAGCGGTATTTGAAGCAAACATCTAACATTAACCGGTAACAGAGTAACATAAGACATTAGTCAATCATAACCATAAAAGCTCCACACCGTCTCCCTTGTTGACCAAACAATTCTTTTGATGGAAAGATTAGCTTTATGAATTAACAACTACGAAACACCACACAGTTTCAAGCTTTTAACCGTATTTCTTTAGTAATCAATTCCACTCAAATAACCAACAAGTTTAAGCATTCATCTTAATATCTCAAAAAAAATGAGAAGTATCAAGTATCCACACAATGATCTACAAGACTATGCAGGCTTTCATTTCATTCCAATATCACATGAATAGCATTTTGTCACTTTGACAATTCAAGCAATTTATCAATAACAACTCTCCAACAAATATAAGTGAAGAACAAGAGAGTTTAACATCAACTACTAGCAGCCCTAAACAAGATAAAAGCTAAAAGCGGGAGCTTACTAGCAAACAAATAGTAGCTTGATGGTTCTTGATATTCAGAGGGGGTGCCATGGGGGAATCCCCAAGCTTGAGCTCTGATCCATCTTCAATTTCTTCATTATCCTCTCCTATGGAACTTAAAAACTCCCTTCACACAAAACTTCTCATAAACTGATTAGAGGGTTAGTGCTCATAAATTAAAATGCACATGTGTTCAACTCAAAACAAATTGCAATTAACTTTATTGGGCATTAGCTACTGTTCACTAAGCCTCAATGTGGCATTCCTCCCCAAGAGTATCACATTTGACGATAGTAAAGAGACGAATACAAAATAAAAGCAGAATCTGTCAAAAACTGAACAGTCTGTAAAGATTGAATTTTTCGAGACACTTCTGTAGCTCAAATCAGAAAACTCAAAACTAACAAAAGATAGATAAAAGTATCAGACTTGCTGTTTCAATGCACTAGAGGCTAAACTTGGCACAAAAAACAAAATAAAAAGATACAATGAAGTTGCTACAGAGGTAACAACTTCATGACTCAAGAAAAACAAAAACAAACTGAAAGTAAAAGATGGGTTGCCTCCCAACAAGCGCTTTTCTTTAACGCCTTTTAGCTAGGCGTAATGCCAAATATCAAGTTTTTTCGGAGGCTTTTGCAACATCAAGTGCATAGCTTGACCTTATGATTGATTCAAAAGGAAGCTTCTTTCTCTTTCTAGGGAAGTGTTCCATCCCTCTTTTAAGGGGGAACTGAAATCTTATATTTCCCTCTTTCATATCAATAATAGCACCAACGGTTCTCAAAAATGGTCTCCCCAAAATAATAGGACAAGAAGCATTACACTCAATGTCCATAACAATAAATCAACGGGAACATAATTATCATTAACAACAATAAGGACATCATCAACTCTACCCAAAGGTTTCTTTTTAGAAGAATCAGCAAGATGAACATTTAAATAGCATTCTTCCAAAGGATTTAAATTAAGCATTTCATAGAAACTTTTAGGCATAACAGAGATACTAGCACCAAGATCACACAAAGCATTGCAATCAAAGTCATTTATTTTCATCTTAATAGTCGGTTCCCATCCATCTTCTAATTTTCTAGGAATAGAAGTTTCTAGCTTAAGCTTTTCTTCCCTAGCCTTGATAAGAGCATCGGTAATATGTTTGGTGACGGCAATTGACGTTGGGTTACCACGGCAAATCCCTCGAATAGCATCCTTGGGTTTCGTATAGAGGGAGAAGTTGGCGCGCTGGTAGTATCGGACGGTTGAGAAGCAAGGATTTACCCAGGTTCAACCCCTCATTGTGAGGTAAAGACCTACATCCTGCTTGTCTGATTTATTCATGGTGGCGATTACAAGGTGGCCGCGATGGCGATAGTGGTGGAGATTGGATCTCATCTATGTTACCGTCGGTGGCGGGTGTGGTGTCTCCCGTATGTTGTGTCTCGTCTCCCTAAAGGGTGCCCCTACCTGGCTTTATATATGCAGCCAGGTAGGGTTTACATGAGTTTGTCTTGTACTCCAAGCCGTGGCTTCTTGGGCTTCGTTTGGGCCTCCAGGTGGGCCTTCGGCTGGGCCGCATCGGGTACGCCAATGGTGGGGTGCCTGGAGGGTATGCCCACATCAGTAGCCCCCGAGTGTCTGGTCGATTCGAAGAATCGGGCAGAGACTCAGAGCAGCATGTCAAGTAGGTGTAGTCGATGCGTCGGGTACATTGATGACCTTGTGATGACCATATTAATCGTGTTTTGAGAGCGAATCACTTCCATGAAATCCAGCGCGGTTGTAAGAAACTTGATAATAATAAATCTGATGCGGGTGTAAAGAACCCGACTTTGAGAATTCCGATGCGGGCTATAGAGAGCCCGACTTCGAGAAGTCCTGTGCGGGCTATAGAGAGCCCGACTTTGATAAGTCCGATGCGGGTTATAGAGAACCCGACTTTGAGTAGTCCTGTGCGGGTTATAGAGAACCCGACTTTGTGAAGTCCGATGCGGGCAATAGAGAGCCCGACTTTGATAAGTCCGGTGCGGGTTATAGAGAACCCGACTTTGAGAATTCCGATGCGGGCTATAGAGAGCCCGACTTTGATAAGTCCGGTGCGGGTTATAGAGAACCCGACTTTGATAAGTCCTGTGTGCGAGTGTAATATAGTCAATTCTCGTCGGGCGCGCGACTAGCGCTCCCGATGGGAGTAGTCCCCGAGGCTATGTTCAACTATTTATAGTTGGGCATAGGCTCAATTTGCCTTGCTTTTTGCCGTAGTCGAGCACGTCGCGAGTGCGCTCCCGATGGGAGTGTAGGATTCGAAGAGTCTGGCAGGGACTCACATTCGAATGTGTTTCTTGGTGCAGCTTATTGTTTTGGATAATATGTTTCGTACCCATTTCGCAGGGCGCTTTTGCGTGGGATGCTTGGCGTGGCAGGCCTGGTTCACTCGACAGTATCGGGACCGGTTAAGTACTGTTGGGCACAAACTCTACCAGTCTACGTCAGACTCGAGTCCCTGAGCTCGAGTCCGGAAGCTAGACCATTCGACTCAGGCCATATTTAAGGTCTCACATAGTCAAACTGAGCTTTTAAGGGTACCCAATGCGTCCGCCGGGATTTTCATCACACATGTTGGCGCGGCACAGTTGTCAGGTACCTCAGCTGTTGCTGTTGGCCCTGGCCCTACACGACAAATCGGTGGGTCTTACCTTTGCACGGTAAATGCAGCATCCGAGGGTCAATTGTATCTGATTCATCTCGGGTATTTTCTTTGTTTGCTCGGGTTAGACTGGAGTCGATAACCTTTCGAGTGCCTGTTAGTCTTTCAGATATCGGGTGCCACAGAGCCGATGTGGTTGTAAGGCCTATACCCGAGTATCAGGTGCCACTGAGGCGATGTTGTATCGGTTGTCGCTGAAGCGATGTAGTATCAGGTGCCGCTGACCTAATGTTTTATTGGGTGCCGCTGAGGCGATGTTGTTGTAGGGCCTTTACAGCGTAGCCCCCGAGTATCGGGTGCCGCTGACCCGATGTAGTATCGGGTGCCGCTGAGGCGATGCAGTATCTCTTTGTGCGGCGTAGCCCCCGAGTATCGGATGCCACTCACCCGATGTAGTATCAAGTGTCGCTGAGGGACTCGACGCGGCGGACGGAGTCAACGCGGCGGACGGAGTCGACGGGCGACTGCAACGTTTAGCCCCCGAGCCTATCTTGTCGAGCTGGCGAGGCAGAGTCGTTTGTTGTTGTTGTTGTTGTTGATGTCAAAACGCCAGCCCCCGAGGGTACGTAATAACCTTCTAGGTAGCGGGCTCTTTGCGAAGCGGATGTAGCGGAATCGACGCAGCGAAGTATAGTAGCGGACTCGATGCAGCGGACATTGTCGATGCGGCGGAGTGGATGTGACGTTGAAGGAGTCGATGCTTGGCTATACGGGGGCGACAATGTCCAGCCCCTGAGTCCGACTTTGTCGAATCGGCGAGTAGTACATCTGCAATAACTGAAAGGAAAAAATCTTTATACACTATGTGGCGCAGCCCCCGAGTGTCGGGTGCGTGCGGCCGAAGAGTTATATATTGAATGAAGAATTTAAATATTAAAGCGACTTAGCTACTGATGACGCGTAGGCTGTCGTACGGCGATTAAGCCGGAACGGCGTGTCGTTGATGTCCACGGTGGAGTCGGTGTAGCAGGAGGGGATGCCGAGTTCGCCTGACCCGACGACCGGCCTGTTAATTGCCTCGTTGTTGATGAAGTGAAGCACATCTATGGACCGTCGGTTCGTCAAGACAACGCGGTCCGTGTTAGACTGGGCGAAGTCATAGACGATCGTGGTGTCGATGAAGCCGATCACGATGCTGGCAAGGCCGAAGTTGTCCGCGGCGGGTCGATGTCGGTCGCGGTTTTCCGCGATAGGGGCGGAGTCGACGGCAGCGAGTCGGCGACGGTAGAGATTGTCGACGTGTTGGTAAGGTTGCCGCAGCGGCGGGTCGATGATGGTTGCGGCGGCGCTGAAGTCGCCGAACTGAGATGCAATGGTATACAGATTCACCGATCATACGTGTGTGTACGTGCTTGATACGTACACACAAGCTAGCTCAATTTGCCCTTTTTAACTCCTCTCTTCCTTTGATTCCTTCACATAACATACTGTAACAGCCCCAGCTTTGTACTGAAAAATACGAAGAATTTTTCCACTTTTGCATTTCTTGTTTTGCACCATAGCATGCATATGCAATTGCTAATTCTAACATCCAATTGGAAACAAATTGAAATGGGGAGGCAAACTTCCCAACATCCAAACCAAATAAATTTTCTCAAATTAGCAAACCAATAAACTTGAACCTCCAAATTGTTCAGGAAGTTCCAAGTGTGCATGTTAAATTCATTTGATGAAGCAATTCCTTATTAAGCAAGGAAATAAATTTGATAATTCAAATTGGCTTAATTCAATTTCTATTTTTGAAACCAAGTTAAACTTTCCAAAAATTCAAACTAAAATCATGGGGAGCTTCAATGTTAATGTTAGAGCCTCCATGAATATTTTCAGTATTTTTGGAAATGTCTAAGTGCTGCAAATAAATACAAATTGGAAATTGTCGAAAATGACTATATTTAAAAACTGTGAACCAAGGTTGGCCAAACCATTTTATTTTGCCTCACCAATTTTTGTGCAGAACCTAAAGGTTAAGTAGAGCCCACATGAATTATTGTAGAACTTTTGACAATGTTTAAGTGCCCTTTTTAAATCAGGAAAGGTGCCTCTGGACCTATTTGTAAATATTTTTAAATCTGCCAGGGGGGTCTCTGTAAATTATTCTTTTCTCCTCCACTGTGGCGCCATGGGATCCTGGCGCCATGCCGCCGAGCTGGCCTACGCCCATGCCGCTCGAGACCGTGCCTTCCGCGTGGAAAAGGAGGCCCCGACGCTGCCCACCTGCTCCCCTCACCCACTCCTCCCGTTCCTTCCCCTGTTTTCCGAATCGAGGTCACCATTTTTCTCTTCCCCGAGCTCTCCCTTCCGCCGCCGCTCGCTTCTGCTCGTCGCCACTGTCTGGAGCCTCCCCGCGCGGATCGAGGATCACCGCAAGCTCCGCCGCCGCCTCCTCTTGCTCCGCGACCAAGAAATCGAACCCGGAGGGCCGGAGCCCGACGCAATCGTCCCCGTCTTCGTCAACCTCGGCCGCCGCCCGCCCGGATCGAATTCCGGCTATTCCGACCACCCCGCTCCGCGTCGAGCCACTCCTCGAGCTCAGGGTGAGCTCCTTTTCCTCTTGGCCCTCTCCCGCGCCCCCTCTTCTTCCCTCGCCGCCGAAACCTGGTCGTCGCCGGCCGATTTTCCCCGTCGGGTGCCGCCGTCGTCGTGCTCTGCCTGCCCGACCTGGCCGCTGCTTGGGTCGGCCTGACGTTTCGGCCACTTCCCCGACCTCGTCTGCCTAGCCTGGGCCGGCCAAAGGCCGGCGGCTTCGGGATGGTGCCCGTCCTGGCCGGCATGAGGCCGGCCCGTCTGCAACTGTGGTTTTCTTTTTTAAAATAAATTGAGTTTAAACATTTCATATCTTTTAGATTAATGCTTCAAAAAATTGCAAACCAAATATCAAAATGTTCAGAAAGATAATCTCTACATAATAGAACAAATGTAATGATCTTTTGAATTTGTAATATTGTTGTTTAGATAAGAATTCCTAAAATGGGTTAAATAAGAGCTAATTTAGAAAATTCATAACTTATTAAATATTTATCTAAAAATTATGAATAAAATATCAATGTGATCAATACTTCAAATGCAATCAAACCATGCTAATATCACATTATGATCACAAATATTTATTGGATGTTATTCCTAATTTGTTTAAAAGAATTAAATTCAACTAAATATTTAATTCACTATTTAATCTTCGGTACTCAGAAAATTACAAATAAAGTACCAAAATGATCGGAAGGACAAACCCTACCCATTCATGTCATGTTCATGCATATTTGAGCCACATCCTTTGTAATGTGATAAATTATAAATAAATGTGGCCACTAAGATAAATATGGGGTTTGTTTCCAAATAATTGCACTAATTATTTGGAGCTCCATTTAATTTGTTAGATGAATCTTATGATGGTATCTTTGCATCAATTTGACATGTCATCATGTGATTGAGCATTGCACCTTGTGTTCGTGTGATTTATTTGTTCTTTGGTATTATTTTTGGGTATCGATAGATTCTGGAGTCGAGGGTCCCTCTACCTACCCCGACGAGCCGTACTACACGCCCCGGCAGCAAGGCAAGAGATAACGTAACCTTCTTGGCATCTAGCATCCTACTGTTTTATAAACTTATTTTATCCACCATAATATTGCATGCGATTCAAATGCCACTTTTGATCAAGTACTATAGTATCCTATGAATGCATGTTTATCCCCTGAACCATCACATGCTTTCCACTCCTACGAACTCTAGGGTTGATGTGTTGGCCGGATACAAATTATAATTGTTGTTTATATGCTTAGCTATGCTTAGCCATGCTTAGTCAAATACTAGTTATGTCCGTTGTTTAATTCCATAATTGTTGATGTTGATGGAATGATGCGGACTTGGTGGTTAATGGTGATGCTAAATTTTAAAATGCTAAGAAGGCTTGGATGAGTTGCCATCGGGGATGGTGTTTTGTCTCATTCCTGCCCCTAGGTGCGAGTTCTTTACCTCTTGAACCAAGACGAGCGTGCTTCCATTGGTGGGGGTATGGGCTCCTTACTAACTGAATAACTTGTGCGGGCGTATCCAAGGGTCCTCTAGTTTACTATTTCCATTTGCCGTGTGTGTGAGCGGAAAAAGAAATGATGAGGATGGTGGTGTTTAGGACATGGCGATGGGGCAGGGGCTGAAATAGGCTGGGTAAACTTGCCCTGTGGCCACAGATGACTCTTGGATAGTCTCATGCGAGGTAAAGGTTTAACCGCGCCCACTCGCCGGCTTTCCCCGGAAGAGGGCCAATTAGGTGAGCCGGACGGTACCAATGGGTAAATTAGTACAGCCCTGCAGGGTTTAATCTTTTCGAAAAGCCATGTCCGCGGTTACGGATGATTTGGGAATAGACGATCTAATTGATATGGCAGCTAAAGGTTGCATTAATCAACGTGTGATAAAGGTTCATTTCCTTGAGGGTGATTCGAGGGACTGCCTTTGGTGGAGATGAGAGATGGTTTGGCTGTTGGTTCGCCGAGAACCGAAGATGAAATGCTACTCTCTTATCCCCTTTATGAAAAATATTCTGAGTAGTCGATGCCATGGGTCATTTATCTTTGCTTATGAAAATCAGCTTTATGCAAAATAACCACTTATACAGCTTTAGAGCCTCCGTCAATCATTGGGCCTATATCGCCCTACTAAACTTGTGAGTAGGTCGTACTCAGTCTCTCTTTGCTGTCTTTATATGTTTGTTTCAGAGGAGGACGACACCGAGCAGCTAGGTGGGTTCTTCGTGGACGTCGACTAGTAGTCCGGGGTTCCCAGGTGGCAGCTTGGGACCATGGAACAAGCTGGCTTGGGTTATGCTTATTTGTAGGCCTCTTAGGCCATATTTGCATCTTGTTGTACTAGACAACACTACTTCACTTCCGCATGATGTACTGATGGATCTGTGATCCCTTTTGTGTGTAATTTGTATCTTTCTCATATATGAGTTGTTATATGAGTTTTTGTGTCGTAGAGTCTGCAATGTGCCAGTTGTTCCACAAGTCTTGATCTCTCTACTATACGTGATAGCGATGTCTGAGCTTATGGCATGATCGAGGTGTTGTGTGCCGATGATCCATTCCGAGCACACCTGCCAATGGGTTTTGGCCTGGGATTGGTAAACCCAGTAACCTTCGATTGTGTAGCATGACCGGTTGCACAACGCTTCACTGTATAGTTCTGGGGTCAGGGCGCTACACATACTAGGTAGCCTGATCATTGATGGATCTTCTTTTCTTTTTTCGTCTTGCGCGTGATAGCTTGCTTTGCTCTTTTTTTTCTTGATTCTTGTGTCAGCCTCCACGCGACTTCCGTAATGCCTTGCATCCACGTGAACGTGGATCTGTCGAGACCATGTACGAAACGCCGCCGTACTTGATGAATTCGCTGGTAGATTGCCGTATAGATCGACCGCGTCACCGGCCGGACGGACTGGCTAGACGCGCTACGCGCTGCCGGCTAGATGCGATCTGGTTGATCGGATTAGCCGCGCGTGCGTGAGGATATTGCTGATGTCGAGTACCCGTGCAGTTTTGATGAAGCCCTTCAGGCGTCCGATGCGGCGACGAATTTGCCGCCGTTTGTTGATGAAGATTGGAGCCGCCGACACTGCGATCCATCACGCGTTCTTCCCACAGACGGCGCCAATTGACGTGGGGTTACCACGGCAAATCCCTCGGATAGCATCCTTGGGTTTCGTATAGATGGAGAAGTTGGCGCGCTGGTAGTATCGGACGGCTGACAAGCAAGGATTTACCCAGGTTCAGCCCCTCATTGTGAGGTAAATACCTACGTCCTGCTTGTCTGATTTATTCATGGTGGCGATTACAAGGTGGCCGTGATGGCGATAGTGGTGGAGATTGGATCTCATCTATGTTAACGTCGGTGGCGGGTGTGGTGTCTCCCGTATGTTGTGTCTCGTCTCCCTAAAGGGTGCCCCTACCTGGCTTTATATATGCAGCCAGGTAGGGTTTACATGAGTTTGTCTTGTACTCCAAGCCGTGGCTTCTTGGGCTTCGTTTGGGCCTCCAGGTGGGCCTTCGGCTGGGCCGCATCGGGTACGCCAATGGTGGGGTGCCCGGAGGGTATGCCCACGTCAGCAATATTTAATTTACTAGCATCCGGTGACTTAGCAAGTTTTTGTAGGAACTTTATGACTTCAGTAAGATTGCAATTATCAAAATCAATCTCATCATCTTTAAATAGCCTAGGAGGTTCCTCGTTAGTAGTTTGGATAGTATAAACTTTAACAGTTTTCCTATTCATTTCAGCAATTCGTGCTTCTTCTTTCTCCCTAGCCCACCTAGCTTTCAAGCGAGCCATCATCCTTTCATTCTCATTAATTTGAATAGAAATATCATTTAAAGATTCAGTAGGCTTGTCTTGAAGAGGAGTGGTTCTAATTTGTAAAATTTCAACATCATGAGCAAGATCTTCCACTTTAGAGACAAGTCTATCAAGTTTTTCAAGTTTCTCTTCAACAGTTTTGTTGAAAGATTTTTGCGAAGTGATAAATTCCTTTAAAACATTTTCAAGATCAGTGGACACATTCTTATTAGGATTATAAGAATTACCATAGGAATTACCATATGAGTTGCCATTATTGGGAGGATAGGCTTATAGTTGTTACTACCAAAATTATTTTGATAAGCATTATTATTCAAGTTATTTCTATTAAGAAAATTAACATCAACTTGATCCTTTTCTTAGGAAATTAATGAAGCAAGTGGGACATTATTAGGATCAATAGGGGACTGATTGGTAGCAAGCATAGACATAATCATATCAACCTTATCACTCAAAGAGGAAATTTCCTCGACAGAATTTACCTTCTTACCACTTGGAGCTCTTTCGGTATGCCATTGTGAATAATTTGTCATCATCTTATCCAAGAGTTTAGTTGCTGCACCTAATGTGGTGGACATGAAGGTGCCTCCCGCGGCCGAGTCAAGAGGTTCCTTGAAGAAAAATTCAAACCTGCATAAAAAGCTTGGATAACCATCCACATAGTTAATCCATGCGTGGAACAATTTTTAATCATAAATTTCATTCTCTCCAAAGCTTGAGCAACATGTTCATTATCAAATTGTCTAAAGTTCATAATGTTACTCCTCAATTGTATGATTTTAGCAGGTGGATAATATTTTCCAATAAAAACATCTTTGCATTTAGTCCAAGAATCAATGCTATTTCTAGGCAAAGACAATAACCATTCTTTTGCTCTCCCTCTCAAAGAGAAAGGGAAAAGCTTCAGTTTTATGATGTCACTTTCCACCTCTTTATAATTTTGCATATCACATAACTCAACAAAGTTATTTAAATGAGAAGCGGCATCATCAGTACTAGCACCAAAAAATTGCTCTTTCATAACTAGATTTAGCAAGGCAGGCTTAATTTCATAAGATTCCGCTTTAGTAGCGGGTGGAGCAGTTGGGGAGCATATGAAATCTTTGTTATTAGTGCTAGTAAAGTCACACAACTTGGTGTTTTCAGTGGAAGACATAATGATAAGATAAAATAACAAGACAGGAATAAAGACTACACTAAATTTTTTTTGGGTTTTAAAATTTTGCAACAAGAAAAATAAGCTAAACGAGAAATAAAGCAAACAAGACAAAAACAAAGTAAGTGATTGAGAGTATGAGACTCCCCTTGCTGTAGCTCCAACGTCCCGGGCTACGGCGCCAGAAAAGAGCTTGCTAATCGGTGAATGATGCGTTGGGTGGTGCCCCAAGCGAAGGCGAGGATGTAGCAAGTAGCAGTTTTCCCTCGTTAACAAACCGAGGTTTATCGAACCAGTAGGACTTTGAAATCAACAACAAAGTGAATGTTGAAGATCTCTGGTGCTTGATCTTCAACAGACGTGGACCTGCACACACTCAACCAAAATACTTTGCCCCCAACGGCGGAAAGGTTGTCAATCTTTCCGGTCTCACAGAAAACAAAGCGGTTAATTGTATAGTGAAATAGATGATGAAAATATGAAAATAGACCAGTGGAGTAATGATGATGAAAAGTGATGAATAAAGGTTGCAATTAATGTAAAAAGATGGACCGGGGGCCATGGGTTCACTAGTGGAGTCTCTCAAGTAAATAAAACACTCATATGATGGGTAAACAAATTACAGCTGGGCAATTGACAAGATTATAACACAAACTTAATCTAGCTATGACAAAGAGAACATGATTATATTTATGTAGGCATCACGACAATGAACAAGGACCATTGAGTCCAACTGCATCTTTGTCTAAAAAGTCCACCGTGGGATCGCTATCCAGCCTGTCACCCAATGGTATTAAGTTGCAAGCAACAGACAATTGCATTAAGTAAAGCGCATGAAGTAAGCAATACTAATTTTAAAAGATACATTAACACCGCTGTTTTACCCTTAGTAGCAACAGCACACCCTCGCCTTAGACGTTTCTGTCACTCGTGCCCAGGAACAAAAGGGGGCATGAACCCACTATCTACCATAAATACTCCCTCTTGGAGATACACACAATCACTTGGCCAAAGTAACTACGCACATCAGAGAGCATGCAAGAACATAAATCAACATATAAGAATCATGCCCAATCTGATCATAACTTCATAATCCATCGGATCCCAGCAAACACATCACATAGCATTACAATAGTCGATTTTTATCATGTTAGGCAGCTCACAAGATCATAAGACATGAAGCACAAGAGAGAGAGACTACCATCTAGCTACTGCCATGGACCCGTGGTCCAAGGTGGGACTACTCACAAATCATCTCGGAGGAAGGCATGGCAATGAAGAGCCCTCCGGGATCGATCTCCCCTCCGGCAGGGTGCCGGGATCAGCTTCAGAATCACCCCCGAACTAGGGTTTATGGTGACGGCGCGTCGGGGTGACTTCTCTGGAAAATAATGGCCGCCTCGAAGTTTTTAGGGTTAATGTGATTTTATAGGCGTCGGAGGGGGCTAAGGGGGTGCCCATAGGGCAGGGGTGGGTCCCACCTGTGGGCTGCCCTAGGGTTGCGGCAGGGGGCCGCCCCTGGCCTGTGGGTGGCCCCCCAGGTCACCCTTTGGTCTCCAGGTGCCTTCCATTGAATAAAAATTCCCCGTAAATTTTCGTCCAATTCCGACAATATTTCCAGAAGTAAATTGTCTGAAATACAAAAACAGCAAAAACAGGAAAGTGGCACTAGGCATCTTGTCAATAGGTTAGTCCGACAAAATGCATAAAAATTATGTAATATGATAATAGAAACATGTGACAATATCAGAAAACTAGCATGGATCAATCAAAAATTATAGATACGTTTGACACGTATCAATACACGGCGGGGAGAAATGATCCTTTGGACAACACTTCTTTAATGAAGTGAAGTCGACGCACATGCGAAGTATGTCCGTATTCTTCTTTGGCACCAGGACGGGATTAGCTACCCAGTCCGACTTCTTGATTTCCCGGATGAACTTGGCAACCAGGAGCCTGTCGATTTCTTGCCCGATGGCAAGGCGCTTCAATTCGGCAAAGCGGCGCATAGTTTGCTTGACTGTTCTTGTACAAGATCTGGACTGCGTGCTCGGCGAATTCCCTGGGTATGCCTGGCATGTCGGCTGTACACCGGACGAATATGTCCCAGTTCTCACGCTGGAACTCGACGAGTGCGCTTTCCTATGCGGAAGGCAAGCTCGTCGATACAAGGGCCGTCTTCTTAGGATCGGTTGGGTGCACCTGATGCGCCCTTGTGTCGTTAGTTGCATTGAAGGCCGACTCGGGTGCTGATTTTTTGCCCTCAGGGAAGAGGGTGCGGTCGTTGGTGAGTGACAGTTCCTGGAGCTGCTCCTGCGCCCCAAACGCCTCGGAGATCTTGTTAAACTTATGGTCGCACTCGTCGGACCGCTCGAAGTCTCCGTCGACGGTGATGGTCCCATAGGGTCCTGGCATCTTCAGCTTGAGGTAGGCGTAGTGCGGGACTGCCATGAACTTGGCGTATGTTGGCCGTTCGAGGATGACGTGGTACTGCGACTTCCAGTCAACCACCTCGAACTCTATCTTCTCCTTCCGGAAGTTTGCTGGCTCGCCGAAGATAACGTCGAGCGTGATTGTGCCCAGGGGCTAGACAGGCCGCCCTGGTACTATGCCATGGAAGGTGTTGATTGATGGCGTGAGGTTGGTTGTTAGTATGTTCATGCCGCGCAGCGTGTCGGTGAACAGGACATGTTGATGCCGCTGCCGTCGTCCATAAAGACGCGGCTCATTGCGAAGCCGCCGACCTGAGCGTCGAGGACAAGGGCCGAGTGACCTGGCCGTGGCACCTGAGGTGGGTGATCGTCGTGAGAGAAGACGATGCTTGCGTGGGACCACCTGAGGAATTCGGGTAGTGCAGGTGGTGACTTGACAGCGAGGTGCACTTGCCTCATTATGAGTTTTTGATCCCGGTTGGAGGGACGCCCTTTCTGTATCATGAACATACGCCCGACAGGTTTTGGGTAAGCTTCTTCGCCTGCCTGAGGCTCCTCGACGCGCGGCTGGTACTGGATGGCTCCTGCCATGTGTCCTGGCGGTGGCAGGGCTGGAGGACCCGGCGCTCCAATGGCTGGCGCACCTGGAACGACTGACGCTTGTTGCTGGAGGAGGCGCGCGTACTACACCTGCAGCTCTTGAAAGCTCTCACAATCCTTCAGGAGGTGAGAGGATGTAAGGTTGCCGTTGTCGTCCCTGAACATGTGGAATCTGCATGCGGCATGAAGGGTAGGAGGAGGACGTGGCACTCAACCATTGCATGGCTGCCGTGGTCACCATTCGCGCATGATGTTCTTGTCGTCTTTATAACCGGTTGTTCGGCCCCCGCTTTCATAGCGACAGTCATCACAATTTCTTTACTCGCGGTTGTCAGGGAAAGCCGCTGCCATGAGTTATGTACCTTCGGTGTCGTCGTAGGCACGTGCCTTCCGCTTGTGACGACGATCGTTGTTGCGGCAACTCCAAGAACCTTGGTCGTCGGCTTCTACGGGTGTGCCGCTGCGCTCATTGCGTATGGAATCTTCTCTGTCTGCCTACTCATTGGCGATTTGCATGAGATGGGCGATGGTCTTTCGCTTTACCCTCCCGAGTGCTTCCTTCAGTTCAAGTCAATAAATGCCTCGGGTGAACGCGTATATCATGTTATCTTCGGAAATCCTTTCTGCTGAGTTACGGAGGAGGGTCCATCGCTGGATGTACTCGCGCAGCGTCTCGTTTGCACGTTCTTCGAATGAGGCGGGACGCTTGCACGTGCCGACGAAGTTGCGAACGAAATACTCACTGAAGTCTTCCTAGAAAGTGTATGATCCCCGAGGTAAGCTTTTGAGCCAGGCTCGAGCTGACCCCGAGAGCATAAGTTGTATGTACTGCATGGCAGTAGATGTAGAACATCTCTGGCAAGTTACTGCCGTGAGGTAATCCTCCAGCCAGGCAGACGGTTCTTGCAGACCGTCATACTTTGGCGTTTTAGAGGTTAATCTGAATCCCTTTGGCATCCGCTTCTCGGATGCGGCGACTAAAGCACAGCGCGCCGCAGCGCTCGAACTCTTCTTCTGAGTCTGAATCTTCACTACTCGCGTCGCGAGCAGCCTGCTTGGAGCGGTTCCTGTTGACCTTGCTTTGCGTGATGGTGTTGCGCGCATCTTCTCCTTCCGCGAGGCGATAGCGGTCCTCCCGTCTGCGAGTAGCGCGGTTCCTTCGGTCGTGGGTAACACGGTTCTCCTGATCACGAGCGGCACGCTCGTTGTTAACGCAAGTAATGTGATCCTCCTGATCGCGAGTGATGCGGTCGCCGAGTTGGTGGGTCTGTGGTTCATGCCGCGGGCTTTGTTGACGCCGCGGAGGCGCGTTGTTGCCAGCCGCTACACCCGCGGCTGGTTGTGGTTCCTCCGGCAGCAGTTCTGCTCCTGCCATGCTGATGAACTTGATTTGCTAATGGTGTAAAGCCACCCGAGGGTCGTTCTCTGGAGGTTGTGTCGCTTGCAGGTACGTGGCTACCGACATAAGAGCGCCGGTAGCCGTTTTGGGGACTGGGACCCCCTCCTCATACAGAGACATGAAGGAGTTCTCCAAGTTGCGGGTGACATTAATCCTTTCGCCCTCGGGCATACGCAAGTACCGAGACCGGTCACGAGGCTGTTGGGACCGCCCGGAGGATTGGACGGATAGAGCCGTCCGGCACGCGCTTGACAAGCTGGCCTGCTTTTTACACTCCGTGAGCACTCTCTCCTGCTCCATTAGTTTGACGCTTTCCTGCCATAGCAGGTACTGGTAGCATTGTTGTGCCCCCCCCCCCTCTGACACATGTCGCCAGAGAGGTGGTCGCCCCGTGCGCCAGCCCAGGATATCCGGACGCACGTTACGACAATGCAACATGGCGGAAATATCATTACACAATCAGGCCCAGAGGGCTACAAAGGGGTTTACATGGCCTTCATGGCATGAACAAATATCATGGCCAAGTATGGCACGGGACAGAGTTTCACTGGCAGCGGAAGACAAGACACGACAACGGCTTGGTGCGACTCCATTCCACAGGCATCTGGCTGGGCTACTGATCCTAGCACGCTCCTGCTCGATCTCTTTGCTAAAGTAGGAGATGAATCCTCTCAACGTCTGGCCACATGAAAAGCCAGTCTGAGTACAATGATGTACTCGCAAGAAAATAACCACAAGACATGAACAGTCAAACAATCAGGCAACAGTAGCGAGCAACAATAATGATCTAAACAGGGCATAAGCAAACAGCGGGAGTACCACCAGTACAGAGTCCAAGCCAGGTGGGGTTGGATCGTATACCGGAGATCAAACAAAGAACTTACCTGTAACGAATAACGGGTGTACCAGTTGGTACCGAGTAACTCAACAAATCGTAATATCACAGCTAGGCTCACTAGCCTCTAGCCCCTCAAGGCTAATCTCATCTGTCACCACTGCTAGGCCCACTGGCCTTATCACATTTCCTTATCTCCAGAAACATTCCCTGCATCATCTTATTGTTTATTAAGTGTGGTCAGGTCGTTCATAATTTTTTTTCAACAAATCTTAAGTTTAACCTCCGGACACGACAAAGACAATAGTGTGACCGACACTGAACTGTTGTTCCATATCCCAGGAACGAGGCTAGCTTGCTAGGTTGAGACTCTCGAGAGTTTGCAGTTACCACTCATCTAAATGCACCTTACTTAGCTAAGGCAAGATACACTTACATAACCGTTCACGCTACCAGGACACTCCTTGTATAACTACCGACTTACCACTCGGGCTAAGTCTTATGACGAAGTGAATCCGGCACGTCCCCAACGAATGAGCAACGCCTAGCTCCGGAACCTTCGCAAGACTAGCCCCGACCACAACTATGTAGTAACCGACTAGACTTGCCAAGAGGGTAGCATCCAAGGAGGCTTGATAGGTTACATAGGTTAAGGCTCTCCCATTTGGGGCGACAGTGGTAGTGCGTTCAAGGGTTTAGATTGGTGGCACTATGAATAGACCTTATCATTGTTTGGAGGGGTGTTTCATTTACTCAAGTTTCATCATTCACATGCCCAAGCAACAAAGGATTAGTCTAACACTACAACCACAATAACATACTAATATATCATCAAACAACAAAACATTAGCAACACAATAAAGATCAACTACAAAATATAGTTGAGTTGGTTTGTGTCGACCGGGTGACTATCGTGGTGATTCTGCCAACAAGCGCCATCACAGATCAACTAGTTGGTTAGCGTCGACCGGGTGACTATCGTGGCGATTCCGCCAACAAGCGCCATCACAGATCAACTAGTTGGTTAGCGTCGACCGGGTGACTATCGTGGCGATTCCGCCAACAAGCGCCATCACAGATCGGCTACAGATTATAACATAGTGTTTCAAACAGATGACTGTGGCGGTTCCTCCAGCCGGTGTCATAATAGATCAATTACAAAGTTGGTGAGGCATTTAGCCTCCAAACAATGAACCGAAAAGCACTCATAAGAAAGAAAGCATCCATTCCACTCGAGGGTTATCTCGACATGGTGTCAGCAATCTTGGCAAAAAGAACCAAATGAAAAGTCAGCTCCCAAGCGTCGCAGTCCGGGTGGTCTACGCCAACCATATTTGACGGAGGGACAAGAAGCAAATAACTCTTTTGGCAAATGCCCCCAACTCCGAGGATCATAAGACGACATCCGTCCGCTCCTCACCTCGGCGAAGAAGAAGAAGCAAACAATCAACGCATGTTTTTGTTATTTAGTTGTCAAAGCCACGCAAGTGCGAGGCGCACAGATAATTCATACATCAACCTAATGCATACGTGGATGAAGTACAAAACAAGGCAACAATAACAGACCGACATAATATAAATACCAAACGCGGACAAATATAAACACTTGGCATGACAATAAGCGAATAACAAACAACTTTGCCGGACTGCTCATAGCAAGGGGTTAGCTTGCCTTCGACGATCGACGCCATTGGCTTGGAGGTTACGGACACGCCGCGGGATAGGGTCTCGATTCGCCGGTACTGCGGAATACCTATACATGCATACGCGGGTGCTGAGCATACAACATTTTACAAAAAAAAAGTAAAACCTATACCGTTGGATAGAGCTCTTAAAACTAGGAATTTACAAATTTGAATCACCTCAATCGGAGCTACGGTTCAAAAGATATTGACGTGCGATGATTAGCTATCTGCTGCTCACTAGAAAAAAAACAGAGCAGGCTGGCTTCTGAACTGGGCTGGGCTGGTCGCGCACTCCAGTGAAATACGCCTTCACTGCGGGAAAGCGGAGAAACGCGGAGGGCGCTTCCACTTAAACGACGTGGCAGCTGGGCCAGGCAGGGCCCGCTTGTCGGTGACTCCAGGGGGTCAACGCTGGCTGCCAGCTGGCATCCCCCCCCCCCCCCTCGCGTCGAGGAAGGTCGGGAGAGAGCCCGACGCAGGCCACGACCACGGGGAGGTAGGGGGAGGCGACACCTCGGTGCTCGCCTAGCGAGCTCACCGCCGGTGGACGAGGACGGAGTCGACGGCTCCGGCCACGGTTTGACGAAAAGGAGACACTGAGAGGTAGAGGAGGTCGACGGGATCTTCTCGGGCCAATTTAATCGGACGAAGACGCTCGGAGTAGCTCGCGATGTTTCGGGGAACCGCGGCGACGTTTCCGGCAATTAAATCGGTAGAGAGGTTCTAGAGGGGGAGAAGGAGGGTGCTGCTCACGCGAGAGGGCTCGGGGCTGCCTTGGGTGGCTTTAAATAGCCGGAGCGGGGACGGTGGACAGATGATGATGTCGCGGCGCTTGAATGCGCTCCGGTGCACCAAGTCGCGGACAAAAATGATGAGGGAGGATAGGCGCGAGCTGATCCAGGGGAGCAGGATGAGCTCGGTATTCCGCACGTTGCGCTCGAGCTAGAGAGCAATGGGAGGGAGGAAGCAGACAAGCAACTGCGCGGCGCCAAACTCCGGCCGGGAATTGATGACAGGGATAAGAGCGGCTCCGGCCCGAGCTAGGGGAGCAGGAGAGGGCTGGGTCGCGGCTTGGTTGAGTTGGGACACGGGAACAGCAGGGGAACCAGAGGAACAGGGAAGACCCGAGGCGGGTGGACGCCGGCCAGTGCGCGCCCTGGCACTCGGAGCGCGCCACGAGCGGCATGGCCCTGCCACGAGGTCACGCGTGGTTGCAACGACCAACAAAGCATGCCAACATGATCCCCACAACAACACCTACTCAAGCAAGCAGGAATTACTCCGGAACTCGACGCTTCGCAATACAAGATTTTCTGAAAACTATGGGTGCGCCAGGTGTTTGATGAAATGACAGGGGCCTTGCACATCTCAGAAAAATCCCCAAAATTCACAGTAGGCCAGGATAGGTGTATGTAGTATGTCTGTGAAGTTTGGGATCAAATGGATACCTGGAGGTTGGTCAAATAAATTGGTGTCCAAAAATGCCCTAATGGCATGGGTATGCAAAAAGCACTTCCTCAAATAATCTTGATCTGATATTGGGGAGGTGGGGTTGTGTAGGGAATCTTGTCAACTTGGCAAAGTGGCAATGCCAAATGATTCTTGTAGCTGGGGGTTGCTTTGGAAATCACAATTAGGCATAAAACGGGCATTACAAAGGAAGTACCTCAAATATTGCTCAAATCAGGTTGGGCCAATGGAGTGAAATGTTCAGGAGGCCAAATCATGCACCTCACCAAAATTGCAGAATTTCTGGATGAGTGGAAGGTATCCAGATAATTTTTGGATTGGAAATGGCATAACAGGGAATATGAATAAACTCGGAATTATTGCATGAGACTATGAAATGCTCTTCCATGGGAGTGATCTAGATGTATGAGGAACCATATGGTAGCTTGGTAGAATTTATTCGAAGCTATAGTTGTGGTGGTGGCTTTGGTAGGATAGATAGAAGGGATTTGGAATCTCCGAAAAGAACCAACGTTCGACCAGTAAAACAATGGACGGGGAATATGGTGGAGGTTGACAACGATCGGGGATTTGTTGGGAAAATTTCTTCGAGAGTGAAACCAAAGTCAAGTCAAAGACCATCTGGTTCAAAGAAAACATTTTTGAAAATAGAAAAAGTTTTTCAGGTGTGAGAAAACACCACTAAAATTAGGGACAAATTTTTGGGGTGTTACAATTGTAGGTCTTCGGCCGTGGCGTCCTCCGACGGAAAACCATCCGCTATGGCCTTGATCGCCTTTTCACCCATGGCTTGGGTGATATGTAATTGGTTTTGTCCGTTCTGCAGAGTAACTGTGAACGGGTATGTGCGTTGCGCGGGTGGAGGAGGTGGAGCGCTTGGTGATGCTGCCGTTTCCGCAGCCATTCCTGCGACTGTTCCCGCAGGTACTGTCATGTACACTTGAATGGGGGGAATACGCGGAACCTCCTCCACGTCAGAGTCGTCGCTGAACATGGACTCGAAGGTTGTTTGGGTCCCGCTGGCGGATGTCGGAGAATAGGCCCAGGAACCGGGCGTATCTCACGGGGTAAGAATCGAGCAAGGGGCTGAACACGGAGTCAAACAACCTCTAACGTTCCACGGCGACGGTGCTCGTCGGGCTCGTCGGAGGAGAACACTGCAGAGAGGGGACGCACAGTATTACCCAGGTTCAGGGCCCTCTTGTGGAGGTAAAGCCCCTACGTCCTGCTTGGCTGTATTGCTTGTAGAGGTTTTTCAGTACAGGGAGAGCCTGTGGAGCTCGAGGTGGCTACAATGGCTAAAAACCCTAACTGAACCAGGGGGTGAACTTAGATCTAGAATCCAACCAGGAATCGAACCCTTGGCACGGGAGTGCCCTCCCTCCTTTTATAGTCGTCTTGGTCCTCTTCCGCCCAAACATTTGGGCGGGAAGGGCTGCCACATCCCGACGAAGGAGGAGGCACGGTGCACCATAAAGGTGAAGTCCACCATAAAGGTAGAGCCCATGGACGCGGTCCACGGCAGGGGAGCAGCGTCACCAAAGCTGAAAAGAGGCACCGTCCAGCCAGGACGGTGGGCTGGCGCAGCTGGCGTGGAACGGGTCCCGCCATGACGTCGCCGTTGGAGCGTAGCTGCAGGCGGTCTCCTTATCACCAAAGTGGCAAGCCTCGTTGTCCGCTTTGCTTGGTGCTGCTTTGTTGACCCCTTTATTCATCGGAACGGCAACTGGGGCGCTGGCGTCATCACGCCTTGGCGCGCCAGTGACTCTGCGGGAAGCGCAGAGCCCATGTGCGCTCTGCCGCGGGGGCAGAGCTGGCTTCAAGAGGAAGGAAGCCTCCCGAGGCGAAAAAGCCTCGGCAAGCTTCGCGGCTTAGTCCTTAGCCGAAATCCTGGTGGCGCCGTGAGGCGCCTTCTTGTGGAGAGATCCCCTGTCGAGACTCGACAGGCTTGGAGAGCCTCTACAGGCTGAGAGCCTGGTCCTTAGCGGAAATCAGACCAAAGAGTCCCTTGGGCCTTGGCAGGCCGGCCCGTGGTACCCTGGTTTCCACTGTGCCGACAGTAGCCCCCGGGCCCACGATGGGCACGCCGGAGTTGCCGACGGAGGCGAAGCGTCGAGGGCCCAACAGAGCCTGCCAGGGCCGCGACACGTGGAGCGCGACGGTTGCGCCTGCGGCCACGATCTCCTCGGCTTCAACGGGCGTCGTGGTGGGACCCGCCACGACCAGGCGCCCGGTCAATAAAGTCTGGGCGCGCAGACTGCGCCCGTCACTTCTCCCATTGCTCCGCCGCCCACTTCTTCCAAACGATTCCTTCTCCCCAGAGCGCTCCTTCTCCACGGTTGTCTTCTTCCTCTCCGGCGAGCGATGGCACCCAAGAGAGCGGACACCGACGCGAAGGGCAAGGCCACGGTGCAGGCCGGTTCGTCGGCCGGCGCGTCGGCGGCGGCGTTGCGCGGTGCGGCCCTCACGGCGGCGATGCCGCCGACCCGCGTCTCCGCGGCGGCGATAGCCAAGGTGCGTCACCTGGTGGCGGCGGGCTCCAACGAGCAAGGGGCCACTGAGATGAGGCCAAGCGGCAGCAGGCTCGCCGACGAGTTCTACCCCATCTTCCTCCACACTCTCTATGCTGGCCTCGTGCCGCCATTCTCTGATTTCCTTCTGGCGATTCTGGAGACGTACCAGATCCACTTGCTCCATCTTCACCCCAACTCCATTCTCATTCTTTCCATCTTCGCCTACCTTTGCGAGGCCTACATCGGCATTCGCCCTTCGGTGGAGCTCTTCCGCAGCTTCTACTCCCTCCGGAGCAGCGCCGCCGGCGAGCACCTCGGCTGCGTCTCCTTCCGCATTGCCGCCGCCAGAAGTGAGAATTACATCCCCATCGCTTGGCGCGGTGAGAACGCCATCACCATGGTGACGAAGAAGGTGGACGGCTTCCGCGAGCGGTGGCTCTTCGTCGACGCTAAGATGAGGAATCCCCTCCTGGAGGTGCCTGAGGGGCCCCCGGCGAAGTGGGCGCGCTGGGGGAGTGCAGAGTTCACCGGCCGAAATCTTGACGCGGTGTACACGTACATCCAGCGTATCCGCGAGGCAGGGGTCACCGGCCAGATGGTGGCCAGAGACTTCTTGAGGCGCCGGATTGCCCCCCTCCAATGGCACTCTGAGCCGATGTGGAGCTACAAGGACAAGACGGACGCGATGAGGCTGAGCCGAGACAGTCTCCAGCCTGAGGTGCTGAGCCAAGTCCTGGGGGTGCTCTTCGCCTCCAAGACAACAATCCCGCTGCCTGCCCAAGACGACGCACGGCCGCTCATCGCCTTTGCCGAGGAGAGCATCTCGGAGCATCGCCGGGGCATGCCGGTGTTCGACGAGTGGGGAATAGTACCCGCGGGCCACCGCGGGCCCCGCCCCAACCCGTTGGCGGCGGAACCGGAGAGCATGGATGCGCCCCCGGAGCAGGAGGAGGCGGAGGAGGCTGGAGAGGACTCGGGAGCCGAGGACGCACCCACCGAGGGCGAGGCCTCGCGGGGCGCCAGCTCTGCGGGCGGGGACGAGGCGTCGACAGGCGCCAGCCCTGTTGGCGAGGACGAAGTGGCGAGGGGCGCCAACCCCTCGAGAGGCTCCGTCAGCTCCTCGAGGAGCATTCCCGCCGACGTGGACCTCCAGGTGCTCTCCTCCAGCGATGAGGAGGGTGCCTTCTACGTCGCTCGCTCCAAGCGCGTCGAGGAGGAGAAGGAGACGAGCGGCGGCGGGGGTGGGCGCAGCGAGCCCCGCTCCAAGGCTGTCCACGACAGAAGCGCCGCGACAGCGAGGAGCGCTTCTCGTGAGGAAGCAAGGGCGCCTCCAGAGGAGGCCGGAGCAAGCAACACCCAGCCACCCAGGGTGAAGAAGAGGGTGTGGGTGATGGCCGACGAGTAAGTCTCGATTCTTCTTTTTCTTTGTTGCTTCACTTCTCGGAGATTCCCTTGAAGGACCTCAGACTTGCCTTTCTTTCAGGGAACCTGCGGCGCCAAAGAGGCGGCGGCTCCGCAAGGTTGGAGAGACCACCAGCGTCTCTGTGGAGACGCCTGCGGCGGGCGAGCCGCGGCAAGCATCTGTTCCTCCCGCGAGCGAGCGCCGCGCGGAGGTGGTGACGGAGGAGGCAGCGCCGTCGCCAGGTCGGGCAACAGCTCCTCCCGTGGCGGAGCAGCGCACAGAGGAGATGGCTGAAGAGACGGCGCCATCGTCGTCTCGGGTGGTGACTCTTCCCGTGGTGGCGCACCGCGCGGTTGAGGAGGTTGAAGGAGCGGCGCCGCCGTCACCAACCAGGGCGGCCACTCCTCCCGTCCAGCAGGAGACAGAGGAGGAGAGGGTGGACGAGGAGATCGTCCTGGAGCAGTCTCCAGGGGAGGAGGAGGAGGCTCCCTCGAGGGGGGCCGACGCGACCGAGTCCGCGGCGGACGCGGCCGCCACAGAAAGGGCAGGCGGCGCCGCTGAGGAGCAGGAGGCAGAGGGGCCTCCGGAGCCCACAAGCGCCGGAACTGGGGGCGAGAGAACGCCCAGCCCCCAGAGAGCCCTTGAAGCGGGCGACAGGGGAGGCGCCCCCACAAGCCCCCTGACCGCTCCAGAAGCGGCGGTGAGCCCAAGGCAGGAGGCCTCGGGCGCCTCGACAAGGATCGAGGCCTCCGCACCTGGCAGTGGTGCGGGAACCTTGGTGCGGCGGGAGCCGCGAGCGGCTCGCCGCCGGGTCGTCGTCAACCGGGCCCTGCAAGCTCTTGGCGAGGTGGAGGGCGAGCTTACCAGGGAGGAAGCCGCCATAGCGGCGGAACGAGCAAGGCTAGGCGAGGCCTGGTCCCTCCTCCAAGAGAGGGTGGAGTCCTGCCGCCGCCAGGACGCAGCAGCCCAGGCAGAGCGCCAGGAGGCCCTCCGCTTCGCCAAGGAGACCCGCGACAGCGTCAAGCGGGAGGCGCAGGAGGTCATGGACCAACTGGACGCCGACCGGGCGGCGCTCGACGAGGAGACTGCCTCCAGGCACCAGGAGCTGGCGGCCGCGCGGCAGCAATTTGCTGCCGAGTCCGAGGACACACGGGCCAGCCTGAAGGAGCAGCGCGAGCTGCTGGATGCTCGTGAGGGCCATCTGGCACTGGGCGAAGCGGAGCTGAAGCAGCGCGGAGAAGAGCTGCAGCGGCGCGAGGAGCAGGTCCAAGTGCTCGAGAAGGACCAGGCCATCCGCGAGGAGCAGCTCAAAGCCCGCGAGGACAAGGTGGCCCGGGACGAGGCCACCTACTCGAAGCGCATGGAGAAGGCCAACGCCGACCTCGCCAAGAGGCAGAAGAAGGCGGAGGACGACGCCGACGCCAAGGTCAAGCTCGCCCGGGAGGAACTCTCCGCAGAATACAGGGCCAACCTCGCGAAGCAAGAGGAGCGCTTCGTGACCAAGCGCCAGGAGCTCCTGGACCGCATCGACGTCCTCGAGAAGGAGGTGCAGCAGACGGCTCCTCTCCTCCAGAGCGCCCAGGAGGCCCAAGCCTGCGCCGAATCCAAGGCCACGGCCCTGGAGGAGGACCTGCTCGAGCTCCAACAGCAGGTGGGGCCGGTCGCCAACCTTGTTGAGCAGGCGCGGGACAAGGAGAGCCACGGCCGGGCCATGTCGCGTCAGCGCCGGCTCATGTTCGAAAGCCTGGTGCAGCGTGCGCGCGCCATCGCGGACAACTTTAGGATCGAACTTCCTGCATTCGACGCAAGAGGGGGCGATGACGGAGCGGCGTACAGCCTCTTCTTCGAGCAGTTCCTCGGGGGGATCGAAAAGACCGCGAAGGAGTTTGACGCGCGCGTCGTGGGGGAGAGCCGCGACCTCCTCGTCGTCGCCACCGCCAACATCTTCTGCAACCTTAAGCGGCTCGACGCCTCCATTGACCTCGCGGCCGTGACAGGGCCCGGCGACCCCAGCTTCCGCACGAAAGCGATACAGGAGGCTGCGGAGGCGTACGCCAAGAAGTTCGACCAGGCCGTGATTTTCGAAGGCGATGGCGGCAGCGAGGAGGACGCCGAAGAGGAAGAGGAGCGCCCCGCGGGCGGCGCGAGCACCTCAGGGGCACACAGGCCTGAGCTTCTTCCTGCAGCTGGACGTGCACAGGGCGCCCAAGTGTCTTAGCCTTTTGCTTGTATAAACTTTTGTAAAGACTTATTGATGCTTTAATTAGATGTGCTTGGCGTGTGCCCCTCGAGAGGCTTTTATCTTCCCTTTCATGTCTTTTTTGCTCTACGTTTTAGGACCCTCTCTTAGCGCTACACCACCGCCGCTTCGGTATGCGAGCGTCAGGGCTCCACAAGGCCGGGGGGTGCGTGAGGCCTCGAGAAGTAAGATCCCGCGAGGCGCGATGCCTGGGGTTCCCCTTTAACGCGCAAGCAGCCCATGAGGCATGGGAGAGAGAAAAGAGGTTCGAGGGACAAAAGCCAGCGAAGGAAAAATTGACCAAGTGTTTGGACTTAGCTTCACGAGGCATTGTCTGCCTTGAAGGGGGTGTTGGTTCCCTGGAGAGGCGTTTTGGCCTTGTAGGGGGTGTTTAGTTCCCTGTCGAGGCGTTTTCTTCTCGAGGTTGCCTGAGGCTTGCTTGGACCTGCTTCCCTGCGTTTGGACAGATAGGTGCACCCACAAGCAGTACATAGCTAGGTAACTTATGCGCGCTCGTAGGTTCCTTCATGTGTGTCTCGCGAGGAGAACAGGCACCAAGGTTTTGGTGATCCTTGGTGAGTTGACGTGCACGGGAGCTGACCCATGAGTTCAGAGCTCCCTGGGAGTTGACATGCATGAGAGCTGACCCGCGAGTTCAGAGCTCGGATCCCTTGGGTTTAAGGTGCTGCTGGGATGCTCCCGAGGCACAGGCACCATGCTAGCCCCCGCTCGTGAGATGCACATGAAGGATCATACGAGCAAGGACAAGATGCAAATATCATAAATGCTTACCAAAGCAGAATCAAACTGCAGGCGCGAAGCGCAAAAAGGTTCAAGTTGACCTGAAACAGAGGTTCATTACACTGGCGTGGCCAGAATTACAAAAATCCGCCATGCTCTGGGCATGGGGTCCACATGCTGTGGCTGAGACTCTCGAGGGGGCGTGCCCGCGGCAGACGCATGTAGAGAGAGCTCAGGGGGCCCCTAGGCGGGGGTGGCTTGAAGAGCCTGTGTCCCGCCATGTCTGGGCATGGGGGTCCACGTCGCCAGGGCATGGTGCTTGAAGAAGTCACCTTGCTGAGGCTTGGTGGCTTGGGAGTCTTCTCGAACGGCCCGCGGCAACGTATAGTAGAGAGGGGAGCCCGAAATTTTTCCTCGTGGAGGATGTTGGTGCTGAATTCTCCCTTGGCGCAAAAAGTTGCTTGCAAAAAGTTGCTCGTCGAGGACGATCAGGGGTAGAACTTGCGCAGGTGCTGGATGTTCCAGGGGTTGGCGATGGGGACGCCGTCCTCCGTCTCAAGCCGCGCAGAGCCAGGCCTGGCGATGTGCACGACTCTGTAGGGCCCTTCCCACATTGGTGAGAGCTTGTGGAGACCTTCCCTGGAGAGGATTCTCCTCAGGACAAGGTCCCCTGCTTCGAGAGTGCGCGGGCGGATGTGACGGCTGTGGTAGCGGCGGAGATCTTGCTGGTACCTTGCCGCTCTCAGGGCCGCATTGCGGCGGAGCCCTTCAAGCAGCAGCAGGTCGTCGTTGCGGAGCTCATCCAGCTCGGCCTCCTTGAAGGCCAAGACTCGCGGGGAGCCGTGGGTGATCTCGCTGGGGAGGACGGCTTCGGCGCCGTAGACGAGGGAGAATGGCGTCTCGCCAGTTGGCTTTGTTGGCGTGGTGCGGATGGACCAGAGCACCGAGGGGAGCTCGTCGATCCAGTTCTTGCCGCTGGCCTTGAGGCGGTTAAAGCTTCTCGTCTTGAGGCCCTTGAGCACCTCAGCATTGGCTCGCTCGGCCTGTCCATTGCTGCGTGGGTGAGCCACCGAGGCGTAGCAGATTTGGGCGCCGAGGCTGCCGCAGTAGGACTTGAAGGCGCCGCTGGTGAACTGTGAGCCGTTGTCGGTGATAATGCGGTTGGGCACGCCGAAGCGGCAGACCAAGCTCCTGATGAATTTCACCGCTGATTTCGCCGGAATGGTGCGCACGGGTTCCACCTCGGGCCACTTGGTGAACTTGTCGATGGCGACGTAGAGGTAGCGGTAGCCCCCGAGCGCTCGCGGGAAAGGTCCCAGCAGGTCCAGCCCCCAGACCGCGAACGGCCAGGAGAGCGGGATCGTCTGGAGTCCTTGTGCGGGCTGGTGGATCTGCTTGGCGTGGAATTGGCAGGCGTCGCAGGACTGGACAATTTCAGCTGCATCTTGAAGGACAGAGGGCCAGTAGAAGCCGCTTCGGAAAACCTTGCCTGCCAAGGTGCGCGAGGACGAGTGATGGCCGCATTCTCCGCTGTGGATGTCGTTGATGAGCTGGCGGCCTTCCTCGGCAGGGACGCACCGCAACGCAACCCCATTGGGGCGCTTACGGTACAGGTCTCCGTCGTGGAGGCAGTAGGACTTGGCCTGGCGAGCAATTCTCTCAGCTTCTGCATCTTCTTCGGGAGGACTCGATCTTGCAGGTAGCGCTTGATCTCGTCGATCCAACCAGTGTCTTGGCGTACCAAAGTCATCAACAAGCGATCGCCTGAGGGCAACCCACAGTTTGGTGCTCCACTTGGTGGGGCTGGTGGGAGCTCCTCTTGAACGCTTATGTTGACCACTGGTTGCTTGACGGAGGCCTTAGCGAGTCTCTCCTCAAACACTCCAGGCTGCTGGGCTTCTCTCTTTGCTGCTCGCTTGGCGAGGTCATCGGCTTCTTGGTTCTCTCCTCGCGGAATATGAGTTCCATGCCCCTGAAGTGCTTCTCGAGCTTGCTCGTCCTCAAGATAGGCCACCATGTAGGTGTCCTTAGGCGTGTAGCTTTTGTTGGAGAAGTTGACGAGGAGCTGAGAGTCGCCCTTGATGAGGATGCGCTTGATGCCGAGGGCGATGGCGGCTCTGAGCCCAGCGAGGAGGCCCTCGTATTCGGCGATGTTGTTGGAGACCTTGTCGTGGTCCTTGAAGCACAACTGGACGGCGTAATATAGCTTGTCGCCTGTTGGTGAGGTGAGGACAGCCCCAGCCCCTGCACTCCGGGCCGCGAAGGCGCCGTCGAAGTGCATGGTCCAGTAGCCGGGCTCTGTCTGTCCTGAGGTTGTAGCTTGTTCTTCTTGAGGCTCTTCTACGCGTGTGTCCGTCCATTCAGCCATGAAATCAGCTAGCGCCCTGCCCTTGATGACTCTTGTGGTGTCAAATTCCAGCTCGAAGGGTTGCAGCTCGATGCCCCAGCTCGCGACGCGATCTGTCGCGTTTGGGTTGCGCAGGACTTGCTCCAGGGGATATGAGGTGACCACCTTGATGGGGTGACCCTGGAAGTAGTGGCGCAGCTTTCTGGAGGCGCTGAGGAGCGAGAAGAGGAGCTTTTGCTGCATGGGTAGCGCTCGCGAGCATCTCGTAGCACTGTGCTGACGAAGTACACGGGATGCTCGACGAGGGTAGTTGTAGGCGTGGCAGCAGTGGGCTCCTCTCGAGGCCCGGTGGAGTCCTTGTTGAGGGTCTCTTGAGGCCCTGCTTGTAGAGGCTGGGTGCTTGTCGAGGCTGCTTCCTTGTCGTGGAGTTCTGGGCTTGTCGAGGCGTGGCTCTGCTTGACGAGAACTGGCTCTTCCCTTTCAGCCACCAAGACCGCGCTTGCCGTCTNTAAAGGACCAGACCGCTTCATAATCTTGAAAAATGGCAGCGCCCTTTCGCCGAACTTGGAGATGAACCGGCCGAGGCTGGCCATACATCCCGCCAAGCGTTGCATGTCCTTGAGGCGACGAGGAGGCTGCATTTCTTCTATGGCCTTGATCTTGTCGGGGTTTGCTTCGATGCCGCGATGGGACACCAGGAACCCGAGGAGCTTGCCTGAAGGGACCCCGAAGACGCACTTGGCGGGGTTCAGCTTGATGTTCACCTTGCGCAGGTTGGCAAAGGTCTCCTCGAGGTCCTTGATGAGCGTGTCCTCCTCGCGAGTCTTGACCACGATGTCGTCGACGTAGGCCTCTGCATTCCTCCCCATTTGAGCCCCCAAGGCGATCCTCATGAGACGCTGGAAAGTGGCGCCGGCATTCTTCAAGCCGAAGGGCATGCAGACGTAGCAAAACACACCACAAGGGGTGAGAAATGCTGTCTTCTCCTCGTCTTCCTTTGCCATCTTGATCTGGTGGTAACCAGAGAAGGCATCCAGAAAACAGAGGAGTGCGCAGCCGGCGGTGGAGTCCACGATCTGGTCGATCCTCGGGAGGGGATAGGGGTCCTTGGGGCAGGCCTTGTTGAGGTCGGGTGAAGTCGATGCAGAGGCGGCTTCCTCCGGTGTGCTTGGGAACGACAACACCGTTGGCGAGCCAAGTGGGATGGACAACTTCCTTGATGATGCTTGCTTTCTTCAACTTTTCTACTTCCTTGACGATGAAATCTTGCTTTTCTGGCGCTTGACGTCGCGCCTTTTGCTTCACGGGGCGTGCGTTTGGACACACGGCTAAGTGGTGCTCGATCACCTCCCTCGGTACGCCGGACATATCTGACGGTGTCCATGCGAACATGTCAGAGTTTGCCCTGAGGAAGGCGACGAGCGCGCTTTCCTATTTGGGAGGCAGGTTGGCGCCGATGGTGACGCTAGCCCCCGAGCCGCTTGCCTCCAGAGACACCTGCTTTGTCGCGGCCTTCTCCTGAGAGAACAGCTGCTTCTTCTTCGCGGGGGGCCTCGGGAGGGGTTCTTCGTCCTCGTCAGCAGGGGACGCCACCGCGGCAGCCTTGTAGGCCGCTTGCGCAGCGTACAGGGCGTCAGAGACCACGCCGCGGATGACGATGGTGCCGCCCGAGCCAGGGAGCTTGACGAGGTTGTAGGCGTGGTGGGTGACTGCCATAAACTTGGCGAGGGCGGGGTAGCCGAGGATGGCGTTGTAGGGCAAGCCGATGTGCGCGACGTCGAAGTCGATCAGCTCGGTGCGGTAGTTGGCCTGTGTGCCAAAGGTGACTGCAAGCCTCACTTGCCCTAGAGGGGTCGTGAGGCCCTCTGTCACCCCTGAGAAGGGCCTGGTGGGCATGAGCCGCTCGTAAGGCACCTGAAGCTTCTCGAAGGTCTCGACAGAGATGACGTTGAGGCCTGCACCCCCATCGATGAGCGTCTTGGAGACGGCGATGTTGTTGATGGTGGGGGTGCAAACCAGCGGGATGGTGCCAACAGCTGAGGTGGACTTGGGGTGGTCGCCGGAGTCGAAAGTGATGGGGTACTGGGACCACTTGAGGGGCCTGGAGGCCTCAACCCCGGGAAGCGCTGCCGCGACCTCGCGAGCGAGTTGCTTGAAGTGACGGTTGGAACTGGGGGCCTGGGCCCCGCCGAGGATGCAAGCAGCGCCGCGAGGCACCTGGTAGCCCTCAGGAGTCTCGGCAGGGAGGTTATCGTTCGCGGGTTGAGCGGCGTTGGCCTGGGGGTTCTGCTGGTAGTTGTTGTCGTAGTTGTTGTTCCAGCGTCGCCCCCTGCGGCCGCCGCGGCCGCCGCCGCGGCCACCGCGGCCTTGCTCCCCCTCGCGTGCCTCGCGAGCCTCGCGAGCCTCGCGAAGCCTCTTGAGGTCGTAGCAGTCCTCGGTGGCGTGGGAGTGGAGTGCCTGTTGTGGTAGATGCAGAAAGGGCGGTCATCCTTCTTCTCGGTGCCCGCGGCTGAAGTGGCAGCGCGAGGCTGCTTGGCGTCGGGTTCGGCCGCGAGGACCGCGGTGGTCTTGCGCTTCTCGGAGGATTTCTTCTTCTTCTTGGAGCTCTCAGTGGGGTCCTCAGGCTCGTTCTTGACGAACAGGCGGCCCTCTTCAGCCTTGGCGCACTTGTCCGCCAAGTCGAAAAGCTTGACGACGGTGGTGTGGTGATGTTGTCGTGGATGCCAAGCTTCTCGAGCATCCGCACGTCCGTGACTCCAGAATGGAAAGCCGAGATGACCTGTGCGTCTGTGGCGTTGGGAATCTTGTTCCGCACCTGGCTGAAGCGCTGGATGTACTTGCGGAGGGTTTCGCCAGGCTTCTGGCGCACGCCGCGGAGATCGTTGTACGTGAGGCCGCGCTCGTACGTGCCCTTGAAGTTGGCGATGAAGCACTTGCAGAGGTCCTCCCAGGAGCCGATGGACTCGGGGGGAGGTTGGTGAGCCATGAGGACGCAGAGTCCTTGAGAGCCATGGGGAACCAGTTCGCCATGACCTTGTCGTCGCCCCCGGCGGCCTGGATGGCCAGGGTGTAGAGCTGCAGGAACTCCAACGGGTTGTTCTTGCCGTCGTAGCGTGGAGGGAGGTCCGGCCTGAACTTGGTCGGCCAGACGACGCGGCGAAGGCTGCGGGTGAACGCAACCGTGGTGCCATAGGTGACCACGCCGTCGGCGAGAGTGGCGCGGAGGTGACGCCCGGCGGCGGCGACTTCCTGGACGGCGCGGTTGTGGCGTTGTTGGCCGCGCTCGATGTTTACGCGGGCGTCCTCGGGGGCTCGCTGCACGATTTGGCAGTCGTGCGGCGACGAGGCGTGTGAAGCAGCGCGGTTGTCGCGGGGAGGAGCCCCCGCCGGAGCAGGTTGCGGTGGAGCTGGAGCGGGCGGGTTGGCGGTGGTGCAGGAGGAGCGCCTGGCGCTGCGTCTCCCGCACGACCAGAGGGGACCAGCGAGCGAGACGGCGGGGGAGCGGCGACGCGGGCGGCGCCGATGAGCTCGGAGAGGCGATGAAGCCAGGCTTCGTGAGCCTCCGGGTTGGGACGGTACCGCAGCAGCTCCTGCGCCATGAGGAGCGCAGTTGCCGGGCTGGGCGCAGGGCGGCCCAGCGAAGAGGCAGCACCGTCGCGCGACGGTGAAGGGAGGAGGCTTCCTCTTCGCCGAGGTCGTCCTCGGTGTGGACGTCGTCGTCGTCCGCTGGGTGCTCGACGCGGGGCTCGGGGTCGACGTGGCGCTCCGGAGCAGTGTTTCCACGAGGGCGGCCGCGCTGCCTGCCGGGGGAGGAGCAGTGGCAGCGCTGGCCGTCCGGCGAGCGAGACGCTCAGCGCGAGAGCCAGCCATGGTGGTGTCGAGGTTGAAGACGCGCCTCAGCCCCCTACCTGGCGCGCCAAATGTCGGAGAATAGGCCCAGGAACCGGGCGTATCTCACGGGGTAAGAATCGAGCAAGGGGCTGAACACGGAGTCAAACAACCTCCAACGTTCCACGGCGACGGTGCTCGTCGGGCTCTGGGGAGAACACTGCAGAGAGGGGACGCACAGTTTTACCCAGGTTCAGGGCCCTCTTGTGGAGGTAAAGCCCCTACGTCCTGCTTGGCTGTATTGCTTGTAGAGGTTTTTCAGTACAGGGAGAGCCTGTGGAGCTCGAGGTGGCTACAATGGCTAAAAACCCTAACTGAACCAGGGGGTGAGCTCAGATCTAAACCAACCGGAATCGAACCCTTGGCACGGGAGTGCCCTCCCTCCTTTTATAGTCGTCTTGGTCCTCTTCCGCCCAAACATTTGGGCGGGAAGGGTTGCCACATCCCGACGAAGGAGGAGGCACGGTGCACCATAAAGGTGAAGTCCACCATAAAGGTAGAGCCCATGGACGCGGTCCACGGCAGGGGAGCAGCGTCACCAAAGCTGAAAAGAGGCACCGTCCAGCCAGGACGGTGGGCTGGCGCAGCTGGCGTGGAACGGGTCCCGCGGTGACGTCGCCGTTGGAGCGTAGCTGCAGGCGGTCTCCTTATCACCAAAGTGGCAAGCCTCGTTGTCCGCTTTGCTTGGTGCTGCTTTGTTGACCCCTTTATTCATCAGAACGGCAACTGGGGCGCTCGTCATCGCGCTTTGGCGCGCCAGTGACTCTGCGGGAAGCGCAGAGCCCATGTGCGCTCTGCCGCGGAGGCAGAGCTGGCTTCGAGAGGAAGGAAGCCTCCCGAGGCGAAAAGCCTCGGCAAGCTTCAAGGCTTAGTCCTTAGCCGAAATCCTGGTGGCGCCTTGAGGCGCCTTCTTGTGGAGAGATCCCCTGTCGAGACTCGACAGGCTTGGAGAGCCTCTACAGGCTGAGGCCTGGTCCTTAGCAAAATCAGGCTGAAGAGTCCCTTGGGCCCTGGCGGGCCGGCCCGTGGTACCCTGGTTTCCACTGTGCCGACAACTAATAACTGAAACCTAATTGGTTATGTATAGTTCTGGCTTAATTGGCAATTTTTTTTCTTTTAGGAGTTTAATTTCAAAGTGGTTAGAGAAAGGAATGTGTTTTCCAACAGTTGCCTCCATGTTCCAGCAGCTGCAACCCCCTTCTATGTTTTTTGATCCCTTAATTTGTTATTGCTTTGCTTAGGTGCTTGGTGTGTGCTTGGCAGGAGTATGGCTCTGAATTTTCAGATAAAAGATTGCTAATTGTTGTTCACGCTCCGTAGCAAATGTAGTTTCTCGAAATAGAAGATGTCATGGTTGAGCATGAGGCTGCTTTAGGTTCAGATTTTCAGTAGTTGAAAGCTCATATGAACTTATAAGCACGACGATTTATGCATATCCTGATGAGAAATGAACACTAGAAGATTTTGTGATTTATTGCTTTGGTTTGCTTGTGTGCAAATCATTGGTGGGTGTTCTACCTTTTCTTGATATGGTTGTATGTAACTGATTTTTGGTGAAGGCTCATTGTTTGCTTCTTTCAACCAATAGTTGCCATACAACCCCCTTTCCTTACAGCATCATGTTTTTTTAATTCCACTTGGTTATGAGGCTCTAGGTGCTAATACAGTTAATTTTGTTATGGTGTCAGTAACTAATTCCAGATGAGTTCTTGGATGAGGAAAGCATTATATATTGATGTTTTCCTAAATGTCAGATCATGGCTGTAGTTTGTGGAGTGTAAAAAGCTTGCACTATGTGCTTTCTCTTTGGTTTTAACATAAATCTAAGGTATTTCCTGGTTTAAAATTTACATAGAAGTCAATAGTGAACCAGTTACTATTTATTGTTTTGATATGATATTTAAAATATATCGTAACGGTATTTGATTTCTTCCTTAGTTTGTTGGCCGCATTTCTTTGGTTGGGTTAGTGCAGACCAGTGCCCAGGGTGCTTTACTCACTTTCGTTGCCTTTCACGAGTCTATGTGTTTGGTGCGGGGTATAGGTCTGGACTCTGGAATTTGGGTATGAAGTTCCTTGAAACAAGAGCTATTAATCTTTTCTGTGAGTAAGTTCCTCAAGATGATGATTGTTGGACGTCATTGGCAACGACATTAGCTCCTGGGCAAGCCCAACTTGGTCCATATTCTGCAAAAAAAAAATGCTCTGATTGTCATAAGCTAATTGTTCTTTAAATGCTCTCCCATCTGTTAACAGGGACTGTGTATGGAAGCATATATACTGGGAATGTAAAACTATGGGAATGGAGCAACACTTTTATACTGCTTAAGTAAAGCAGCTGGTCGATCTCCCAGTAAGTTGAAAGTTTGCTCACCAAGACAGCACTCTTAATCATCTGCTATTTGAGCTTTCATATATTCATGTTTACTCCTCCCTTTCTCATAGAATGTTCGAGAATATTTAGAGACTTGGAATGCTGTGACATTTATGGCCCGCATGAGGGAAGAAGATATTCACATGGCAGCCCGAGGCAAGCTACTAAATTTATTCTTCACCTTTTTTTGTATATGGAGATACGACACACTTGATCTTTTTTCTTTCTGTTTTCTCATCCCGTTGGTGAAGTAAAATACGGCTAGCAGGATTGTATGGATGCATCTTTCTAAATGATCTTTTTGTTAAAATCGTGGCCATCAGTGATAGAAAAACATCATTTGAATTTTTCTTTGAAGTTCATTAGAACTGCACCGGATGCATGTCTACTTTTTGAATTTAATTTCTTTCATGAAAGTTTAGTGTACGATTGTTGAATCGCCTGAGGATCGCCTGAGCTACAGAGTATCGAAAGAGGAGATTTTTCTGGAAGGTTATCGAGCTCAGCCCGACCAGGTTCTATTTCTCTATGTTACAGGTACATATACATCTTAGTCCTGAAAACCTATAATATCTACAACCTAGTCCTTCTACACTCCCCCTCAAGATGAGGCAAAGATGTTACACAGCCTCATCTTGTCACACAACCTCATAAAGGTTACAGAATCTACACCTTTGGTCAAATATCAGCTAGCTGAATAGAAGATTTTACTAGACTACTTGCAATACACCAGTGTCTAGATTGTCTTTAATGAAGTGCCTATCAATTCCTACATGCTTTGTTCTGTCATGATGAACAGGATTGTTCACTAGGTTGATAGCAGCTTGATTGTCACAATATAATCTCAATGGCATACCCTTAAATAGTCGTAATTCAGAAAGTAATATCTTCACCCACATCAATTCACATATGCCCTGTGCCATTGATCTAAACTCAGCTTCAGCAGTGGATCTAGCCACCACATTTTGCTTCTTACTTCTCCAACTAACAATATTACCCCCAACAAAAACACAATACCCAGAAGTGGATTTCTATCGTCAATACTCCCAGCCCAATCAGCATCCGAAAATCCTTCCACGTTAAGATGTCCATGGTTAGAGAAAAGAATCCCTTTTCCAGGACAACCTTTAAGATATCTCAGAATTCTGGATATTGCATTCATATGACCAGTTCGGGGATCGTGCATATATCTACTAACGATGCTGACAGCATATGCAATATCAGGTCTGGTATGTGATAAATAGATTAGCCGACCCACTAACCTCTGAAATCTCATTTTATCTACTGGTTTTCCATAGTCTGCTTGTATTTTGTGATTTTGCTCTATTGGGTGTAGCAGCAGGTTGACAATCCATCATTCTAGTTTCTTCAACAGATCAAGAGCATATTTTCTTTGAGAGAGATAAATACCTTGGGTGCTATATGCTACTTCAATTCCAAGGAAATAATGGAGATGTCCCAAGTCTTTAACTTCAAAGGATCTAGCCAAATCCTTCTTCAGCTGCACCATCTCTCTTCATCATTGCCTGTTATTATGATATCATCAACAATATACAATCAGGATAACAATTCTGCCTTGATGATTCTTATAGAACAAGGTATGGTCAGCATTGCTTTGTAAGAAACCCTTGTTACAAATTTCCTTTCTAAATTTCCCAAACCAAGCTCTAGGTGACCTGCTTTAGACCGTATAAGGATTTTTTTAGTTTACATACTTTCCCTTCAGTCATTTCAGTATTAAAACCTGGAGGAATCTCCATATAGACTTCTTCTTGTAAATCCCATGAAGAAAAGCATTTTTTAACATCAAGTTGGAATAATTCCATTTCTGGTTTGCTGCTATAGAAATCAGTGTCTTAATTGTGTTCATCTTAGCCACTGGTGCAAATGTCTCATCGAAATCAACCCCATATGTTTGGCTGTATCCTTTGGCCACTAGTCTAGCTTTATATCTCTCAACTTTACCATCAGGTTTATGTTTAATGGAAAAAACCCACTTACACCCTACTGCTTTCTTACCAATGGGAAGTGTAGATAATTCCCAGGTATCATTTTTATCTAGAGCTGCCATCTCTTCTAACATGGCTGCTCTCCATTGAGGGTGCTTCTTGGCTTCTGCCAATCATGGGGAATGGTACAGCTGAGTCAAGTGCAGCAATAAAGCCCTATACTGTGGTCCCACCGAGGAATATGATACATAGTTAGAATATCATATTGAGACAAATGTGATGGCAGTTTTCCAACAGTAGAGCGAGATTGTTTCCTCTGGGCTATAGGAATATCAAGATCATCTAATGGGGCAGAAATTGTACCATCACCTGTAGAGGGACTTGAACTTGAGTCATACACTTCCTGCTGCTGTACTTGGGCTTCAGGATTTTGGCTTGCTGTGACTTCTTCCTCCCCTTGTACTTGATCATTCTCAGTTCTCTGTCTCCGTGTGTACACCTTAAGATCTTGTGGCCACCTTGATCTTCTAGCTTGATACTCTTGCTGCTCCTCCTGAGTGTGATCTTGTTCAGCATTTGAAGTATCCTCATCCTCTACCATCAGGTTCATCTCCAGTTGGAATTAATCCAATAATCGTCTTTTGTGAAGTTGTATCATTGTCTTCTCTTCTTTCATCTCCCCCTGTCCTCAAGACTCCATCTGAGCTATCATCATTGAACAAATCAGGAAACACATTAGTCAAGTCAGGAGATTCTCCATAGTAGGTTTCATTTTCCCTAAATGTAACGTCCATACTCACGAACATTCTTCTCTCTGTTGGGCACCAGCATTTATAGCCTTTCTGGGTTCCAGAATAGCCAACAAATATGCATTTCAGATCCCTAGGATCTAGCTTCTTCTCACTGATGGTCTATGGTCCCTTACAAAACACACACATCCGAACACTTTAGGTGGGACAACATATGTTGTTTTTCCTGTTAAACACTCTATGGGCGTTTTGTAGTCAAGTACACGGGTTGGCATTCTATTAATAAGATATGAAGCAGTCATCACAGCATCAGCCCATAAATATTTTGGAACCTTCATGCTCATCATCAAACATCTAGTAACTTCTAAAAGGTGCCTATTTTTCCTCTCAGCCAATCCATTTTGTTCAGAAGTTCCCGGACAAGTTGTTGGTGAAGAATCCCAAAACTTGAGAGGTTATTCATCAAGGTTCTTGTTCAAATATTCAGTACCATTATCTGTGCGCAAAACTTTAACACAGGCATCATACTGAGTCATGATCAATTTATGGAAGTCTACAAAGCACTCAAAGACATCACTCTTGTGTTTCAGCACATAAACCCAGGTAGTCCTGGTGCAACAATCAATAAAAGTTACAAAGTAACGATGTCCAGTAACTGAATAGACTCCACTAGGCCCCCACACATCAGAATGTATGGTATGCATCGGCACAACACTCCTATTATCAGATAGCACATAGGATCTCTTAACAAACTTCCCAACCACATGCATCACATACTAACTTAGTTTTATCAACTTTATCATACAAGCTGGATAGAGTCTGCCCAAATTTACAAAAGATAGATGCCCTAGGCGGCGATGCAGCATTAAAAACTCATCTGTAGATGACCAAGGTAGACTTGCAGCGGCTGCATATGGTAGATTGTCTAGGTAGTACAAGCCTTCACGTACAGTCCCTGTCCCAAGCCGCCTTCCAGTCCCAAGCTCCTGAAATATGCACCCAAATGGGAGGAAAATGGCAGCACAATTTAACTCTTTTGTAATTCTGCTGACAGACAACAAGTTGATTGGGAAAGAGGGAACATGTAGGACTGCAGAGAGTATTAGTTCATTACTGCACTTAACAGTTCCAATTCCATAAATATGTTGAGTAGACCCATCAGCAAGTTAACATTTGTCCCTTGAAGTCAGGGATATAATTCATGAAATTCCTAGATGAGCCAGCCATATGTTGTGATGCACCAGAGTCTATAAGCCATACTAGGTGGGCGAGTTGGGAATTATTACCATCAGCACTAGTAGATGCCGCAGACGCTTCAGCAGTTGGCTTTTCATTTTCAATGCTCTCCTTTAAACCGACGCCATTTTTCCAAATCATCAGGATTCATTTGAACATTAACTGCTTGAATCTCTTCACCTGTAGTCATTGACATATTTGCTCTTCCTGCTGCTACTGGAGCACCACGTCCCCTGTAGTGCCACGCCCATAAAATCCACGTCCTCTTCCCCTTACATAGCCACCTCGTCCTCGTCCACGACTACCACTTCCAACAGGTCAGGACATTCAGACTTCAAGTGCCCAGGTTGTCCACACTCAAAGCATGTTCGAAACTCCCAGATTAACATTACGCCCATGATTGGGCCATCCCGCCAGCAACCAACGCCGAGCGTCCATGACTAGCACTGACTCCTCCAGATTCTTCCATCTTCAGCCTTGTCTCTTCACTTACAATCGCTGAGATGCCTGCTCTAAGCTGGGTAGTTTGCCACTACCATACAGGGCTGCCCTCCTTGGCTCGAACTTCATATTCAGACCATTGAAAGTCTCTCACTTGTCTTCTTTCAACCCAGCTGTGATACTTCTCAACACACTTACCACATTCCATACCAATAGGATCATAGAACTCAAGATCACTCCACAGTCTCGTCAGCTCAGACACATATTCTACCACTGTCTTCTCCCCCTGACTTAAATCTGTAGTCCTTCTGAATCCTGCAGGCCGTTCAGACCATTTAGAAAGTCTCTCACTTGTCTTCTTTCAACCCAGCTGTGATACTTCTCAACACACTTACCACATTCCATACCAATAGGATCATAGAACTCAAGATCACTCCACAGTCTCTTCAGCTCAGACACATATTCTACTACACTGTCTTCTCCCCCTGACTTAAATCCTGTAGTTCCTCCTTCTGAATCCTGCAGGCCACATCTCATTGCCGACTCCTGAAATATGTGCCTTTCAGTAGTCTCCAAATCTCAGCTGCTTCTTTTATTCTTTCAACTTGCTTGGCAATCTGAGGTGATATGGAGCTCAGCAGCCATGCTCTCACCAGAGCATTGCTTGTCTTCCACCTCTGTCTTCCTTGGAGTCTTCATCTGATGGCTTCCTCACAGTACCAAGTACATAGCCCTCTAGCCTTCTTGAGACAAGAATTGTCTCAGCATGCTCAGCCCAGCTCCCATATGTCTCAGCACACTTCCAATTTCACCAGAGGCATCTGCAGGGAGTGTACGTCCTCCTTCGGCTCGGCTTCTTGCCTCTCAAGCAGTCTTCCATACTTTTCATCCATGGATCGTAGAAGAGCTACAAGCTCTTCCGTAGTCACTGGCGGCTGATGTACCTTCTGCCATCACCTCCTACTCTTCACCTGCTCACACTTTCTACAGAGCACCAACGTTCACTGAAATCAAGCTCCACCGAGCGCCTTTTCTGGCAGATCGACCACCTTTAGCCCTCTCTACTCCTACTGCACCTCAATCAACCACGCCAGCAACTGAGTGAGCACAAGACTCTGAAGAACGCACCTCCTTCAATCTTCTTCTGCTTCCGCTGCGTGTGCGCCTTCACTGCCTCACGCGGCCCTGCAAGTCCAGGAACCGCTGCTCCTGCTGCTTCTTCCACAGACCACAATCACGCTACTCCTGCTGCTTTCTCGCCTGCACGGCCGTCCTTCGGTCCTCAACTCCACCCGCACGCGTGTCCGCGATTCACGCGCGCCCGGCGTCCTCCAATCGATCCCAAGCCGAGCTCCCCGTCTCCGTCCAAGCCACCACCGGTGCCGATTTACCGCCGGCAGGGGGCGTCCGACACCGCCAGCTCTGATACCATGTTGAATCGCCTGAGGATCGCCTGAGCTACAGAGTATCGAAAGAGATTTTTCTGGAAGGTTATCGAGCTCAGCCCGACCAGGTTTATTTCTTCTCTATGTTACAGGTACATATACATCTTAGTCCTGAAAACCTATAATATCTACAACCTAGTCCCTTCTACAACGATTTATAGGAGTGAATGATGGCTGATGCTTTTTCTCTCCCAAATGGCTCGCTAAGAGTATACACGAGAAAACTAAGAACCAGTTAGTGGAATTTGGTGTTGGAGATTGTACTAAAAAAAACTGGGATTGGGTGAAAACATATGCTTTGGAATTATCGGCAATGCAACTTCTATTGTCATATGCTACATTTCATCGCAAGCCTGCCCTGTTGGATCATGTGAATAAACCTTCCAATATTGTCCGTCAGTTTTGTTCGCTTGATGAACGCCCAACTGATGGCTCTTTTTTGTGGCTGATGCTACTTTTCTTTTGTGTGCTGTATTCGTAACATATTATTTGTTATGTGCAGTTTGTTAGTTTAATTATGGCACTCATTGATCTGTGTCGTTCTTCAAGTCTAACAATATTTTATGGTCTCTGTCCCTCTAAAAGAATATGCTTATGTTGAGTTAGTCTCTTGATAATGTCCAGCTCTGTATAGAGTATCATAACTACCCTCTGTTTCTGCATTTTGCTCAGGCTTGAAATGACACATTTCTTTTCCCTACACTGCTTATTAGCTTCCCAATCAGTGAAGCTTCTATTTTTTTGCCCCCTATTCGTTCTTTTCAACTAGGAATTTAGATTGGTTATTTATACTTAAGCAAGGTAATCCGTGGTGCATGATGTTTATTTGATTTACCAATTGTTCTGCACATGAATTGATTGGTGCTTACAGCGAAGATTATGTAAGTAAATTATCATCCCCAATAATTAAACATCTTGCTAAAACATCATGATATCTTCTAGCCTTCCAGGTGCAATGTTTGGCCCTGGTTCATCATGGTCAAGGAGGACACTGGACAACGGCACGACTCCTCGCTCCTATGCCTCCTCTCGTTGGTCACTGGATTTGTAAATGAGGTATGTCATGTGGCTTCTATATGTTTCTCATTCAAGTTTTTGCACATTGATGTATAATATACGATCTTTTGGAACAACTCAATCCAAACAATTATCATAAGTTTGCTAACGATATGTTCGTAAAGTGTATTCTCTTATAGTATAGTAACTATGGGGCTCTCCTATTTTCTTTATTTGCATCCAATTATTTTTGTACTCTAATTTAATTCTCCAAATTGAGCTGAAATTACTCATGTATCACCAAACATGAGCTTTGGAGCACATTGCTGCATTAACGTGTTGCTGCTAGCAGAGTTGAACCCGTGCTCGGATAAATTTGTTCCACAGTCCAGGTCTTCGTTGCCAATTGCCTCCTCATTGTTAATGTTGTTGAGACCAACTACCTCTGCATTTTAGAATCGTTGTTGGTTACACAAAGTGTTTGAGATCGTGTTTCCAAACTTATCGAACTTATGTACTTGGTACTACTTCCATGTGATCAAAATTTATTTATTGAAGGTGAATTTCTATATTACTTTCCTGTGTGCTTCAGCATTTGGTTGATCTTCATGTTTCTTAAGATTTTTATTGTGTGATGCTTTGATTATTGATTTTATACGATGTGAAAAATATGCTTTTGAATATGTTGACCTGTGATCAAATACATATGGATTTAAACTGTATTTTTTATAATCTGTATAAATTATGAGAACCACGGGCAAAAAATTAAAAGAAGTTGCCCGCGCGGCAAGTTCGACTAGTATCCCACACCCGCAGATCGTGCGCAAACGAGTCCACTGCCCATCATCTTCCTCCCCAGACCATGAGCCCTCCATCCACGAGATCCCTTTCCTCCACGATCTCTTCCACCCCTCCCTCCTGAACCGCTTTTCCGCGCCGGCGGTGGAGATCGACGGGCACAGTGACAGAGGGCGGCAACAAGCGAGCGGCGAGAAGTATCGTTCGATCCGTCTGCTGCCAAGGACCCGACGGCCGACGCCCTAAAGCATGACCCCATCCCTTAACGGCGCCGACCTCCTCCCACGCCTCTCACCTCCATACCACGGACGGGAACTCCGTACTGCCTCTCCATCTCCACAGCAAACTCCCAGCCGCCTAGCCCCTGCTCCCCCGTACAGGTAGCCTAGCGGAGCCCGTTCCCTCTCTTGTTTTTGATGAAATTGTAGTTCTCCCTTGGTTAAGGCTGAATCTATTAGTATGTGTAGATCTAGATTGAACAGTGGTATTAGTTCATGGAGTGCAGTATCGTGCTTGCAGTAATGCAGTTTAATCAAGTAAATTTTTCATGTCTCTCAATGTAATATGTGTCTCATCATAATCCTCAAAATTTATCTTATTTCGAAAAGAGACAGTTCGTAGTGCAGTATTGTGATGGCATTTTATATCACTTGAATTGATAGCTGCTTGCATGTATATTAATCAACTACGCGGTACCATATTCACGTTATGTGTTTTCACTCTACTTGAGATCTTCTACGCTATATGTATTTGTCTTTAAAATTTATTCTTTGCTATAGTGTGTCATTGATCATCAAGCACTTCCCTGCCTCTTGAACCTGTGATCACCAATCACAAGTAAAGCATCAAGAAAGAAGCATGCTGAAAAAAAAGAGCCACCTTACCAATGCCGTCGTCTATAAAAATTAGCAATTGATCCTGTGTAATGTTTATGCTTATGTTTTTCCACTGTAGAGGCAGCGACCATTCTAAACTTTTGTCTTTGTCTCCAGGTTGTGATCAGTGGCTCAATGCGGACATAAACAGCCCTCAGGTGCATCTTATGCAAGGTGCTGAATAATTGCTAGAACGGGCATGCCATTATCACTGTGTTGTTTCTTTATAGAGAGAAAAGCAAATTACTCCGTCATTGTGTTCATTTTTTATTTGAGTACTTCAATAGAATATTATTTGCATGTGCATAGACTCTACACAATGCAAGAACTTGCATGTGTGTAGCAGTGTTTCACTTGCATCTGTCTCCTTGGCGTCTAATGCTTTTATTTTTCAGATTTGAATTGCAGACTACCGTAACAGGCATGGGTTATGTTTGAGATTATACATCCACTAGGTGTTACAACTCACTTGTTCAATTTTATGGTCATTCTGGTGATTACTTAGCCTAGATAAAAGGGAAGGTAAAGGATATTAAGCAATCTATTTCTTTTTTTCGTGAATGTGCCCCAAATAGCACATGTTTTATATTAGAAGAAGCACCTCCAAGCGCTAGAGCTAGGAAGAAGAAAATTGTGAGACAGCCAGAATGAACTGAATGACAACAAGCTAAGGCCCTGTCTAGCATGGATCTGTATTTTGTGTTGCCCCAGTAGTTAGTTCAAATATTAACTAACTGGGGAACACATAAATACCTCTAATCCAAACTGGTCATAGTTAGTTGACAAGTTGGTTATACTTTCTAATGGCATATCCTTAGGTCATCTTTCCTTTTTTTGTTGTAAGGACTGACCTCTCTTAACTACGATGATAGATAATTGTTGGCGGGTTTGCACAATTATTGGCAACAAAATGTTCATTGTACAAATATCGTTTCTTTGGGCATTGACTTCATAGAATGGCTCTTTAAAGATACATGCATTGGGGTTTAACATTGTATGATCGATTCTATAAAAGTTGATCTTCGGATTTGACATAGCAATTTGTTCCCTAAGCATGTAGTGCTTGATCTTCATATGCTTTGGTTTGGCCAGTAAAAATGGTTCTTACTAATACCGTAAAAAAAGAACAACCAAATGGTGCTTACTGTTTCCAATACTTGGGCCATATTACTGCACTCGATATTGTTTGCACATTTTCTTTACAAATCAGCTTGTTAGTAGTCAGGATTCTGGTGCAATTGATGTTGAAGGAATTCGATTCTTTTCTCCATTGTTATCCGTTTTGCTTTCTTACCAATACAATATTCCTCCCAATAATTATAATGCTTTGACAAATAGTACTATATTGATATGCATGTCTGTATCGATTTTGTCTCTTTCCGCAGCATAAGGAAGTCTAAGAAGATGAAGTTTGGAAATCTTTCTTCTACACTATCAGTTTTTATTAAGGTTAATTTTTTGCAAAGATATACGTCATTGTCTACTTCGTGTGCGTCTATGCGGAGGGGAGCAGAAATAGAACAACCCACAATGACGCCGACCTTCCCTGCACAAAGCGCCAGGCCGCCCAAATATATGTTTCTACCAAATCCAGCGTTTAACACATTTACGATTTTTCCAGATCACCCTGAATGCGACCAGGCAACTTGTTAGATCTGAAATTCTCTTATGATGCATTTTGTGTGATCACTTTGCCTTCTTATAAAAGAGCAAACATATTTTTTGTTATGCTGGTTGTGCTACAACCTCAACTTGCAAATCGATTAGGGTTTTATTTAATTGGCACCAGAATCGCTGGCCAACGAACCAACTCTTCAGTTATTGTGAGTCTGATCAGGACCTGCAACCGGAGGTTCTCAAAGCACGAGCCAACAGTTACACACAAACACTTTAGTTACAAGTTCAGCAATTGCAAACAAACAGATCAAGGAAGGAAATGAAAGACCAGCAGCGCCAGAAGGTGCAATTGTGCCTGCAGGATTGTAATCATTGCTTTTGTAGGACTTCTCTATGTGTGAACCTGTAACCTGTGTTAACCATTTACTTGAGAAAAGTGCCGAACATTATGCCTGTATAGAACCTGACTTTGAATTAAAAAGCATGCATATTAAATAGTTTGAAGCTTACTATGTTGCTCCAATTATGTTGTTACCAAATTGATGTACAGATTACGTCTATATTTGCTGCACAAGAGATGTTTATGTTGAGGAAGTTCCTGTCAAGACGTACATTCAGTCGCACTGCAAAACATTGATCGTTTCTAGCATAGTCTACAGCAAAAGGTCATGAAAAAAGGGAGTGATGCATTCACCCACATTGTATAAATTATGTTAGCCCCAAATTTTAGCATTTTAAATTAAAAATAAAATGTAGGTGAGTAAGAATTACATTAAAAGTATGAGTAGCCGGTTAAAAAGAGGAATGAGATTTAAAAAATGTGTATTATACTTTGGAGACGTGCGTTGCACGTGCAAGCTAACTAGTATGGGTAACGGGCAGGTGTGGGACATATGTAACTTGAGAGCCACATCGATCAATAGCCTTAGCTTCTGACCAGGTCCTTTATGGAACCTCGCATACTGAAGGCTGGCCTAATTTATCTCGCTCTCATCCGGCACTTATTTTAAATGTGTGGATGAAGATTATGTGTCATTTCAAATGGTTATAAGTCATGGACATATTTAAGGATGGTAGTTTTACTCACAGGAATCTTTTACCCATATGAGCATGGTATGGGTACAATTTGTATCGTGGTATACTTGAACCATATCCAATTACTTTACACATGTGGGGTTATGCCTCTTAAATATATAAATGCAAGCGTGTAACCTGTGAAATTTTTGTATTTATATGAACTCTTAAACTTTGAAGTTTTGAACAGTTGAAGAATTAAAGTCATTTGTGTGGGTTGCATCATGAATCTAATTCAATTTCAATATATATGGAACTGATGATAAATACTTTGTTGTTGTTGAGCTGACTTGTGATTACGGCCTGATGGGAGGACACGGGTAGAATTTTGTACTCGTGAGCTTAATGGGTATGGGTATGAGAATAGTGTGTCCGGCCAAAACCTACCTATTGCCATCGCGTCGTGGGCTATGCATCATGATTGTAGTGATTGTTGTTAAGGCTGGCAATCGGGTTGAGTTTGATCGGGCTGACCTCAACTAGATCCATACCCGAACCCTTTATCGGGTGCATTTCCGACACACGACCCTACTTATGGGCCAGGAAATGAAACCCACATGCCCAAACCTATTGGGTAACCCGACCCGACCGGTGTCCATCTTTTTAGAAAAACGTGACATATGTATTCCTTACTTTTCGAGTTATGTCACGGTGGGTTTTTGACCAGCCAAGTTGTAAGCAAAACTGATGGCCACCTGCTGACTTTATAGACAAAATTACCACTTGCCTACCTGTATGGAAAATGCTTGGCTTCCTCCGGGGGATCGTGTCCCGCGCGTCCTCCGGATTGAGCGAACGACACGCGTCCAGCCACGCGCAGAGACAGCGATGCGATGGGTCCCACCACGATGCATTATCTATACCAGAAACCGCCTGGCGAATCTCTCTGGCCCGTCCGTTTCTTATCCTTTCCACGCCTTTCTTCCTCCTCTCGCCACATGCTCCATATAAAAAAGCTGCACACCGCCATGACCATGCGAGGAACAAGGAGATGGATTGCGCATGTGCTCGGCGGCCGACGCTCCGCCCATCTGCTTCGATGCTCCACCGTCCGCCATGGACGTCATGGTCATGGCGCTCCCCCAGGCCTCACCGCCATGGACGTCACCTCCATGGCCGGCAAAAATCTGGCGAGACGGCGCAGCCCAGGCGCGGTCAGGCCCTCCCCGCTGTTGCGCCTTTCCCTCCCGAGTCCGAGCCCTTCATCCGCTCTCCTCCATCTCCCATCTCCCTCCGCCCGGCGAGGCCCCGAGCGAGCTCGACCTCATCTCCTCGACTAGCTGCCATGGCATGGCAGCGCTGAAAGGACATTGTCCGTTATCTTGTTTTGATGTTTGATTACAACACTTGGAAGTATTTAACATAATCTCTAGTATCAACAGGACATATGCAAAAAGGAAGAAATGGCGTATTGTCGGAAAAGGAGCAGGGAAGAAAGCCACTCAGCAGGCTGGCCGGCCCCCAGACCGGCCTAGGCCGGGCTCCAGGCCGGAGGCCTCGGGTGGGTGGCCGGCCCCCAGACCGGCCTAGGCCGGGCTCCAGGCCGGAGGCCTCGGTGGGTGGCCGGCCCCCAGGCCGGCCCAGGCCGGGGCGCCTCTGGTGGGTGGCCGGCCTCCTGGCCGGACCTGGCGGGGCTCCTGGCCGGTGGCCTCGGGTGGGTGGCCGGCCCCCAGGCCGGGCTGCAGGCCGGCGGCCCTGCTGATTGCTATCTGCCGAATGTTGGCCGGCCCCCAGGGCCGGCCTAGGCCGGGGTCCAGGCCGGAGGCTCTGGATGGTGGCCGGCCACCAGGCCGGCCTAGGCCGGGCTCCGGCCGGCGTCCCAGTGTATTCCTGCTGCGCCAGCTCTTCAAACGGCTAGTTTTAGTGGAGGGGTACTTATACCCCTCCGTCTACCTCAAGACAACTACCACGACCAAAAGAAGAACACCACCAATATTTGAAAGCTTCAAATCGATAGATCTCCCTCTTTAGCCACTCAATCACTTAGTCCTTTGGAGATTTGAGAGAGGAGACCTTGATCTACACTTCAACCAAACCAATTAGATTTCCCCCTTGATTTGTGAGAGGGGGCTTGCTACTCTTGGTGTTCATTGGAACCCTAAGAGGTTGTGGTCCTTCGGAGCTTTGGGAGCTACGAAGACTTTGCCGGGAGCCATCAATTAAGTTGTGGTGCGTGCCCCGGCCTTGGGCATCGAGTCTTGGCGGCTCGGTGCAATTGGTGAAGACCCTCCAACTTGTGGAGTGTGCTTCATCCTTGTAAAGGTTCTAGTTGTCAACCTCAACGGCAACATAGTGACAAGTGCCTCGCCACATCGGTGGTAAGTCACAACGGAGATACGGTGTGCCATATCAAGGCTATTCGGTGTTTCACTTTGGTGAACACCGCGCCGCTCCAACGGAGATTAGCTTCCATTGGGAAGTGAACTTCGGGATAAATCTTCGTGTCATCTTGTTGTTTATCTTTGCACTTACCTTTACTTGTTAGCACTAGCTTACTATATCTATATCTTGTGCTAGTGATCTTTTGCTCATCATATAAGGTGTTCACCTAGTTGCATATTCTAGACAACTTATATTTGAGCAATATCCATTTAAAACGAAAAGAATTAAAATTTGTAGTTAACCTATTCACCCCCCCCCCCTCTAGTTAACCTCATCGATCCTTTCAATTGGTATCAGAGCCTCGTCTCTTTATTAAAGGCCTTCACCGCCTAAAGAGGAGGATGGGGGATCCCACTCCCATGGAATTGCTTCAAAAGCAAGTCGAGTCCGTGGGGGAAAGAACCGATAAGAGGATTGGATAGGATAGAGGAACTAATAATGAAACTTGCCTCTACATCTAGCAATGCAAATGAAAGTCCCTCTCTAGATGAACATGGTAATCCCATAACTCCCTCAAAAGAAAGTGACGAACACTCATCTAGAAATGAAAACCCAAATCAGTTTGGACATATTTATAACAATGCTCTAAATGTTCAACATCCACATGTGAACAATCTTGGTAATCCACCTTTAGTAGATAGGGCCCGTTTTACTAATTGGAAAGCTTCTATGAAATCTTATGTGTGTAGCTCTTCAATGCAAATATGGAGAATCATTGAGAGGGGATACTATCCTAAGGATATCAACAATTGACCTCAAGTGAGATCATTGATGAACAACTCAATGCACATGCTATGCACATGCTCGAGAAGGCAATGGTCAATGAAGGTGTTGAGCACATCCGATCTCTCCAAATGCCAAGGAAGCTTGGGAGTATCTACTCGCCATGTATGATGGGAATGTGAGCATGCAACGCTCAAAGAAAACACTTCTCCAACGGCAAGTTGATCACTTCATCATGAAGGATGGAGAAGTTCCGGAAGATGTATATCGACGACTCAAGGCTCTTGTTGTGGACATGAAGGATGTCGGATTCAAGGACTGTGATGATGATTGGTTCAAGGGAAAATTTCTTCAAACCTTGATTCCATACAATGAGAACATGGTAATGAATGTTCAAGCAAGAGCGGACTATATGGAACTCACTCCCAATGATGTCTTGGGTACCTTTGTCACCATGAATATGATGAAGAAATCCTCGGAAGATGTTCTAGCTCGAGTAAATGGAATAAAGAAAGTATCTCTTGCCTTGAAGGCAACATCCTATGATGAGGAAGAATCAAGTGATGACGGTGGGTCCACCTATGTCCCATCCGAGAAGGAGAAGAGAGTGTCACACAATGAGTGCTTGGCACTTGCCAACCACAATTGGTGGAAGAAAGGCGACTTTAGATCAAATGCAACGAAGAACAAAGGAAGAGAAGGCTCAAGTACAAAGAAAGCAAGAACTTGTTTCAATTGTGGAGATAGTGAGCACTTCGTTGCGGATTGTCCCTACAAGAGTAGAATTGAGAATGGAGGAAAGCTTGTCAAGAAAACCAACTTTGTCCCTAAAAACAAGAACTTCATGAAGAAGGTATCTAAAAGGGCAATGGTGACAAATGAGCAAGAATATTTGTCCGGAGGTGAAGAAAGTGAAGATGAAGAAGAACAAGTCGGTATGGCGGCAATAGCAATTGGGGTTATTCCTTCTTCGTTGGATTCACTCTTTTCAACTCCTAATGACAAGCAAGGTCCTACCAAACACAAGTGCCTTATGGCCAAGGGTACATCTCCAAAGGTAACCCACTCACGAAAACCCTCAATTTCCTCTACTCCATCATTGTTAAATTGTGTTGAGGAACTTGATGATGAGAATGCTAATAATCTTTCAAATGTCATGAGATCACTTGAAAATGAAAATAAACTTGCATTTGATGCCTTCATGACTCAACTTGGTAATGCATATGGTCTCATAGAAGAACATGAAGAAAGAATATGTGAGCTTGAGGGTTTCGCTCGTGATGATGCTAATCGGATAGCGGAGCTTGAGGAAGCCCTAGATAATGCATTATGTCTTAAAGATTCTATTGAGGAAGTTTCCACTTTAGATCTATCTAAAATGATGGGTGACCGTGATCATGCACTTGATAAGCTTAAGGAATTCATGGATGAAAATGATAACATTATGAATGGTCACAATGAACTACTTAAGGATTTTGAGCATCTTGAGAAAGCTCACATAGCACTCTCAAGAGAGCTCAAGGTTCTTAAGGAGTCACATGACAACTCTCAAAATAAGGATTTGAATGAAAATGCTTGTGCCACTAACCCCTTGTGTGTCAAGGCATCTCTTATATTGGAGAACAATAGGTTGAAGGCTCAACTTGAGAAAGGACTTGTGTCTTGCATCCAAGGAGAAAAGACCCTCAATAATCTTTTGAGTAATCAAAGGAGAGTTGTGGGTAAGGAAGGACTCGGGTTTGGAGTCACATCCAAGAGGACCAATGAGAAGAGGAAACCAACTCCCTCCTCTAATGCTATTGTTTTTGTGAAGGAGGGGGAGTTGGCTAATGATGAAGATGAATTCGATATCCTTGCTAAGAGTATTGCTTCTAAGAAAACATCTTCCCACAACAATTTTGCGGGAAAATATAATCCATCTTATGTGCTTTTGAAATCTAGTAATGGACATGTTTATGCAAAATATGTCGGCACTTCATATGGTAGTGATTATAGTTCTACTATTTGGGTTCCCAAGACCCTTGTGACTAACAAAAGAGGACCCATCAAAACATGGGGACCTAAATCAAGAACTTGATTCATTGTAGGTGTGTGCTTCCGGAGGATCATCATGGCTTATTGATAGCGGTTGTTCCGCACATATGACCGGAAGCAAAGAAGTGTTGAAAGATTTAAAGCATCAACTTCTCAAGATATCTCATGTCACTATTGGTGATGGTTCGAACTCAAGGTATTGGGGCACGGCAAGGTAGTCATTTCTCCGGACACGTCCATTGAGAAAGTCCTCCTTGTTGAGTCCCTTGGTTATAATTTACTTTCCGTTTTGCAACTTTGTGAGTGCAACTTTACTGTTGTCTTTGGACGGTATCATGTGCTCATTCTTCACATCAATTTCTCTTAAAGTAGCCTTTGTTGGATTTGTGGAAAACCGTATGTATGTAGTGGATTTCTCGAAAGAAACTACACATATTGCCACAAGTCTAATGGCTAAATCCGACGTGGGTTGGCTTTGGCATCGCCGGTTGGGCCACGTCGGTATGAGAAACTTGCAAACACTTGTGAAGGGTGAGCATGTGGAAGGACTAACAAAAGTGAATTTTTCCAAAGATCGTCCTTGCAGCTCTTGTGTTGCCGGAAAAATGCATGAGAAGAACCATCCTAAAGTGACAACCATCAATACAACGAGGCCCTTCCAACTCATTCATATGGATTTGTTTGGACCTCCTACTTATGAAAGCCTTGGTGGAAAGAAATATTGCTTGGTAATTGTTGATGATTACACAAGATACACTTGGACTTTCTATATCAAGAAGAAGAATGAAACTCAAAGGGAATTCATTGATTGGGCCACTCAAGTGCAACGCCAATATGACACAACCATTTTGGCCATAAGAAGTGACAATGGAACCGAGTTCAAGAATTACACCATGGATGAATTCTTGAGTGATGAGGGCATTAAACACCAATATTCCGCTGCGTATACCCCTCAACAAAATGGTGTTGCAGAAAGGAAGAACCGGACACTTATTGATATGGCAAGAACAATGATGGCCGAATTCAAGTCTCCATATAACTTTTGGGCCGAAGCCATCAATACCGCTTGTCATCTAACAAACCGGCTCTATCTCCGCCCATTCACTAAAAAGACTCCGTATGAACTTCTTGGTGGTAAAAAGCCTAACCTCTCTTACATTAAAGTTTTTGGTTGCAAATGTCAAGTTTACATTAAAGGTTCTAAATTACCTAAGTTTGGGCCTAGAACTTTTGAAGGCATATTTGTTGGTTACGCCAAGGATTCCCACACTTATAGGGTCTTCAACATATCCACCGGGTGTGTTGAAGAATCTATGAATGTGGTATTCCATGAGGATAATGGCTCCCAAGTGGGGCAAGTTGATCTTGATGATGTAGGTGATGAGCCCTCCTCCATCGCCATAGGAAGAATGGGTATAGGTCCCCTTATACCCATTGAGGAACCCCTTGTGGCAACGGAGTTGGACTCAAGCTCGACGCAAGTGGAGCCTTCTACATCAACCATTGATCAAGACGTAAACCAAGAACAAGCTCAAGATCTACAAGATGATACCAACCATCATGATAATGATCAAGATCCACCCAACGATAATGGTTGTCAAGATTTTGGTGATCTCTCACCAAGAACTCCAACCCACTCTCGGATTAATCAAAATCTAGATGAAGGAGATGATGAAGATGCACCTCCAAATGAGAGACCCTCAGATGCCCTTGCTCGTCGAGTGGCTAGCAAGGCCGTGGCATTACATAAAAAATCTCTCTATCAAAAGAATATCATTGGTGGTCTTGGTAGGAGTGTGTCCACTCGGAGGCAACTATTACTCTTTTGTGGTGTCCATGCTCATATATCACATTTTGAACCCACCAAGGTGTATGAAGCTCTTGAAGATGAAGATTGGGTTCATGCTATGCACGAAGAACTTCATAACTTTGAGAGAAACAAAGTATGGTCTCTAGTTGAAAGACCCAAGAACCATAATGTGATTGGAACCAAATGGGTGTTCAAGAACAAGCAAGATAACCATGGACAAGTGATTCGCAACAAAGCTCGTTTGGTTGCTCAAGGCTACTCTCAAGTCGAAGGACTTGACTACGGTGAAACTTTCGCCCCGTAGCTAGACTTGAATCCATTCGAATATTGCTTGCCTTTGCTTCTAGCTATAAATTCACTTTATATCAAATGGATGTTAAAAGTGCATTTCTAAATGGTCCACTTAATGAGATGGTATATGTTAAACAACCTCCGGGGTTCGAAGATCCCAAGTGTCCTAGCCATGTCTACTTACTCCATAAGGCTTTGTATGGCCTCAAACAAGCCCCACGTGCTTGGTATGATCACTTAAAGGAGTTCCTAGTAGACCGTGGTTTTGCACTTGGGGTAATCGATCCCACACTCTTCACAAAGAGTGTAAATGGAGAATTCTTTGTATGCCAAGTATATGTTGACGATATTATATTTGGTTCTACTAATGTCTCTTTTGTAGAACAATTTGCTAAGCTAATGACAAGCGAATTTGAGATGTCTATGATGGGTGAATTAAGGTTCTTCCTTGGTTTTGAAATTGAGCAATATGACGAAGGAACCTTTATTTGCCAAGCTAAGTATACTCAAGACATGCTCAAGAAGTTCGATATGTCAATTGCAAGCCCAGTGAGATTTCCAATGGCAACAAACGTGAATCTAACACTAGATCACGAAGGTATTCCGGTTGACCAAAAGCTTTACCATTCTATGATTGGTTCCTTACTTTATCTTTGTGCATCTAGACCGGATATCATGTTTAGTGTAGGTTTGTGTGCAAGATTTCAATCTAACCCCAAAGAAAGCCATATGACTGCTGTCAAAAGAATTCTTAGGTACTTGCTTGATACTCCCAATCATGGTCTTTGGTATCCTTCAAATACAAGCTTTGATCTTGTGGGATATTCGGATGCGGATTGGGCCGGTGACAAAGTGACTAGGAAATCAACCTCGGGTGCTTGCCAATTTCTTGGTAGGTCACTTGTGTGTTGGTCTTCAAAGAAACAAAATTGCATATCCACCTCCTCCACGGAAGCCGAATATATTGCCGCCGCAAGTTGTTGTTCACAATTGTTATGGATGAGACAATGTCTTGAGGATTTCGGAATTAAGAAAAAGACATTGCCTCTTTTATGTGATAATGAAAGTGCTATAAGAATTGCTCACAATCCGGTGCTCCATGGCAAGACAAAGCATATTGAAATACGGTATCATTTTATCCGTGATCATGTGGCCAATGGAGATATCTCTCTTTCATATATCAACACCAAAGATCAACTCGCCGATATATTCACAAAACCCCTTGACGAGAAGAGATTCAAGGAATTGAGGGGAGAAATTAATGTGGTGTGTGCAAGCAACTTTGTTTAATTGAGAATCTTGGATACACACCTCTACTAGAGTTTTATTTGAATTCTAGATGTAGGCATGAATTTAGGGGGAGTGTTGTCCTAATTCATTGGACTCTCCCTCCCCCCATTATGCAAATAGCAACGTTTTCATTGATGTCTCATAAAATATTCACATATGAGCTTAAATGATGAGTTTTGGTTATGCACCCAACATATATCTTCGCGGTGGTATGCCATACACTCATATATGGTGGCCTAGGCCACCGACCTTTTCTCAAATACATTCATATTTTCTCATTTGCCATTTTCTCGGTACCTCACTCAATATCTCTTATTTCGAATTTCTATTTTGAGTTGAGTTTTCATCATGTTTTGCATCTCCCCCGGATCACTCAATGGATGCTCTACGGTATTTCTAAATGATACAAAGTGCTCGGAAATCAAGAAAATCAAATCAAGCAAAGTTGGATGAAGACGGAGAAAAATACACCTTCCTGGGCTGGGCCGGCCTCTGTCCCGGCCTAGGCCGGCTCCCAGGCCGGCGCCCTCGGGTGCATGCCCGGCCTCGCGCCCGGCCCTGGCCGGCTCCCAGGCCGGCGCCCTCGGGTGCATGCCCGGCCTCGCGCCCGGCCCCGGCCGGCTCCCAGGCCGGCGCCCTCGGGTGCATGCCCGGCCTCGCGCCCGGCCCTGGCCGGCTCCCAGGCCGGTGCCCTCGGGTGCCTGCCCGGCCTCGCACCCGGCCTAGGCCGGTTCCCAGGCCGGCGCGCCTGGGAACTTAACTGCCCACAGGGGATTTCGACCTAGGGTTTTCCCACTTCCTCCCCTCCATGTCTCTCTCCTCCATTGTTACTCTCCTCTCAAACTCAAGCTCCTCCACCTTCCCTTCCGTTTCCACCACAACAAACTCCTTCCCCTCCACAAATTGGTGAGAGAATCACCCGATCTCTCACCCTATCCACATAGTTTCTCCGTTTGTGTACCGATTTGGGGAGGATCTTCTTCCTAGATTGGTGTGTTCTTGTGGTTCCTCTCTCAAGACTTGAAGATGGACGATTGGGATGATGAGTGGGAGGAGTTCCCACAGTCAAGCAAGGCCGGAGCCATGGGGAGCAAGATGTTTGATGGGCTTGATGACATTGTGGATGACTATGATGCTCAATCCTCCGTGCCCAAGACCAAGAGACTCAAGAAGGCCGCGGTCAGAAAAGGCAAATCCAAGCAAGCTCCCAAGCCAACGGGAAATCCTCCGCCTCCGCCTCTTGAGAACCCCGATGAACCGGTACGTGCTACTTGGGTCAAGGTGCCTACTCACGAGTTTGAGCAAGATCGATTAGTGTTCAACCCTTATGCATTTGGCAATAGCACCTGTCCGGATGACCCTAGATTCTATTGCAAGATGCATCAGCAAATATATCATCAATGCATTAATAAGAAGAAGAACAAGCATGTGCCTACCAACTATTTTAGTGTTGAGCATACTAGGGAAGTATGCCAGATGTGATGGAGCTTATGGATTACCATCAAATTTCCAAGCTCATGCCAGTTAGCACTCCGTATTCCCCCGAGTTACTCGCACAATTCTATGCCACTGTTCATTTCTCCACCGTGCCCAAGAGAACTATGACTTGGATGTGTCACACTACAGTTTGCACGGCTACTCTGGCAGAGTTTGGGGAATTATTTCAGCTTGAGGAACTTCCTTTTGCTCCGTGCTATAGTCGTCTCCATCTCTCCAAAGTTATGCCAGCTGAAGTTGGGCTTTGCCATTGCTATCCACCGGGAATAGGGCTCCGTGGAAAGATTTCCAAAGTTTCTTGGATGTATCCCTACTGGAGAGTTATTCAGGGCATTCTGAGAAACAATCTCAATTGCAAATATGGAGAAAAGGGTCAAGTTCGCCAGCGGATGATCAACCTTCTACATGAGATTGTTCCCCTCTACATGAGAAAGAAGCCAATTGATATTCTTGATTACATGTGGCAAGAGATGCGCTTGGTGGTCCTTATGAACAAGGTTCCCGTGTATGGTCCTTATCTGCAGACTCTTTTAACACCAAGCTAAGCCCTAAGGTGATTGCATCATATGATATGTATGTGCCTTCTCTTGTTACTATACCTGCTCCTCCTCCAGATGCACCTGCCTATGTTCCTCCATATCGTGGTCAGAACGTTGAAGATGAGGATGGTGAGGTTCCTAAGAAGCAAAATGTTATCATCAAAGCACTCAAAAAGATGAACTGCTTCTTTGCGGTGCAAAGGAAATCTGACTACAAAGCCTATGCCAAACAAAAGAGGTACAATCGCAATCAGCGTGCCATTATGACTCAGCTTAACCTTCCGGTTCCTGCTGCAAGCTCAGAGGAGGTCTCAGAGGGCACCTACATGGCACAGAATGAGTACACCTACTGGTTTGGCGATGATGCCTCTTCTCTTGCTCCATATTGGCAAGGGGACCCTGGTCAGTCGAGCTCCCGTCCAGCTGCACATGATGATGAGTATGATGAAGAGGAGGATGAGGATGAGGATGATGATGATGATGATGAAGAGTGATCATGGCTCTCACTGCTATTTCTCCCTTTTTGGTGTCTTGATGCCAAAGGGGGAGAGATTATATCCGGGGATTTGCATTACATTTGCGTTTTCATCGCTTGCATGTTTTCCTTTCTCATTTGCATGTCTCTTAAGTCTCTTAAGTGAACTCTATTTGTGAACTCTATGTGTTATGTCTTTATTGTAAGGATAATCTTGGACCTTCGTTATTTTATTGTAAGGATTTCCTCCATCATTATGTTATTGTAAGGATTTCCATCCATATTATTCCAAGACTATCTCTATATGAAGTCCAAGGTAAGAAAAGTGCTCTTCTCACATAAGGACTAAGGTGAGAACTATCATATGCCCTTAGATACTATCTATCATTAGTTCCCATTTGCTCACATTATATATATACATGTCTATCTATCACTTGAGCAATTTCGTGTTGAATACCTTGTTGGCTTATAAACTCTAGGGGGAGTATCACTCAAAACTTAGACATGCTTAAATGAGATTTATTCTTGCAAATCCTTGTGTTGTCATCAAACATCAAAAAGGGGGAGATTGAAAGGACATTGTCCGTTAATCTTGTTTTGACGTTTGATTACAACACTTGGAAGTATTTAACATAATCTCTAGTATCAACAGGAAATATGCAAAAAGGAAGAAATGGCATATTGTCGGAAAAGGAACAGGGAAGAAAGTCACTCAGCAGGCTGGCCGGCCCCCTGACCGGCCTAGGCCGGGCTCCAGGCCGGAGGCCTCGGGTGGGTGGCCGGCCCCCAGGCCGGCCTAGGCCGGGCTCCAGGCCGGAGGCCTCGGGTGGGTGGCCGGCCCCCAGGCCGGCCCAGGCCGGGCTCCAGGCCGGGCGCCTCTGGAGGGTGGCCGGCCTCCTGGCCGGACCTGGCCGGGCTCCAGGCCGGAGGCCTCGGGTGGGTGGCCGGCCCCCAGGCCGGCCCAGGCCGGGCTACAGGCCGGCGGCCCTGATGATTCCTATCTGTCGATTGATGGCCGGCCCCCTGGCCGGCCTGGGCCGGGCTCCAGGCCGGAGGCCTCTGGATGGTGGCCGGCCGCCAGGCCGGCCTAGGCCGGGCTCCAGGCCGGCGTCCCAGTTTATTCCTGCGCGCTGCTCTTCAAACGGCTAGTTTTAGTGGAGGGGTACTTATACCCCTCCATCTACCTCAAGACAACTACCACGACCAAAAGAAGAACACCACCATTGTTTGAAAGCTTCAAATCGATAGATCTCCCTCTCTAGCAACTCAATCACTTAGTCCTTTGGAGATTTGAGAGAGGAGACCTAGATCTACACTTCAACCAAACCAATTAGATTTCCCCCTTGATTTGTGAGAGGGGGCTTGCTACTCTTGGTGTTCATTGGAACCCTAAGAGGTTGTGGTCCTTCGGAGCTTTGGGAGCTACGAAGACTTTGCCGGGAGCCACCAATTAAGTTGTGGTGCGTGCCCCGGTCTTGGGCATCGAGTCTTGGCGGCTTGGTGCATTGGTGAAGACCCTCCAACTTGTGGAGTGTGCTTCATTCTTGTAAAGGTTCTAGTTGTCAACCTCAACGGCAACATAGTGACAAGTGCCTCGCCACATCGGTGGTAAGTCACAACGGAGATACGGTGTGCCATATCAAGGCTACTCGGTGTTTCACTTTGGTGAACACCGCGCCGCTCCAACGGAGATTAGCTTCCATTGGGAAGTGAACTTCGGGATAAATCTCCGTGTCATCTTGTTGTTTATCTTTGCACTTACCTTTACTTGTTAGCACTAGCTTACTATATCTATATCTTGTGCTAGTGATCTTTTGCTCATCATATAAGGTTGTTCACCTAGTTGCATATTCTAGACAACTTATATTTGAGCAATATCCATTTAAAACGAAAAAGAATTAAAATTTGTAGTTAACCTATTCACCCCCCCTCTAGTTAACCTCATCGATCCTTTCAACATGCTCTGATACCAATTGAAAGAACAAACTAAGCCGAGATGTCGCCTAGAGGGGGGGGGGGGTGAATAGGTGATTAACACTTTTTCAATTTAAGGCTTGATAATTGCGGAATAAAACTATGTGTTTAAATTAACAAGCCAACAACCTAAATTACTAGGTTTACCTATGTGCACCAACAACTTATGCTAAGCAAGGCAAGCAACAAGGTGATAGCAAGATATAGAACTTCAAGCACGAAGGCTATCACAATGTAAATTGCATAAGTAAAAGCTCGGGTATAGAAATAACCGAGGCACGCGGAGACGAGTATGTATTCCCGAGTTCCTCCTTGTTAAGGGAGTACGTCTCATTGGAGGGGTGTGAGCTCGCCACAAGAGGCCTACTCAAGATGCCACAAAGGCCTCACCCTATTCTCCGATGAACCGCACCCAAGGGTTTGGTTCACCTTCCACTATCGGAATCCGGAGCCTTTACAACTTTCTTGGGGCACACACCCACAACTCAATTGGGGGCTCCCAAATCGTGCCGAAGCTTCACAACTCGAAGTCTTCGCGGCACCTCCAACCGTCTAGGGTACACAATGCACCCAAGAGGCACAAAGCTCTTGGGAACACAATGCACCCAAGAGTAACAAGCTTCTCAACTTCGATCCCACGAATCTTCGTGAAGAGCACAACCCGATGCAACTAATGCAAAAGGCAAGAACACACAAAGTGGTCAAATCCTTCACTCTCAAATTCCAACCAAGCAACAAATGCTTTGGGGGGAATAAGAGAGGAAGAACAAGGAGAAACACCAAGAACTCCAAAATCTAGATCTACTAGGTTCCCCTCACTTAGAGGAGGAATGGATTGGTGGAATGGTAGATCTAGATCTCCTTTCTTGAATCCCTAAAGATGGGCAAGAATCATTGGAGGGATAGAGAGAAACCAAGCTCTCAAGATGTGCAACAATGGAGGAGAGAGAGAGCAAAGGGTTCAAAAGGGTTGTTAAACCATTGGGGAAGAAAGCACATTTAAATAGGTGCCCTGAGAAATCTGGCCGTTGGATTCAGATTCCCGCAGGGCCGGTAGTACCGGCCCAAAGGGCGGTACTACCGCCCTACGCAAGGCAGCTCCCCCAACGGCACACAACAGAAAACGAACCCGCAGGGCCGGTAGTACTGGCCCAAAGGGCGGTACTTCCGGTCTTCCTTTGAAACTTCAGACAACGGTCTTCAAACGAACTTCCTTCAACCCGCCGCAGCGGTAGTTTCGTTGGAACCACCGGTAGTTCCGGTATTAGCTATAGTACCGGATCAACTTCCGGTGCCACTTCCGTAGAGTCCAGTACCCAGCTTTCGTAAGCGGCACTGGGCTCCGGGAGTACCACCGGAAGTTCCGGGCGGTAGTACCGCTGGGAGCACCGGTACTTCCGGTAAAGCCGGTAGTTCCGGTCCTACTTCCGGTGCTACTTCCGTTTGAGTCCAGTACCCAACTTTCGTAAGCGGTACTGGGCTCCGGAAGTACCACCGGAAGTTCCGAGCGGTAGTACCGCCCGCGTGGCCGGTACTTCCGGTCACTGAAAAAACAGCAGAACACCCGGTACGAGAAAAAACATAACTTAATCATCCGGACTCCGTTTTCGATGATCTTGGTCTCGTTGGATTCGCAACGAAAAGATCTACAAGATCATGCAGAGAAACATCATGGTCCATCATGTGAGGAGGAAACCACAAGTAGAGAGTTTGACCTCTCTTAGAAAAGACACACCGGTAAAACCTCAAATAACAAAAACGCAAGAAGATATTCATGAGATCCGTTTTTGATGAACTAGAGCTTGGTATGGAGATGAACACAAGCTCTAAATTCTCACATGGATAAAAACTAAATAAGAACCAATAAAGATGAAAGCAAGGATGCAAGGATGCAAAGGTTTGAGCTCTCCACGAACGATACGATCAAGATACTCGGTCGAGAGCCCCTCTTGATAGTACGGTTATCTACCCTATAACCCGGTCTCTCAACTAAACAACATGAGACCGGTAAAATAGAAACCCTATCAAGAACATACCTTTGCCTTGCGCATTAATCCACTTGAGGTCGATGATGGCGATCTTCATCTCCTCAAGACGCACCACCTTTCTTGATTGCGCTTCGCTTGGTGAAGATTCTCAAGTTGCTCCCCCATACATCGATATGGGAGAGGCACCTCTTCGGCAAATCTTCACATGGACTTGAGTGTTGATCAACTCGCACTTAGCCTTGATCAACACATACTCTCTTCCCCTAGCCTTGACTCCAACAAATGGAGATCAAGCAATGCAAATGGACACTCCTACAAATATAGCTCAATACAAATATTAGTCCATAGAGATTGTCATTAATTACCAAAACCACACATGGGGGCAACCATGCACTTTCACCAACGCGCGGCAAAAAGCGGTATCCTACGCTGCAAATTTGGTGTGCCAGATACAGTGCGCTGCAAAATCGAAACTGAGCATGCGAAGAAAAACTGCCAATAGGAAACTTCACTGCCGGGAGCAGCCTTGAGAAAGCCAACAAGAATCGTTCACCAGTTCCGGCTCCGCGCCAGCGCCGTCCGCGACCGCGCAACTTTCCTGCCTTTGTCGCCACCGCCGTGCTCCCTGACGTCTAGATCGACAGTCCATGGACGCCAGGCGCGTGCGTAGGACTCCATGTGCGAGGACGGTAGTGGGTAAACAATCGGTGTCGAGGTCCTGCCCCTCGCGGGCTCCCGCAGGCGGCAGGAGGCCGGGCTGGTGCTCCGCGCCGTAGACTCTGGCGACGTCCGGTGCCGCCAAAGTTGTCAGAATCATGATTCTGAGTCGGATCGGAACCTCTATGGTAGGATCGCAAACCGTAGGATCATAGCTTTTAGAATCGTAAAATCTAAGATTCTACTTAACAGAATCGTAGCATCGTTCGGCTCAATTTGGATCGTAAAGTCGTAGAATCGCATGGTAGAATCATGATTCTGACAACTATGGGTGCCGCAGACTCCGATGACGCCGTCCCGATGGCGGGGGTGGCCCCTGCCTCGCAGCCGAGCTCTCCTTCGCAGGACGTTCAACTCAACCTCTCCCAAAATTAGGGACCCAATTGATTTTCCTAAAAATATGTTGGGTCTTTTTTTAAAAGTCAGGGACCTATTTGTTATACATACGTTGAACAACTGCTGCAAGCTGCGCGCCGTATTTTTGGGCATCTGAAAAACTGATGTCGCCCGCGACGCGTTAAAACTGCTAAAGTGACGCTGCAAAACTATTTTAGCGGGACATTTTGGGCGCCTGTTTTTTTAACACAAGGGTTTTGATTAAAAAATCAACAACATTTTACATAGAGAAGCGAGCACATGGCATCGCTGAAGGTTGAGATGACATCTCTAATAGAGCAAACAACATCTGTTTGTAAGCTAGACAAACATGTGAAAGTAAAGGTTCTGCCCTATAGCCTAGTAGCTAACCTAGCATGAAAATCTGCTTTGAAGTTCAGATTTCTGTGAACATGAAAGACCTTCTGATGATTAAAAGAGGGATTGCCGAAGATCGTTTCTAGCTATGGCCTGATTTCCCAGTGACCTGGAGCACCGATAATGCGGCAAGTAGCAGCTGCCTTCGCAAGGATTGCGCTATCTGTAAAGTAGGTGACCAGCTGGAGCTGAAGATCTTGCACCAAATTTGCTGCAAGAAGAATGCCAAATGCCTCGGCCTGTAGCACCGAGGAAGCTGAAGGCAAAATTGTAGAATTTAAGAGCTGTGAGTAATGCGTGGTATCCTCAAACTGGATGTATATTCCTAGCCCTGCTGGCATAGGAGTGTTGTTTTGTTCCTGATTTTGCTTCCATGAAGCATCCACAAAGATTTTTGTGCCTGGAGTGCTAAAAGGTGTGGCGATGGTTGTTCCCGGAGCAACTATTGCTTGCTGACCGACCTGCAAATCCTGCAAAGAGGGATAAGGCCTTGGATTGTGGTTCTAGAGTTGTTGAGTATAGATTTGGCTCAAGTTTCCTTGTGCCCGATCATCAAGCTTAGCTCCTCGTATGATGGCCTGAGTAGCTGCAAAGACCTGGAATGGTTTGTGCACTTTTCTCCCGAACAAGGTGTCATTTCTGGCTTTCCAGACACATCACAAGAAGGTGTAAACATTTTCAAGAGAAGCCAAAGGGTGACCAGATGAGAGAATGGCACTAATCATATTTGGAATGGAGTGATGAGTAGTAGCACTAATCTCAGACCTGAAGTACCAGGGGTGACTGAACCGAACTGCTTTTGAAAAATGACAAAGAAAGAGCAAATGCATGTCATCCTGAATAATTCCACACCCGGAGCAATTCTCATTGATGTGGACGGACAGCCAGCCCGCCCTTTTCCCTGTGGGAAGCGCTCTTCGCAATAATCTCCAAGCGAATGTTGGACTCTGGGCACCATTGTCTTGCACCTCCATACCTGCAAAAGAAGGTTATTGGTCTGTGTTGGGACCTCTTTTGGCCTTTGGTTGGTCGGGAGCATCCGATTGTTCCTGCAATGTTTATATGCACTTTTTGCTGAGCATACACCTACAAGGGTCAGTTTCCAACAGAGAGTATCTCGCCCATCAGAAGAAATAATAGGAGTTTGGATGATTTCATTAGCAATTTGAGTTGTGAAGAGACTTTGTATAAGAGGGATGTTCCAGGCCTTTTGGTTAGGAATCCAACGATCTTCAACAGTGGCCGGGTAAGTATAGGGTTGATTTTGGATAACGAGGTTGTCATAGATAGTTTCCCACCCAGAAAACCAAGGCGTGCTCCAAATAGAAACACTACCATCTATAAGTTGATAAAAAGCTGCAGAATACAAGAGCGGACACACCTTTAATATAGCAGTCCAGAAGGCAGATTTTGAAAACGTGTGGTTTTGCTCGCCAAATGGAGGTGTCAGCATGGTACTTTGATTTGAGGACCTGCGCGAGATGATGCTCAGGTTCATTTGCTAGTCTCCAAGTGATAACCCCCAAGAGCAGGGGATCACTTTAGCACCTCTCAATGTGAAAGTAGGGTATCGATCCGCAATAGCAAGAAGGAAAAGTTATCTATTCTTTACAACTAAAGTGTCACAAGTTTTAGTTGATTATGCACTAAACAAGTTTAAAGAACAAGATGGTTGATTTAATGGATAGGAAGTTAATGTAACAAAACAAGAATGTAAAAGTGTCCCAATCCTCTTCAATGCAAGAGGACAAGACAAAGGTGTAAACGGTGCTTGGAAATAAGGCCTAGGGATCATACTTTCACTAGTGGACACTCTCAACAATAATAATATAATTGAATACATAGATATTTCCTCTTCACTATGCTACCCCGAACTATCCTCTGGTTGGATAACGAACACCAATCCAATGTGTAGGGCTACAAAAAGCACACCTTAAAGTTGCATTCCACATCTAGGGACACTTCATGCTTGTCATTATCCGCCTCCAAAGATAGTACTAACAAACACCACAATATCATAGAGACATCCAACACAAATAATAACTCATGATAAGTATTCATGTAATCTTTAGCCTAAGATCCACACACGGTGCACACACTGTCAACTTCACACCATGGGACAAAGGTGACTCCAGAAATTACATTAATAAAACCACTTGAGTAGCATAATTCATAAGATAAAGAAGAGTAACATCTATGGATTCAACTAGATTACAAAGCTCATGATCACATAAAGATCACACCATGGGAGAGAGAGATAAACCACATAGCTACCGGCGTGAGCCCTCAGCCCCGATGAGGGACTACTCCCTCCTCATCATGGAGACGGTGGAGATGTCGTTGGGGGAGATGGAGATGATCTTGCTATAGATGTTGATGATGAACACGCCGGAGGGGGGTGGAGCCCTCCGGAGGTGGATTCCGGCGGCGTTTCCCCCCTCCGATCTTCTCCGGCGGCAGCCTTCTGCCTCTCTGTTTCTGGTTTTGTGTTTCTCCGCCGCCTCCTTCTAGAAAACATCGGGGGACTATTTTTATAGTCGTTTTTAGGTCACGAGGAAGCTTCGGGAAGAAGGATCGTCGCAAACGGAGCCACGAGGCCCAAAAGAGGTGGGCCCATGCGGCCAGGTACAGGGGCCGCGTGGGGCACCCTCTTTTGGCCCTCCGGCCTCCGTTTGCTTGCTTCCTTCGCTCTGAGGTCTTCCTCCTTCCAAAAAAATGATCCCCGTAAATTTGCAGCTCATTATGACGTCGTTAAGGCCCTGAAATAAATAAGGAAAGAAATAGGGGTTTTCTGCCTGCGTAGGATTAATTCCATAAAAAGGGGAAATCATTATTAATTACCAAAAATCATTAAATAACAGTAATATACCCCTTATATAATGCAAATATGAATGGAATACAAGTATTATAGTGCAAAGTTCATGTATGCATTTTACATGCATCAACATCCCCAAGCTTAACTCATGCTCGTCCTCGAGTATGAAAGTGATAAAACTAACATGAACTTTGCAATATAATAACAACATGGATATAAAAGATGATTGCTACTGCTACATAAAGTCAAATGATTCATTAATTCAAAGAAGTAGCAATATGCAAACAGTTTATAAAGTGATATTAAGTATTCAATGCAAGGATGTTCAATGATAGTTCACAAAGTATAACATAAAAGATAGTAATATGGACCACATGTATGCAATATGATAAGTAAGAACATCCTACATTGGTCATAGAGTGAAGATGAAAATCTGAATATAAAAGGTGGACACTTTGGAAAAGATATATAAATGAGTAGAGGTAAAACATGCATAAGTTTCATCTATCCTCCAAACTATTCTACTTAAGTTATGGATTGCAATGGTAATACTTGGTGTCAAGCTCTCATTCCCCTAACATAGCATCTTGAATGATTAAAGTTTAATGTGAAAGCAAATGTGAGTAGTGGCCTTGATAAAGCAAAGGTTAGATGTCTCATGCTCCTTGAATACAAGTACCTACACCATGATTACTCAACTTGGGAAACAAAGCAAGTTTAAGTTATCTATCATTTTAAGTAAAAATGGTATTATCAAGAGCCTCAACTGGGGTACCTCTTGTCCCGTGATATGGATCAAGCCCACATCAAAACAACAAGACAAACAAACATAATGAACAACCTCAACACCCTTTTTATTTACCACTTGATATAGCTTTTTATTGTAGGGTGTATCACAGAAAGTTCAAAATAGCATGTAAGTAAATTTCCACCATGAATGATGCATGGCTTAGATTAGCGGCCCAGGTTTCTCTCTAACCATTTATACAAACTCATTTAAACTTACTCTATTTCCACATTATTTCACCATGATAGGCATCCATAGACAAAAGTACATGATATCAACTAAATAAATGATGGAACATGTTAAAAGCTTTGCATGTGACAACACATATGGGCTAACTCCCAACCTTAAACATTTATCAAGCCACTATCATCATAATATTAATCACAATGGTTCATGTTTATTAAATGCAAGTAAAGTGTGCATCAAGTTCACGAGAGCTTTTTAACCAACATTTCCCATTACAATAAATAACATAATCATTTTCATTTAGAGGTATAGATAACACAAATAACATGATAAACATAGTCGGAATAGCATAAAGCTAATAGGTAGATATGGTGGACTCACTGGAAAACTTTGGTTGAAGGTGTTGGAAAAAAGTTTTTACTTGTTGGAATTTTTGGGCTAGCAAAAGGGAGAAAGATGACCATCTAGATGCGTGCATGAGTGTCCATAGAACTAAATAATTCATGTCAATCAAGGTGAAATAACATACAACATCAAAACATGAATAAAAGATAGCTCATGATAAAACATTTGCAAATTATTACTCATAAAGAAGCTCATGAATCATGCAACTATATGTGTCATTAAAAATCAGCTTAGACATCCCTTTTCCCAATATAATAAAAGCATGCAAGATATTTCAACCCACATTTCCAGTAGCTTTCTCATATATAAATGATAGTGGTGCTCTCAGAACAAAAATCAAACCAAAACAAAAAAACAAATAAAAGACGCTCCAAGTTTATGCGATAAAGTGCATTGATAGAAAAACAGAAGTTAGACGTGTGCAAACTGAGAGTGTGTAGGTACAGTGGGGTTTTCTTCACATCCCCAAGCTTATGGTTTTCACCATCCTTGGATATCTCTTAGTGCATCTCCTCTAATCCCTGTGAAAAAACTTCAAAACACCGTTTCTCCCATTTCTTTTCTGTGAGGTGACATTAGTAGTGATAGACAAATGCATTACTTGCTGCTTATAATCCTAAGAAAAAAATCATGTGAATGTCCATAAAGTGTATAATGTTGTATGCCTATTAATAAACTCAATTGGATCAACAAGATTCAAGTTAAAAGTTCAAAACATGCATCAAACAATATTGGACAGAATCTGTCCAGAAAACTGACAGCAGCCAAACATATTTTTCTACCTGACTTACACATGTCTAAAATTCTGAAAAAATTCATGTATACAGAGGATGAAAAGTTGCAGTTACAGTAAAAATATCAGCTCATTCGGAGTTACATAATAAGAATTAACAATCAAACCGTGCACAGACCTATGCTGGAATGAAATCTCCACATGCAAAATAACAACTTTCTCAAACAAAATGGGTAAAACTTGGCACTTTATTAAAAATTCCAGAAACTAAACTAAAAACTAAGTCTCTTGTTACAGCAGGAGGACACAAAGAAAATAAAAACAACCGGGTTGCCTCCCGTAAAGCGCTTTCTTTATAGCCATATAGCTAGGCTTACTTACTCGGTATCAAGATGGTTGGAGTGAGGTGGCTTGGCATCCCCAAGCTTAAATTCTTGTACTTACTTGATATATGTAGGGTGAGACTAGGGGTAACATCCCCAAGCTTGAGTGTTTGTCCCTCTTGATCTTTGTTTATCACCCTCAACTCTTACACTTGAAAAGTTCTCTTCACACATAACTCATCATAAAACTTGATTAGAGGGGTTAGTGTCTCCATAAATTAAATCTCCATAGATACAGAAAAGACATATAATGAGTTGATTATACACATTAGCTAATATTACCATGGTTTTGCATTTCTCTTTGATCAATATAAGCACACAAAACACAAGTAATGAGAGAAATGCAAAATAAAGACAGAATCTGTCAAAAACTGGACAGCCCGTAAAGAGTGAATTTTCAGAGGCACTTACGTTGCTCAAATCATAAAACTTTGAACTAATGAAATGTGTATTAATAACTGAATATTGCTGTCGTAAAATATCAGGTCAAAATTCCTCTTCTGTGATTTTAACATTTTTCACAGTGAAGCTTAGGAATCTGTTTTCTGGACAGCAAATCACTATTGTTCAATCCCACCTCTCAAAAGAGGTTATCTAATGATGCTCACATAGGAATAAGAATTGAAATGCAAAAGAGAGCATCAAGAGAAAAATATGAAACACATTTAAGTCTAACCCACTTCCTATGCATTGGGATCTTGTAAGAAAATAAATCAATGAAGCATATAGTAATTAGCATAGGAAGGTAAAGCAAGTGCAACATGAAAACCTTCAACATAAAGAGAGGAAACATAGTATTATTGAGATATTTAGAGACATGTTTCCCTCTCTCATAATAAATTTCAGTGCCATCATGAACAAACTGAACAACATAAGTATCATATAAAGCATTCTTGTCATGATTCACATGCATAAAAATATTATTATTACTCTCCACATAAGTAAAATCCTTCTCATTAGTAATAGTGGGAGTTAAACATTCATAATCGTCATTGTAATAATCATATATAGGAGGCATAGTATCATCAAAGCAAATTTCCTCCTCAAAGCTTGGGGGACGAAAAAGATCTTATTCATATAAACTCGCTTCCCCAAGCTTAGACTTTTCCATAGCATTAGGAATAATGGTGTTCAAAGAATTCATGCTAATAGCATTGTCATCACTATTATGCAAACAAACTCCCATTGGTTTAATTATCTCTTCAAAAGCATCATGTCCTAATTCAATATAAAGTTCATGAAGATCTCTAATTTTTTTGTTGTTTTCCATTTTCTAATTTTTTTTGGGTTTTTGATAAATGGAAAACTGAAAGTAAAACTAAACTAAATGCAAAACTGAAAATAAATATCTAGTGCAAACGAGAATAGAAACTTAAGCGCTACGCTCCCCGGCAACGGCGCCAGAAAAGTACTTGATAACCCACAAGAGCAGGGGATCACTGTAGCACCTCTCAATGTGAAAGTAGGGTATCGATCCGCAGGAGCAAGAAGTAAAGTTATCTATTCTCTACAACTAAGTGTCACAAGTTTTATTTGATTATGCACTAAACAAGTTTAAAGAACAAGATGGTTGATTTAATGGATAGAAGTTTAATGTAACAAAACAAGAATGTAAAAGTGTCCCAATCCTCTTCAATACAAGAGGACAAGACAAAGGTGTAAACGGTCCTTGGAAATAAGGCATAGGGATCATACTTTCACTAGTGGACACTCTCAACAATAATAATATAATTGAATACATAGATATTTTCTCTTCACTATGCTACCCCGAACTATCCTCTGGTTGGATAACAAACACCAATCCAATGTGTAGGGCTACAAAAAGCACACCTTAAAGTTGCATTCCACATCTAGGGACACTTCATGCTTGTCACTATCCGCATCCAAAGATAGTACTAACAAACACCACAATATCATAGAGACATCCAACACAAATAATAACTCATGATAAGTATTCATGTAATCTTTAGCCTAAGAGCCACACACGGTGCACACACTGTCAACTTCACACCATGGGACAAAGGTGACTCCGGAAATTACATTAATAAAACCACTTGAGTAGCATAATTCATAAGATAAAGAAGAGTAACATCTATGGATTCAACTAGATTACAAAGCTCATGATCACATAAAGATCACACCATGGGAGAGAGAGGTAAACCACATAGCTACCGGCGTGAGCCCTCAGCCCTGATGAGGGACTACTCCCTCCTCATCATGGAGACGGTGGAGATGTCATTGGGGGAGATGGAGATGATCTTGCTATAGATGTTGATGATGAACATGCCAGAGGGGGGTGGAGCCCTCCGGAGGTGGATTCCGGTGGCGTTTCCCCCCTCCGATCTTCTCTGGCGGCAGCCTTCTGCCTCTCTGTTTCTGGTTTTGTGTTTCTCCGCCGCCTCCTTCTGGAAAACATCGGGGGACTATTTTTATAGTCGTTTTTAGGTCACGAGGAAGCTTCGGGAAGAAGGATCATCGCAAACGGAGCCACGAGGCCCAAAAGAGGTGGGCCCACGCGGCCAGGTACAGGGGCCGTGTGGGGCACCCTCTTTTGGCCCTCCGGCCTCCGTTTGCTTGCTTCCTTCGTTCTGAGGTCTTCCTCCTTCCAAAAAAATGATCCCCGTAAATTTTCAGCTCATTATGACGTCGTTAAGGCCCTGAAATAAATAAGGAAAGAAATAGGGGTTTTCTGCCTGCACAGGATTAATTCCATAAAAAGGGGAAATCATTATTAATTACCAAAAATCATTAAATAACAGTAATATACCCCTTATATGATGTAAATATGAATGGAATACAAGTATTATAATGCAAAATTCATGTATGCATTTTACATGCATCACCAAGCTGCAGTGAGTATGAGCACTTGGTTAATTTCCTACAGATTCCTAATACCAAGACCACCTTTTTTTTCCTGTGCATACTAAGGCACAGGCTTTTGGTGGTCGACTCATCCCTTACACCTGTCCACCAGAAATTCCTGATGATGGCAGTAAGTCTGGATAAAAACTTTGTGGAGAAGAGAATATTTGACATATAATACACAGGTATAGAAGAGAACACATATTTTATCAAAGTTAACCTGGCGGCATGGGACATTCTGTTTGCTTTGTAAGCACTCAGTTTGGACTTAAACTTGTCGTAAATAAAATTGTAAGCCGTTGACGTGTCCTCTGCTCAAAGAATTAGAGGGTGTCCATTGTCCAAGGTGGATTGTAGATACTCTTAGGATGAGAGGAAGTAGGTGAGAATAGACGACAAGAACGCTCTCCTTTTTTCCCTCTCGCCCCCTCTCGCCCCCCCGAGGGCGACGGGGCTCCCCACTCCCGCCGGCCGCCGCCCCCTCCTCCAGCCCCCCTCCCCCGTCGCCGCCGCCGGCAGGGGTCGCCGGGCGAAGCCCGGGCGACGCTGGCGGCGGCGGCTCTCCTTTCCCCGCGTCCTGGTAGGCGGGTCGGGGCCCTCCCCTTCCATGGCGACGGTGCTCCTCGGGAGGCTCAGGTCCGGCGCGGCCGGGTGATGCTGGTGACGGTGCCTTCTCGCGGCGGAGCTCCTGGCTGCGGTGGTCGCCGGCTGCTGCTTGGCCATGGCCCAGATGGGCTCGGGCGGGCCCAGATGGGCTTCAGCGGGCCGGGGCGTTGCAGCTGCAGGGCTCCCTGGAGTTGGAGGCGGCGACTAGGAAGGGTCACGGGATGACGGCTCTGCGGCCTGCCTATCGCAGCAGGGCTAGTGCGGGCCTGGTGTGCTCCCGCTGCTTTGTCCAAACTTTTGTGACATATTAGATATGAGCATAATGTATTTCCAAACTTTTTTTCGTATTTTTTGAAACATTTTAGGGGGTCGTTTTTGGGGTTGGGTGCACCGGGTGCATAGATTCGATGGGTGCACTGGATACGTTCTCGTGACCGAAGTGCATGCAGAGAGACAAGACAGATTGAATCTTTTTTTTTTGAAAGCTAAGGGGGTGTTTGTTTGGGCTTTGGCTTTTGGCCAAAGGCTAGGTGCTTTTTGGCTTTTGAGTTTTGGAAACCAAAAACTTTTTAGGTGCTTTTTGGCTTTTAGCCTTTGGTCAAAAGCCAAAGCCAAAACCCAAACAAACAGCCCTAAGACAGACTGAATCTTTATTACAGTACGAACAAACAAAACATCGTACACCGTAGATACCTGGTCCGTTACCAAAACAAGTGACAAGACAGAAAAAGGATCCCCACCCCGCCCCTCACCTAGTAAAAACGAAAGCCGCATGCATACGGCGGGTTCCCCGCCCCACCGATCCCGGCCGCCGCCGCCGCCCCTCCTCGCCGAGGAGATATATCGGTGGACGGTGCCGGCAGGTGCCTCGGCAGCAGCAAGCATACACCTAGCTGCTCGCTTGGTAGGTGCGAGTACGAGCGGTCGGCACGCGAGATCTATATATGCAGATGTATGCAAGATCTGCAAGCGTAAGTATGTAGAACCGACTGAGGTCGTGCGTAAATCCATGTACCTACCCTAAGTGCCCGTACTAGTTTCAGCTCAGCCTATCGATCGATTCGTTAGGGCATGCATCAATCTAGCGAGCTATCTGTTTTCCCAGTCGAATCGGCTCGACAGCGGCCCGTGGCTCATATACATACTGCTTAATTTTGTACCAGGGGATTCATACCGGGAGACTGATTTCTCATCTCTTCTAAAGTGTTTAGAGAGCTACTCCCTTCGTTCTAAAATATAAGATATTTTAGTTTTTTTTCTTCTGATTTGTACATATCTAGACACATTTTAGTGTGTAGGTTTATTCATTTCACTCCGTATGTTGCCTATATTCAATATATATAGCTAAAACATCTTATATCTAAGAAGGAGGGAGTAGATGTTAACTTGGAGACAGAGCTCAGCAGCAGATCTCGCCATGGGTCAGAATTGATACAGTTAGATGTCAGGGATTAGATCATCATATCAGCAAGCCTGATGGCATTTCTGTTCGCAGTATGCAAACGAAACATTGATTAGTAAGATTTTTGATCTTCTCTTTTTGTTTCCTTCTTATAAAATTATTAATTTCTAGATTTTGTTTCGTCATGAGACAGACTTAGAACAGACATAAAATAAAAAAGCTTCAACACATGTCTGTTACCCCATCTCCTTCGGTGTAAAACAAGCTCCTGCGATACGTACTAGTAACCCAAGCAACACTGCAAATCCGGATTAGAATTATCAGTTGGCTGTTGTTCTCAAACTGAACTATCGTTATCTCATAGCAAGAAGCAACTTTTGATTACAGTGATAAAATTAATATGTGGATGGGGCCAAAACTAACGCTTTCAAAGATTTCCGTACAAATTTTCATTAGCTATACATATATTTGGCCTTTCCTTTTTCCCTCCCATCTTTGCGGTGACGGGCCAACCAAGAGTATGAATGCTCAGTTTGAACGTACGGATGGTTAAATGACAACATGGCAACTATACAAACATGACGAAATATCTCATGTTTGTCTAGTTGGCTCAAGTTCAATGTTATCCTTTCATCTGATTGTATTTCACTGTTTACAAAATGGAACAGAAAAGTTGCAGTGATCTAATGAATTTTACACTTCTTCTATTTAAATTTTTTGCAGGAAGGTTTTCAGGCGCCAAGATTCTCAGTGAAACGGCTTCAGCCTGGTAATGAGCAAGTGCGACCAGCACCTAATTTACCAATGATCTAAGGATTCAAGTGTTGACATTGCATTGGAGTATAAGGATTCAAGTGTTGACATTGCATTGGAGTATAAGGATTCAAGTGTTGACATTGCATTGGAGCAAGTGGAACCAGCACCTAGTTCATTCTAAGGATTCAAGTGATTTCAGGATTCAAGTGAAACTGACGGTATTAGAAGATGTTTCAGCTCGGTACTTAAAGTAGTATTATGCATAGTGGCTTGGTGAAGTTATGGGATAAAAAGGTTCAAAGTTATGCACACACTCTCGCAGAAAACAGTGGAAATTGTGACAAGGGCAGAAGTCTGAATCCACCCGAAGACCAATGGGCTCTCAGTGATGAGATACTTATGGATTTTTTCAGTGTTGTTTACTGTTTACATAGCTTGACATTACTTTTGGAACACCACAATGTGCACGCTGACTCCACAATTGCAGAATGGAAAACTGAAGAAATTCTGCATCACATTTGTTGTTCGCGCTGCCATGGTGGCCTCGTGCATGTAGTATGGTTGAGTGACCAGACAAAACACCAAAGGATGGTATGAATTTGCTGCAGATGAGTGCAGAAAACCAAACTTGCAAAGCTGCTATGTGACCCAAAAGCAGATTGTTTGAACAGCTGCATCTTAGAGCAGAGCAAAACATGCGTGGAGTTGTGGATTTCCGGACGTGCTGTCCTTGGCTTACTTATATTTGATCTTTTTGGAGTGAAAAGCAAAAGTTTTACCACAAAAGGTATGGCTCTCCACGGACGAAAATTTCTTTTGGTTTCCGAGTTCCAGTCCTCCATTTATTTAAAAATATTAAAAATTATATTTGCAAGAATGTTGATCATTGTTTGTAGTTGTAGCATGTTGGGAGAGTTGGTTGGTCTGTCTATGTGGCTGGGGAGTTGCATGCTTTAGGAGTAAACTGCACGTAGTTTTATTGTAACCGTTTTCACTTAGTTTTTTGTTAATTAACTGGACAATTCTCTTCTTAATTAATTAATTGGGACAAAGGTTTTACCCCATTTCAGCTTTTTTTTTCAAGTTTCAGAAAAACTAAAAATTGCTAGACGTAGTCAATTATGTATTCTACAAGCATGCAAAATCGCAATGATACTTTTTTTAAACTCTAGGCTATACAAAAATGATACTCCCTCCGATCCATAAAAAGTGTCACCCACAGTACAAAATAAGCGACACTTTTTATGGATCGGAGGGAGTAAATTATATGAATTTTGTAGTTTTGAAAATATGCACTATTCACCATACTCAGATCCATACTTTTATCATTCTTGTGTATCTCGGAATATAAAATATCTTAAAGTGAGAACTAGCATCTTCCTAGGATACATAATTGAGTACATCTAGAGTTTTTTCCCAATTTTTAAAAACTTGTAAATAGGATTATTAATTTTTAAAGAGAGCACTGGGTCGAGCCAAAAATATATGCATACTCGTGTACTCCAGTGTTGAATTGCTTGACTGGTATATCACACCATCTGGATTTCACGGAACATTTCCCAATTAGATCGGTAAAAAAAAAACAGCTGAACATTTGCCGCCTCACTGGCCTCAGTACGGGAGGCGGGGATTGGGCCGGGTCGGGCAGTGCCGCGGAGAAAGGGGAGCTCCCGAAACCGAGCGGAGGCCACCACCGGCGACGCGGCGGCCGCCTCCGACGCCGACCTCCCAAGGTTTTGTCTGCTCCGGCGCCTCCAGCAACTGCCAGCCGCCGGTCTACAGGTCTCCCCCCCCCCTTCTCTCTCTTCTCCTTGCCTAGGTCAGATATTGATCCCCCTCCCCTCTCTAGGTTTTGGCCCTCTCCCCTCTAGGTTTTGGTTGCCTCCGGCTAATCCAGCACCTGGCCACCCTCAACTTCCAACAGTCTCTCCGCCTCCGACCCGCAGCAGATCGTGTCCCAAGGTCTTTTTTCTGGATTTCTTTATATACTAGCAAACATGTCCATGCGTTGCAAGGGGAAATAAAAAATCTTCATTGTCAAGGTGTGTGAGGATTGTCTTGGCCGGCTGCATAAAAAATTGGCTATTTCTTGATGTTGTCATTTCCATGTCAAAGGAAGGGTTACTCTATCCTGTCGTCAACCGCGCTCATGCATCGGGGTGGTTGGATGTGTGAGAATTATCGAGGGCGGCTGAATTCGATTATTGGAGTTTTCCTTAGGTTGGAAATTGTTACTCTTTGTCTCTCGTCATATCTATACCGTTACCAAACCAAGCAAAAAAAACCCTGAAAAGCATGCAACATTGGGGATGCCATTGCGCTCATGCATTGGCGAGGTTGAGTGCCGATGACTGCCGAGGGAAGCTGCATCAGAGGATTGAGGGCGAGAGGCGGAGTCGACGAGAGGGTCGGGGATTGCTTGCGGGATGCTCGTTGTATGTTGGTTCTTTTTCAGAAGTTGAGAGAAGTCCCCACTGGTCCAGCAACAACACCTGCCTCTTCACTTGCCGCACAGTGTCACTCCATAGATATTATTACATTTTTACTACTCCCTCCGTCTCAAAAAGGATGTCACAAATTTATCTAAATTTGAATGTATCTAGACACTAAATCATATCTAGATATTTTCAAATTTAGAGAAATCTGTGACATTCTTTTTTAGGACGGAGGAAGTACATATCTACAAAATTATTTACCCAATTGATACTTTAAGGCTAAGAAGCAATCCACTGGTAAAATACCTCGAAATTTTATGAAAGTGCACTCATCTGGAAATAATAATTTCAATTAACAATTGCTAACTTCTTCCGTCAAATGATAGGCCTTTAGCCATCAAAAAAATTTCAAGAAAACTTTTGAACTGAAAAGAGTGATTGAGTAGGAATTGAAAAACTGTACATGGATTGAAAGAAGCAGCACCACACGATGGTCTCATCCCCATCAAATAGGCTTGTAGGACCACGTTTCGTGGAATTATCATGCATCCAAGAAAGCAGTAGTATGCTGACCCAATCCACACATCCATTCCCGGCTGGTGCTTCTCCTGATTAATCGGATCGAAGAATCTCCTCTCCCTATCGCCGCTTGCCAACACCTTGCTGCTCCTTTCTCGTCCGAAGCGCCTTGCCGCTCCTCCTGACAATAACGAGCAAATCCCTCTCGGAGCGCTTATGTCCCGCATCTCTAACCAGCTACGCACAAACGGGCAGATGCGCCTGCCGCCCGAGTCGTGGCCACCCGCTGGACGCGCCTTCCGCCTGAGTCGTGGCCATGCCTGGGCAATGGGACAGCACGACGAGCCTTCTCTGGCCGAACCGCACCACCGTGGTGCACAACTTTCCGTGTGTCGCGTCCACGCCGGAGAAGATGAAGTGGCCTCGCCTCACAGGCACCACATGATCTGCCACGATGTGGGACTTCGTTCCCTTCGGGCAGGCGAAAGGCCGGGACGGTTCCATCGAGAGTAGTTGGGCTGCCGCAGGCCGCAGCGCTGATGACGTATGGCAACGGACAAAACAAAGGCCACGAATCATTTTAATCACTTAAGCGGTGGCAACCTCTGTAATTTTGATCAACGTAGAGGTAATATGAAAGTTGGACGAAAAATTTGGGAGAAACAACTCTTCCTTTATTATTAGGTATAGATTTTCTGTGCACCATTGCAATATAAGTTGTGGACAATGACCGATGGCAATTTTGATCGCAGTGTGCAAATAGAACATCCACATAGCGAGTTAATATATTATTGATTTGCTTTTTTTTTTCAGATAAACTAGTCACCGGACAAACTTAGAACATTCAAAAAAAAAACTTCAACACTTGTCGGTTGCCCATTTCCTTCTGTGTAGAACAAGTTCCTACAATATAAGCATATTCATAACTTATGTACTAGTACCCTAAGCAACACTCCAAATGCAGAATCGCACACGGGTTTTGGGGCAAGAGGTCCACAAGGGCACCAAGCATACAATGGCACATGTTAGTGAATGTGTTTGAACTTTGAAGAGTAGCTGTTAGCGTGACAAACGTGCTGTCAGTGTCTAGGGAAAAAAAATCACAAGATGTTGTAGATTATCCATTGGACGTAGAGAAAATTGTTGTTGAGCACCATGGTAGGTATAACCTCTATTTGAGCCATCAGTTTTTATGTTGAGATCTGTGCACATAAATTTCTCTTTGATGTATTAATATTATTCCGTATCCTTCTTTTTTTCGGAAGTACCAAGTTATGTTTTGGTTACATGCTACAAAATAATTGTGCTTGTGTTGCGGATGAATTTCAATATCCATTTGGTTTGTATTGATTTGAGTTGCAGCTGAGGTGAAATTATGTTTGATGAAGAGATTGATGCTTCTGTCCCTGAAGTCTCGTCAATGTTATACGAGCATCATTTTCCAATGGTCAGGAAGGATGGACAAACTTATATCAAACCCCTCTCTACTATGCTGCTTGGTCTTAGATCGACAACAGAGAGGTGAACTTTGGTTAATACCACACTTTCTACTTAAAATCTCAGTATTTATAACGAACTTGTGTTTAGCTGTATATCAGCATATGGCACAGCAAATAAAGCTCATGTGCTATTTTGGTCAGTGAATACTTCTTTTTCTTATACCTAGAAAAAAATGTGCATCATACAGTAATAAGTAGTCAACAAATATTTTCGAGTCGATCCACTGTTATGAAACACAATCTCTAACTCCTTCCGGCCATCCACTTGAGATGGGTGCACATCCACAACTACAAAAAAGTAAACAAATATTTTAATATGTGTCGCTTCCAACATAATCCGCTTATTTTGGATAAAAACATTTAAAAAAGAAAAACCTGTCTGAATGCTCTTTTATTACAGGCATTAAACTGAGCCCAGGAGAAAGATTTTGCTATGATCAAGGAAAGAAGCCCAATGGAGGAAATCATAAGAAGAAGAAGCTGCCGCGAAAGAAGCGAATCCTCTATGTCTATGAGGTTTTTATTCCAATCGTTTTCACTTACATGTTATACTTAGTTCATTCGTATCAACCGATCTTTCATATTGAAATTACATTATAGGCTGGATTGAATCCGAAACACGCGGAGGCTCTTAATAATGACATACATATATATGTCACCTACAGAGATAAGAATACTGTTAAGGTTGGTGTTTCTTTTGCGGCTTTTTTTATCAGTCTGTCCTGCTTGGGTGCTGTTTTCTTTGTTGGTGTTTCTTTTGCAGCTTCTTCTTCCTCGTTGGTGTTACTTTGTCAGGGTCCTATTCTGGTTGGTACCTTATCTACAATGCATCCAAGGGTGCCACTTGAGCTCACTCTGGGTGAAGACTGTGAGTTATCACATAGCTCGATAAGGAAAGATGTGTTTTTTAATGCATTTCCTTTCACCCTTTGGAAGTCACCAAAAGTGGTTGTGGACAAGGCCAACGTGCTTCCAGACAGAGTAGTCTGGAGTCAAGCAAAGTCTGTCACACTAGAGAGTAACAAAGAAATATGGGGTACGCTACTTATTCCTCATATATCATAATATATTCTGATCTTCTTTATTGTTTTACCAACACGTAGCCTATGGGTGTTACCCAGCAAGTCTAGCTCGGTTCGGATGGCATGAGCCAGGCTCACGATGTCAGGGGATCTTTTGCAGGAGGCAACCTCTTGGGTAGAAAAAGTGAGGAGAGAGAGAAAGAAAGATGAGAGAAAAAGAGAACCAAAAAAATAATGGCTGCTTTTGAGGAAAAAAGTGATGATGTTGGGGGTCCACATTATGTTGGCCATTTCGGATAGAAAACGTGATCAGTTGCCTCCCTCCCCCCACGTCGAGCTGTATGCATCGGGGGAAGCACCTATCGCTGCTCCCATAACTCCTACCCTTATAGGCATGGGTCTTCTAGAAGGGTGAATCCCAAATAGTGAATTTCACATGGGCTGCTTTAGTCCTTAGGCATGATGCACGCTTGTGCTCCTTGGTAGTTGCAACCTCTTGGCTGGGTGAGATCTTTGAGGCTGTTAATTTGGCGAACATTGAGTGCTCACATCTCCCTGCTAATTTTGAGGATTGCAAGACCTCGAGTTCTTGTGAGCTTGTCTTCTTTGACCCTAAATTTGTCGTGGGAGCTATGATCGGTGTTCTCTGTGGCAGGTCGCTCCTTGATGGTGTGGGAGTTGTATTCTTCTGCGTGGGTTGCGCTTCGGAGCGCGTGTGTTTACCATGGAGCGAGTGCCCATCCTCTAATGCTCGGTAGTTGCCTTAGGAGTAGGTTTCTTGGTGGCACGAGAGCTGGTCGCTTCTTTCTTCCTTCTTGTAGTAGCCATTGTGAGTGGCGACTGCCTCAAGGCCGACGTTCCCACGTCTACGTGACATGGCTTGTCCCACAAACAATGCGAACAGTTGGCAGGCAGAACCCGAATTGTGAATTTGTGGTACCCTGGTTTGATTACGTGGTCACCGCAAGTGTGCAATTCAGAACTAAGCGTGGCGACCATCTGCCCCCCTTCGCGGCTACGTTACATGGATGCGCGAGGACCTCCAACTGTTTCTGTTTACCCTGAGGGAAGAGGTCTCGCACATTGCATGACCTCGATTCACCTGACATGTTAAGGGGCTCTCACGTTTGGGGTGTGCAGATCTCTCACTCACCGTTGTGGTTTGGCTTAACCTCAGAGGCGAATGGTGCAAAGACAAGATGAGAGGAAGAGCTTCTCTCAAGCAAATGTCTTGGCTAGAGAAGAAATACTTCTCTTAATCAAATGTCCCCATCCTATTAGAAAGGAGTAACACCTCTAAATTTTCAGGCGAAAGTTTAGAGTATTTACATGTCATGCCCCAGGGAGATTACATATATGTCGTTGGCCTTTTTCACATGGCCTATTGGTATTTCAGTAAACTTACAAGAATATTCTAGGGCATGAGAATCCTTATTGATTTAAAATGCTGCCCTTCAGCACTTCCCCTTGGCCCTATGCTTGTGAGAGGGTATTATGTGCATTTTACAACTATCTAGACTTCCTTTGCGTTTCCTTCTTGGTCCCAAGAATGTAACTTGGGTTGGGTTGCGGTCCAGAATTCAAGGCCCGTGGATGATTTTGGGCTCAATCTTAGGCCCACCTTTGGGAGTTAGTAGAAGGGTGATGCCCGATTAGGCGATAGGGTTTGGTGGAGGGGTACCTTTCTTTCTTAGTAAGGATTTTTTTTCTTCTAATGTTCTTATCCAAAGGAAAAAGAATCATTTCAGGAGCGACATATCTTACAATTTTTTTATGCTTATAGTTGCGAAGGTGCACCCATCTGAAAAGATTGACTTCAAACCTGTTGATGAGGGAACAAAATATCACCTTGTGGAGGTGTGATATATATATCTCACTTGCCACTTTGTTATTTTTTCTTGATTCAATATAATTATTCTTGATCTTGTTGGCGTGTTTTCCAGGTTTACTCAATGAAAAACACAAATGAGAAAATCAATTTGCATGTTTGCTGCAATGAGAAAATGCAATTGCTGGGTGAACTTGTAACTGATTGCAGTCCCACCAGATGTAACACCGTGTTTGAGGATGTGTTTACCTTATCACACACTTCAGCTAGCACGGCTGTGATTTTTTCTGGTTACACTGTGCCCAATCAACCATTTAAATTTAAACTAAAAGGTATCAAACCTTTTCTCTTTTCTTACTTCTTATAGTTAGTATTTTTCTGCGCGGATGATATATTTAATTCTTATTTTACAGACTTGAATGAGTATGTTGAGGAACCTCAAGTGGATAGTCTAAATTTGTCACCAAAAAAATCATGTATGTATTTCGACGAGCTATTTAAACTTAGTTAGTTTTATAAGTAGCATTTTTGGACTTACTTTTTGCTGTTAAAACAGGGGACCCAGAGTATCAGTCTTATAAGGCAAAACTTGCAAAAGGGCCCAGTGCCACTTCCAAGGAGCCCAGTGCTACTTCCAATGAGCAGCCTATTGCCACTTCCAAGAAGCAACCCATTCCCACAAACAATCAGCCAGAGGTCAACCTCGTAACTATGGCGCCAGTGACTGCTCCACTAATCTTCATTCACCGGCCTAGGTGTCAGATGGTAACTATCTCTGGGAGCCGACTCCGCCGTGGCTCTCTTGGGTCCAAGGCAACAGGTAACAATATTTATGTTTCCTGGCCCCGTAGATAGGTCAGCCCTGGTATTGTCAGTCATATGGTTTTACCTTTTCCTGTTGGTACTGCTAATAGGTTAGCTTTGTATGTTGCAACAAGATTTGCTGGTTTGTTATCATAATTGTTACATTCTGTCTAGATATCTGAGGCGGTGAGCAAGTCCTACTGGTTTCTTTTGCGTAACTAACTTTGTGAAGTTTTCAGTTGTGCTCTCCATCATTTCCAGTTCACATTACAATGTCGGCTGCTCAAAATTTTCTGTATCTTCTTGCGTATCTTTATTCTTGTTATCTTGTTTTGTACTTGTATCTCATTTAATTCTCAGGTTTTTCACCATTTGTGGACTGAGAAATTAAGTTCTAACTTATTTGTTGTTCATGCAGATTTCTGATGAGAGGAAGGGTAAGTGGAAATGGGATGGGAGGGATGGATGCTAGTGTTGGCTCAACAACCAGCAATTTCAAGGTATGCTTTAATAAGCGTTTAAAAGATGAAAAGGGGTCAGGGCGCCTCGCCTTGCCTTGCTGGCTTAAAAACGCTGACCACATGACAAGATAACTAACATGCCACACTAAGTTCTGCTTGTTTATTGACGTTGTATCATAATTTGTTACATTCTATCTGAATATGTTAGGGTGAGCAAGTCCTATTGGTTCCTTTTGTCTACCTAACTTTGTGAAGTTGTCAGTTGTACTCCATAATTTCCCGTTCTGTACAATGCTAGCTGCTCAATATTTTTTCTGTTTTTTCTTTCGTGTCTTCATTCTTCATTTTATTTGTACACTTATTTGTGTTTCTTGTTTATCATGATGAAACTTAGCAATAACCTGACATGTGTGGCAATCTTGCTTTGGCAGGTTAGTTAGATGAGATGGATAAATGGAACAAAAAAGAACATATTCATGAGTAGTTGAAGACATACCAGAACAAGTCTGGGGTTCAGCCTGATAGAGTTCCACCTCATTTTTGTCTGGCTCATGGATTGAGAATATGCTTGTTTCAAACATTAACGATTTGTAGGTCTGACAAAAACATGTACGGCACCTGGATGAGAAATGAGAAACTCCTCATGGTTCAGTTGGATAGTTGGCACCACAAACTGATATTCATGGAGTATGTTAGATTGAAATGCTGATATGAGCAAGTGCAAGTATGTGCACCCGATTGTTCCTTTCTCTTTCTTTTGTTCATCCATTTGGTTTTGCATGCGGAATCTCACAGATCCAGATGAAACTCCCTTCACACTTTTTTTTTGTTTTGACAAATTTATCAGTTACCTTGCTCTCACGTTTGGTGTATAATTTTGTGCTCCTTTCCACACGTGTTGGATGCACACAATACACCAAAGGCCGGAACTGTACTAATGTCAACGCAACAGAGAATAGCTTGTTACATTGAATCGAATGCAGAATGTTAGCTACCAGCAACAATACTGGCATCATCCGGCGAAAACAAAGTGTTCAGTTTTGCTGTAACTTAGGCCGTGGTGGCTCGACGGCGGTTGCTCTCCAACTGCGTTAGTGTCATGGTACACCACCGGCAACCCTGATGCATGCATTTTCCTAATTAATCCAATCCATGTAACAGCATACATTATTACTAGAAATATTCCCCACGCGTGTTGTAGCGGGACCCTTTAGAAACTATATTATGTAAATAAAAGAGTATAAAAATATGATATATTAAATTTTCTAAAGGAATATGCTAAATTAAATTTGTCATAGTCAACATACTGAATTTATTCGACATGAAATATCTATGTATTAAAAAAATATTAATGTGGACAAATAAGTGGTTAGAAATATAATATGATGTGAAGTTTGTATGTAGAGATTAATGATATTAGTGAGGATGACATGGATAATTGATTGGCTAATAGAATGGATGATGTGGATAGCTTGTATGTTGAGATAGAAAAATCATAAATGTACTTAGTGGGATTTTACTTTATAAGAGGTATAGATTAATCAAGATGTGACGGGTCACCAAAGAACTTAAAAGAATAGCATCCCACGAGCTTTGAAATTCACCAATACAGTATTTGAGGAAGTTCGGAGTTAAAGAAAAAAGGAAGTCGACTTAGTCGAGTCAAAAACTTTGAGTTGAAGTGAACGATTCAGATAAACCGATACTCTTCGCTCGAGTTTGAGCCTGTTCGTCCACCTCCATCTCGGCCGCTGCTCTGCCCCTGCTCCTCCCTCGTCGACGGCGGCAACCGGTGGAAAGGCGAACGATCATGGCGGCGCGCGGCACATGCAGCGCCGAGCGCCGGAAGCACGTCGCGGGGGGATGCAGGGGAGGGCCGCCGTCGGCTGGGAAATCAGCCAGCTCCCCATTGAAAACTCTCTCATGTCAATTGTGTGTGGCTGTTGCGGCTGATGGAGGATGGACGGCAAGCGGCTGGACATGATATTGGTTGCCGGCAGCACCACCCACCAGCAGAGGGCGGCGCGGGGCGACGGCGAGCCTGGAGATGAGATAGCTCTGAAGAATCCGGCTCTGTTAGTGGATGTACCTGAATGTTGCACTTGCATTGCAAGTGGAGAAACAGGGCATACATAGGGTTGCGCGTTAGGTGTGTGCGCGCGCTATGTATCTGTTCAAAAGTTCAGGACGATTTTTTGCTGACCCTTTCTCTCTGTATTGTACAGTTTCTTTTTGTTCAAATTTAGAACCTGAATGTCTGCCAACTGAATTGGCATGTACGAAAATAAAGCACTGACCTTTTCAATGATATATGAAATGGAATGGATTTAAAGGGCATCATTTTGTGGAAATGGCAGTATACTGTGCTGATAATATTGTAGCACTGTGATAGTTGGAAATTGGGCAGCATTTATCTCAAACTGGGACAAAGTGCAAATAAAATGTATGACCACACTGTCATTTATCTCATACTGGGACAAACATGGGACAATATATATGACAACACTGTCATTTATTTGAAACTGGTAGCATTTGTAGCAACAAGTGAACCTTGAGTGCAACAAAAGTAGTTAACCAAACATGATCAACGTCTGATCATACACAAAAAATGCAGATAAACTATTGAACAATCTAACTATTCATCGCTGCTTTCTCCTTGTCCACCTTCTCCAGCATTTTTCTTTTCACTGCCAAATAGCTACCACTTCATCCTCCCATTTGCTGGCACCTGATGAGCACAAGGTTGAGTAGATGCTCTAGGAGCAGTAGCTTCACATTGTCTCTGCCCGGGAGCTGCTTGTGAGCTAGAGCCCTCAAAATCTGAAGCATTTTTCTTCTGTTTTTTCTTGCGAGGCACATGGGCTGTAGATTGCTGGACATGATCTTGATGTACAGGAGCATCCTAATTTGATAGGAAAGGAATTAATATGCAGTTCAAAACAGAATACTGTCCAAATTGACTGAATTTAAATATACAGTGCAAACCTAAGCTGCTGATTGATCCAAATCATGGCCAACAGTATATATTGCACTAATTTCATGCTACAGGCAGTCCAGGTAGCTCCCAGTACCTGCAAGAGCATTTAAAATTTTCCAAACTGACAGTGTATCTCATGTGCTCTCCTTCTTGTACTTTTTTTTGACCTGGCCTTCTTTACTTTGAAGCCATCAGCTCCATTTTATAAAACCTGGCAAATAGCAGACCTCTTGATATTCAATTTCAACTTTTTGAAAATGTTTGAACCGATTGTACCAGGCCAATTATGTTACTTCGTCCTATTTTCTGCAATTCTGACTGTAACTTTTTCATAATAATCTCCTTCTGTGTAATTATTGGGTAAAACCTTGCTCTCATGATGGCATTATTAAATGACTCACAAAGATTGTTCTCGACAGAATCACAGCAAGAACCAAGCCTGAAAAATGCCCTTGACCAATGCTCAGGAGCTGTCTTTATCATGTCCTTAGCACCTTCATCAGTTTTCTGTGCGAGCTTGGCTCTACTGTAGTTGAACTGTGTTCTATCGGACGATTTAGCACATGCCCAAAACATTTTCTGAAAGATTTTGTCCCTATGTTCCTTCTTCCAATTGGCATATATATGCCTGGCACACATTCTATGCTCATCAGCTCCTGGAATAATTTCATTTACTGCTTGAATAAGCCATTTTTGCTGACACATTTTCTTCCTCCCCCAGCATTTTTATTGTTCACCATCCTCTTCACTTATTTTACTTGCCTCATCATCATCAACTGAACCATCTGTCATCTGCTCCAGGGGCATAAAAGAAGTCAGTATCCTCACTGTCAGGTGTTCAAGGACGCACCACAACCAAAACTTCCAAGCCCCTTGTGATGAGCCTAATCTGGCTAGGAAGGAACGATAGGGTTTTTACTTGGAGCATCGAAAGGGACGACCCCACCTTGGTCAAGTTGGACCGGGCTTTCTGCAACGCGAGATGAGACCTCGCTTTCGACAACCACACTATGCATGATGTGACCACTGCCCTCTGCTTCTGTCAAATGAAAGTAATCCACGCAAGTTGGCTTTTCTGTTTTTCAAAATTTTCTAGATAAAGATGCCGAGACATTGTTACAACCGCTTGGATGGAGCCTCAACTCACACACAACCGGTGTACACAAGCTCAAATTTACCGCTAAGTGGCCGCGCGCGTGGAGCAAGGGCTTGTTCTCCAATCACAAACAACTGCTGTCACAAACAACTGCTTATCATGGCCTTAGATGTGATCCCCCAGCCGGATATCGCCCAGGAATCTAGGCCACTCTCAAGCGCAGAAGGAAATCTTCGCACTGCCCTGAGGCGCAGGATCTTGGGCTTGATTGTGCTTGAGCATTCACGAAAGAGATAGTCCTCCAGGATCACCTTCCCTAGAGAGGGCGACATGAAATTCTTCCATCTTCGCGTCAATTCGCAACGTCGAAAGAACAACATTCAGAGGCTGAAGCGAAATGGTGGATGGATCGTCAGGCACGAGGAAAAAGAGCAACTAATCCATGAGCACTTCTCTGCGGTTGTGGGAACCACTCCTACACGTCCTGGAATACCATCGAGCCTGTCGCCGAGGATCTTGAAGATTTGGGGCTTCCATTCTCGGAGGCAGAGATCAAGTATGCTATCGAGGATATGACGCTGATAAAGCCCCGGGGCCTGATGGTTACATGATCAATTCTTTCGCTCCTGCTGGAATATCATCAAAGAGAATCTCATGGCTATCACTAATGCTTTCTCGAAGCTCAACATCAATAACTTCCAAGTGATCAACAAGGCGTGCATCACCCTCTTGCCGAAGAAATATGGGGCCGACAACATCTCATATTTCAGACCCATAAGCCTCATTCATATGATCCCGAAAATCATCGCTAAGGCAATGTCCCTCCGTTTACGCCCAAGATGAACGACATCATATTGAGCAGCCAAAGCGTTTTCATGAAGTTCAGAAGCATGGACGACAACTTCATGTACATCAGAAATGTCGCGCGACGCCTCCACCGCAACCACTCCCATGCGCTCCTCACCAAGCTTGACACCGTAAAAGCTTTCGCTTCGGTCCGCCGGGATTATGTTCTAGATCTCATGCAGCGGAGGGGCTTCCCGCTGATGTGGCGTGCTTGGGCATCACTCATTTTCTCGACATCCTCATCTCGCGTGCTTCTCAACGGGATCTTGGGCAAGTAGTTTTTTCATGGACGTGGGCTATGGCAGGGGGACCCGCTATCCCCACTTCTCTTCGATCTGGCTATGGACCCCTTACCGCGGATTCTGGATCCCTTCCGGGCAGTCTCATTAAGTCACGGGTCTCCATATATGCTGATGACGCTGTGATCTTTCTTGGCCCCAACGTCAACGATATTGTCAACCTGGCAGCTCTCCTCCAAAATTTCAGGTCACTGGTCTGATCACCAACGTGGAGAAGAGTTCGGTGAATCCTATACGATGTGACGGCATCGATATCACTACGATCCTGCAGAATTTCCCAGCTGCCATCACACAGTTACCACTCAAGTATTTAGGCCTCCCGCTCTCGCTTGGGAGGCTCCGACGTGTTCACCTCCAGCCCAACATTGACAAATCTGCATCCAAGCTCACACCGTGGAAGGCCAAATTCCTTACTCGTGCTGGGCGTGCAGAGCTGGTGAAAGCGGTGCTCACCTCCATGCCAATCTTCATCCTCACGACCATCAAGGTGGATAAGACGACTATAAAAGCCTTTGACAAGACTCGTTGTGGCATGCTATGGTAATGCATGGCTTCGGTTAGTGGGGGAGGGTCGTGAGTGTTGCGATTTGGATCTCTGATTGTGGTTTCCACTTTAGGACGTGTCTAGGCGTATCGTTGTACCTCTGCCCCAGTTGCTAGTCTCGTTAACTCGTGGTGCATTTCATTTGAGCCTCCGTGATACCCCCACCCTGATGTACTCTCTCTCCCTCTACCTTGCTCTCTGATTTCTTGTCATGTTACCCTGTATCTGAAGCTGTGATTAATTATAAAGGTTCAGGCTAGCTCCAAGAGCCCGCCGTGGCTACGCCTTACGGTAAAATAAACTTTTGTTACAGAAAGACAGAACAAACTTAATCATTGCTACTTATTATTTGTTGCGACTAGAAGAAATCAAGTCCATGCATGGCTAGGTAGCTACCCATTGTGTTCAAGTTCTAAGTATATCTCCAGATGGATATGATCTGATCATCTAGCCTTTTTCTTGGCGATGAGCTCGATGATGTCGTTGGCCATGCCGGAGAGCAGCTGGTTGCTGTAGTTCTCCTCCCACAAGGGGTCCTTGTCGGTCTTACTCTGTTGCAGCGCCAGCTCGCAGAAATTGGGCCTGTACGCGGCGTCCTTGAGCTTGGGCCAGGCCGTGTCGGTGCGGCCGGCGCGGAGGTCGTCGAGGGCGCCGGCCACCGACCCGTTCATCATCCTGTACATGGTGATGCAGTGCTGGAGGGCGTCGACGAGGTCGGTGAGGACGTGGATCGTCGTCGTGACGTTCCTGGCCGTGAGGTTGGCCGCGGCGGCGCCGAGCCCGCGGGCGTCCGTGGCGGAGGCGGCGGCCGGGATGGCGGAGAGCGTGCGCACGCAGTAGGCGTAGGGAGTGAACCAGGTGGACTTGGCCGCGGCGGTGCACGTCGAGTTGATGACCGGGGTAGTGGCCAGGCCACGCGACCCGGCCGGCGCTAGGAGCAAGACAATGAGAAGGAGGAACATGTGGTGGTGCTGCTGGATCGCCATTGTTTTAGTTGCCTATGTCACGCCGCAGCTCTACTTATTGATGAGATGCGGCTGTGAATTTTGTCTCGCGCTAATGGCGTTACACCAGCCACCTCGATCTCGCTGAGTGAGAAGTGATGCCTGGTCAAGATTTGCCCAACTTCCACGGACACGCCCGCTGCAAGAAGTTTTAGAAGGACCGGATCTAGTATAAAAGTTCATCATAAGTACAAAGTACTTCAAACATAATTAAAACTACATCAAGATCCCTAGACGACCTAACGATCTACCACTATCAGAACGAGCTACCGCTTCGCCACTCCCCTACCAGAATAGATCTGATGTAGCCCAACCCAACGTCACCACCATGTCAAGCATTCCAACATATGTCATGTTACCACGGACGTCAAAGGTGAACTCAATCCTCTTTACGAACCTCAATGCACCGTCTTTGGATGGTGTACTACCTAAGCGTCTATCCTTGTACATTACTAGGTGTCACACGATTAGTATGGGCGCCAAGGGAGACGCCGAGGAAGCCAAAGAGTCGAAGCCATCCAAGGCGTACGCATGGAAGCGGAGGAAGAAGAAGCGGAGACAAGACGAAGATGAAGAGGGAGGCGAAGCCAGTCTGGCCGGCTCCTAGGCCGGCCTCCCTGCCGAAGCGCCCGGCCTCCAGCCCGGCCTAGGCCGGCTCCCAGGCCGGCCACCCGCCAGAGCCTGCCGGCCTCCAGGCCGACCCAGGCCGACTCCCAGGCCGTCCTCCCTGCCGACGCAGCCGGCCCCCAGCCCGGCCCAGGCCGGCTCGCAGGCCGGCCACTCGTGTCCTGCACCCCTTTTTGTACCAAGACTATAAATAGCTCTTACCCTCTTCCAATGTACGAACAGATAGAATTTAGAGAAGAACTAGAGCTAGTGCTTCCCTCCCCCTTGTGGGATTCAAGGCCTCCCCTTGTGGAGAAAATCCCGATGGGATTCAAGATCTCTCCTTGTATTCGTATCTTGGAGTGACTCAAGGCCCCTCTTTACGCGGAGTCTCTCTCGTGTGTGATTCTGCTTCACCGTCTCTCACTCACGGGATTCTACCTCGTGCTCACCGATCTTTCACATAGGGATTCTACCTCGCGGTCTCTCCCTTGTGTGATTCTATTGGGCCGGTTGGACCGACTGGTGAGGGCAACGCATACATTGTATCGGGTTTGTGTTCTCTCGTTCTTCGTGTTCTTCGGGTTCTTCGTGTTCTTGCGTGCGTTCGTCCCCTCGTTCGTCAATCTGTGAAGATCGGGCCACCCTAGAGGGCTTAGCCCGTATCATATGGTATCAGAGCTTTAGGTTGCCACGGATTTGACTTGTGTTTCCACAAATTCCCCCAAATTTTTCTTTGATTTTGCCAATTTCGAAAATTTCCACCAAAAATAGCCCCAATTTGCTTTTGCATCGATCTGAGATTTTAGTGCGTTTTGGTAGGTTTTGATCCATGCATCCAGTGCTATACTTGTTGATCTACCTCCCTTTGCGTTCCCATGGCCTAATTCCACCGATTTCCCCTCCGATTTGGTGTTTTTCGGGCCGTTTTTCCGCCCAAAATTGCGCATTTTCGCGTCACGGGAAGGTCGGCGCCCGGCCTCCAGCCCGGCCTAGGCCGACTCCCAGGCCGGCCCCCCAGCAGAAGCAGGCGGCCTCCAGCCCGGCCCAGGCCGGCCCCCAGGCTGACCTCTCTGTAGAAATTTTGTTTTGGTCATAACTTTTCACTCCGGACTCCGTTTTTGGTGATTTTCGTCTCTAATCGAAGCTACGGACAAGCTCTACGTCACCAACACGGTTGATCCATCTTCTATCGCCACCATATTTCGTGATCAAGGAAGAGGCATTCCACTCCAAGGGTGAAGATCGTCGACGAAAGGTATAACATCCCCAATTCGTCTCCCACCTTGCATCACTTGTAGCCAAGCCATTTGTGCCTATCTTACCTATTGAGACTAGCTCATCTATGATTGCTTGGGTTTTTCACACTTGATACCTCGTAGTGTTCCGAGCAAACTTGTATGCGCTAGTTGATATAGTTCTTGTTGGCAAGCAAGTAAGAGGCAAAATAGAAATAGCAAAAAGAGAATAGAAAGGAATCAAAAGAGAGAAAATAAAAAGAAAGAGCCTCATTGCCTTATCTCTTATAGTAGACGCGCAAGCTCGATGAAAATTTTGTTGGTGGTGTCTTTGTGCAAATCTTGTAGCCCACCAATAAATTGCAATCGAGTTGATTTCTCTTGTACTTGTGCAACTTGAGCTTTAGTCTTCGCTAGGTACATCACTAGATCATTTTTGGTTGCACGAGTCCCACTTATCATAGCGTGTGTTTGTATGAGCTCCACTCTTATCCTTTGAGATCGACTTGTATTTGCTTTGTGGTCATTGTGGTTCTCTACTTGCCATTACAATATCTTGGTTTCCGGTTGTTCCATTTGCTTTCCACATTTCATACCTATCCACTCAAAAAGCCGTGTGTGTGTTGGAGTTTGCGTTTGGACATTTGAACACAAGCCTCTTTACTTTGTGCGTTGTTGCCCTTGGTCGTCCATGACGTCCAATACTATCATCAAGGTGAGATTGTGTTCTAGTTTCCTTCCACTTCATATACACTTGTCTTGTGAGTGATCATGTCTACTGTGAGCGGAGCATACTATGGAGGCCATGATGATGAAGAGACGATGAGCTACAACGACCACGATGCCACAAGCATAGAAGACATGGGGAATGGCTACTACACCGACGATGAACCCCATGACATGATGGAGCACTACACCGAACCCAACTCCACGAGCTTCCACGACATGATGGAGTGCTACACCGATCCCGACTCCAAGAGCATTGACAACATGATGGAGCACTCCTATGACTACAACTCCGACGACTTGATGGAGCACTACATCGACAACAACACCTCCACGAGCATGCATGAATCTTCCAAGGTCTACTACCCCAAGCAAGAGGTGCCACATACGACCCATCAAGCCCAAGACGGAGCAACATGAGGACCACCATGAGGTCCTGCTATCAAGCTCCATCACCATCACGACGGCGCCCCAAGGAGGACATCACCAAAATCGCCAAGGTTGTCAAGCATGGACACTATTCAAGGCGGCCCAAGAAGGATACCAATACGGCTCCCAAATATGCCAAGCTTGAAGCCGAGATCGACACACTCGTCAAGCTTCGCCATACTTCTACAAGCCCAAGACGAAGCCGCAAGTCAAGGTCGCCAAGGGACCCGAAGGATTTTCGAGGACACCCCTCCCCACAACAACGTCATCGACGACACAGGGAGGAATCAAGACCGTAGCATCATAAGGTGTCCCCTCCTCGTGTCAACACCAACATAACGCCCATGAGAAGCTCAAGCTCCAAGACGGACAAGCAAGCCCCCATTTCCATGGCGCCCACGCTCAAGTCAAGGTCGACGAAGGATGACCCTCATCATACGATGTCTCCTCCTCGTGCCACCACACAAAAGGCGCCCAAGAGAAGATGAAGCCACAAGAAGGACAAGGACATTCTCGCCAAGCTCATGACAAAAATGGACACCTTCCGCAAGGAGCTCCATGAAGACATCAACAAGACCAAGATCTTCGGCAACACTTCTACGAGCATATGGTCCACTACACTTGAAGATGGGGGAAGACAAGGCCCCATATATGATGATGATGCCGGATTGAGCCTACTTCCACCTCTACACCAAGATGAAGACCTCCTATTCCCTATGTGCAATGGCCATGATCACATAATGTGGGATTGTCCCAAGAGCCAAGACACGATGGCTCAAGATGGCGGGAAGACGGTTGAGCATGGGAGTTTCCCTTCAACCAAGGCGGCGAATGAAGTTGAGACTATCGAGCCTATCCCTATGAGCTTGAATGATGAGTTGGTACCAATCCCATGTGAGCATGAGAGCCACCTAGCCCACTTGAGTGAGAGTGCAAGTGAGTTGAGTGCCTCCACCATATGTGAGATTGAGTGCTTCCACTTTGAGGGAATGAGTGATACACCACTTGAGTTGCGAGAGGTAGTTGATAGGTCAAGTGAGGCTATTTTGTTTCTAACAACTTACCCTCTACCTCTAGTGTGTTCTCTCATGTTTTGCTAGGTTCCATGGATGAAGATACGCCAAGCCTCGACATGACGGAGCCTCAAATGGAGAAGATGTACATGGAGGATGAAGGCGATGCCACCCCATGTCTACATGATGATTAAGTCGGCCACATGGATGCCTCTACCTCTACCACAACACCTACATCTCATGAGCGGGACTATAACGGTACGCATATGGGTGTTGATGATGCCATGATCCCACTAGTGGACATGATGACTTGTGATTGCTTGCATGATGTGGATGTTTCTTTCGATGTCACCTATGATTCTTTCATATTCCCATGTGATACCTTGTTCCAAACCAATGTTGATCATGTGGAATTTCCTATGTGTGATGATCTTGCCACATGCATGCCTTGCTATGAATCTTTCAAATTTTCTCCCATTGTTGCATGCAATATGTCGAACAATTTCTCTTTCATATGTGTTGCTTGCAATGATGATAAAATGCTTGATAATGAGTTTGCCCCCATAGCATTCTCAATTTTTGGAGATGGTTCCTTTTGCTTTGTTGAGCTTTCACCTTTCTTCGTTTTGCATGTTGCCCATCTGCATACTTCATATATTTAATTTTATTGTAGTGCATTTGGTGATGTGCAAATGAAGAGACGCATCATGATGGATGATGTATTCATGTACCATGCACATAATTTCTTCATGTGGAATTTCGTGTGTTTTGGTCCCCGCTTGATAATGTCAACCTCAATTGAGCATGAGTTAACAAAACGAGCTCTTGAGAGCATAATACTTGTGAGTTGCGGTTTTCCGGTTAAGCTACTCTCCGCATGTTTTGCTTCCAACAAATTGAACAATTTCTCTTTCTTTTGGTTGGTTTGCAAACATGTGAGTGATTTTGGTTACCCTTGTGACATACATGTTTCCGTGAGCTTTTATCTAGATGATTTATGTGTTGCCACAAACTTGATGAGCAATTTCTCTTCCCTTATGTTTGTTGGCCACCATAATGATATGTTGAGCATGTTTTGTCACAAGTGCTTCCGTTTTTGGCCTATTGGTGATGACGTTTCGATGAGTTACTTGCACTTTGACCTTGAATTTGCTATGCCTTCCATAAATTTAAGTTGTGCTAATCGTGTTATGAATAAGTTTGGACATGTCCTCAATACCGTGCTCCTCTATCATGCACACACATGTTTTGCTTGGTCTTTAGTGTGTGTAGGTAAAAATGACGGGATGGTGACTTCCACTTCAACGGTGAACCATCTACCCCCTTCACATGGTGAGGACGTGCAAGCGTCGAGGACGACGCTTTTTGAAGGAGGGGGAGATGATGTAGCCCAACCCAGCGTCACCACCATGTCAAGCATTCCAACATATGCCATATTACCACGGACGTCAAAGGTGAACTCAATTGTAGCGCCCCGACCCCAGAACTATACAGTGAAGCTTTGTGCAACCGGTCATGCTACATAATCGAAGGTTACTGGGTTTACCAATCCCAGGCCAAAACCTTTGGCAGGTGTGCTCGGAATGGATCATCAGCACACAACACCTCGATCATGCCATAAGCTCAGACATAGCTATCATGTATAGTTAAGAGATCAAGACTTGTGGAACAACTGGCACATCACAGACTCTACGACACAAAGATTCATATAGCAACTCATATATGAGAAAGATACAAATATTACACACAAAAGGTCACAGACCCAACAATTCATCAAGCGGAAGCGAGGTAGTGTTGTCTAACAACAAGATGCAAATTATGGCCTAAGAGGCCTACAGATAAATAATCCCAGCCAGCTTGTTCCACGGTCCCAAACTGCCACGTGGGAACCCCGGACTACTAGTCGACGTCCACGAAGAAACCACCTAGCTGCTCGGTGTCGTCCTCCTCTGAAACAAGTTATAAAGGCAGCAAAGAGAGACTGAGTACGACGTACTCGCAAGTTTAGTAGGGCGATATAGGCCCAATGCTGACGGAGGCTCTAAAGCTGTATAAAGTAGCTATTTTGCATAAAGCTAGATTTTCATTTAAAAGATATAAAAAGACCCATGGCATCGACTACTCAGAATATTTTCTAAAAAAGGGATAAGAGAGTAACATTTTCCTTCGGTTCTCGTCGAACCAAGTAGTACCAAGAATCATCACTCGTCACCACCAAAGGCACCCCCTCGAATCACCCTCGAGGAAATGAACCTTTATCACACGTTGATTATGCAACCTTTAGCTGCCATATCAATTAGGTTAAGGTTCTCTATGATCTTATCGTCTATTCCCAAGTCGTCCATAACCACGGACACGGCTTTTCGAAAAGATTTACCCTACAGGGGTGTACTAATTTACCCACCGGTACCGTCCGGCTCATCTGATTGGCCCTCTTCCGGGGAAGGCCGGCGAGTGGGCGCGGTTAAACCTTTACCTCGCGTGAGACTATCCAAGAGTCATCTGTGGCGACAGGGCAAGTTTACCCAGCCTATTTCAGCCCCTGCCCCCATCGCCACGTCCTAAACACAAATCCTCCACAACATTTCTTTTCCACTCACACACAAATAGAAAATCGAACTAGAGGACCCTTGGATACGCCCGCACAAGTTATTTAGTTAAAGGGGATTCCATATGTCCCCACCGTTGGAAGCACGATCGTCTTTGTTCAAGAGGTAAAGAACTCGCACCTAGGTGCAAGAATGAGACAAAACACCATCCCCGATGGCAACTCATCCAAGCCTTCTTAGCATTTTAATTAAGCATCACCATTAACCACCATGCCCGCATCATTCCATCAACATCAACAATTATGGAATTTAACAACGGACATAACTAGTATTTCGACTAAGCATGGCTAAGCATAGCTAAGCATATAAACAACAATTATATTTTGTATCCGGCCAACACATCAAACCTAGGGTTTATAGGAGGGGTAACATGTGATGGTTCCGGGGATAAACATGCATTCATGGGATATTCTAATATTGACCAAAATTGATGTTGGAATCGCATGCAATATTATGGTGGATAAAATAAGTTTATAAAACAATAGGGTACTAGATGCCAAGAAGGTTAGGTTATCTCTTGCCTTGCTGCCGGGGCGTGTAGTACGGCTCGTCGGGGTAGGTAGAGGGACCCTCGACTCCGGAATCTATCGATACCCAAGCAAGAATAGAAGAACAAAATAAATCACACGAAGACAAGGTGCAATGCACAATCACATGATGACATGAAAAGATTATGCAATGATATCAACATTTAATTTATTTAACAAATTAAATGGAGTTCCAAATAATTAGTGCAATTATTTGGAAACAACCCCATATTTATCTTAGTGACCACATTGTTCATACATTTGTCAAATTATTACATTATGAGAGAAGTGGCTCAAATATGCATGAACATGATATGAATGGATAGGGTTTGTTCTTCCGATCATTTTGGTACCTCATTTGTAAATTTCCAATTATCGATGATTAAATAGTGAATTAAATAATTAATTGAAGTTACTTCTTTTAATCAATTAAGGAAAAACATCAAATAAATATTTGTCATCATGATGGGATATTAGCAAGGTTTGATTGCAATTGAAGTGTTGATAACATTGATATTTTATTCATAAATTTTGGTTAATTATTTAACAAGTTATGGTTTTTCCAAATTAGGTATTATTTAAACCATTTTAGGAATTCATATATGAACAGCAAGAATATAACTTCAAAAGAATGTTACAAAGATTCCATCTTGTAGAGTTTGTTTTCCTGATCAATTTGATACTTGATTTGTCAAATTTGGATCACTAATTTAAAATATATCAATCATTTAAATTTGTTTTCATTTATAAAAAGGAAAACAAATTGGGCAGACAGGCCGGCCTCGTGCCGGCCAGGCCGGGCTGCAGGCCGGGTGGGCTCCCGAAGCCACCGGCCTTTGGCCGGCCCAGGCTGGGATGCGAGGCCGGAGGTGTGGCCGAAGCCACCGACCTCGTGTCGGCCCAAGCTGAGCCCAGGCCGGGCACTGGCCCGAGCCATCCGGCCTCAGGCCGGACAGGCCGGGGTCCAGGCCGGCGCATGACATCGGCAGGGTGCGGCGGTGACCGCTGGTGAATCAGCGGCGGGAGAGGGAGAGAGGGAGCGGGGAAGCGCGCGAAGGGAAGCTAGCTCACTCGGAAGCATGCGTGCATGGTTGGTGCGGCGAGGGGATGGCCGGCGGCGACGGAATCGGGCCGGCGGAGGTCGGCCGGTGTGGACGGAGTCGCGGATGCCTGCGTCAATACAGGCGTCCCCGGCTCGATTCCTTGCACCAGGAGGGAGAAGAGGACACGGCAAAGCTTCCTGTCCGCTTCGATCTAAGCGGGGATTACCGGAACGTCGGCGGCGAGCTCCGCACCACGACGGCGAAGGGAGGAGCTCGGGAGGAGAGAAACAGTGAGACGAGAGGGAGCAGGTGGGGAAAATGGAGGCAGGTGGGCGTCCAGGTCGTCGCGGCGTCGTCTTGACCTCCAGCACGGCAGGGGAGGGGGGGGCCGGCAACATGCGGCATGGCCACGGCATGGCGCCATGGCCATGGTTGGCACTGTGGAGGAGAAGGGAAAGAGGTGTTTGCGAAAATCCCCCTAGCCCAAACTTAATTAATTGCAAAAAGGTCCAGAGGCATTTTTAGGGATTTAATTATGACACCTAAACATTTTTATAAATTTTGCAAAAATTCATGTGGCCTCCCCTTGACCTGTAGAAGATCCACAAAAAGTTTGGCTTTGAAATAAAAAGTTTTGCACCATATTTGTTCATAGGTTTTTATTAAGGCCATTTTTAATAAACTCCAAATTGGATTTAATTGGAGCACTTAAACAATTCCAAAAATAGTGAAAATATTCATGGAGGCTCCCAATATATTTATGAAGCTCCCCATGATTTTAGTTTGAATTTTTGGAATGTTTAACTTGGTTTCAAAAATACAATTAGAATTAACCAGATTTTGAATTCTCAAGTTTATTTCTTGTTTGGCAAAACTTGGATCTTTGATAATTGGTTCCATTATGTCAATTGGAACTTCCTAACAATTTGGAAGTCCAAGAACAAATTGGTTGACAAGTTAAGCATTTGGATTTGGTGTGAAATCTTGAGAAGGGTTGCTTCCACATTGTAATTGGTTTCAAAGTGAAATGGTTAGACATAGCAATTTCATATGGATGCCATGATGCAAACATGATAAGGAAAAAGTGGAAAAATTATTCGTATTTTTCATTACAAAGCTGGGGCTGTTACAATTCTACCCCCCTTACAGGAATCTCGTCCCGAGATTCTAGAGTAGAAAGAGGGATGAGAGAAACATGGCAACCCTTAACTTCAACGATCCACTCGAGCCCACGATAATCCTCCTTGTTGCAAAGTTAGGATAACCAGCATGACATGTCGATGCGGCGGAAAGAACAGAAGATAGCTTAAGGTGACGGACAAAAATGAACTTTGCCCGAAACCACAAGCCATTGAAGAAGAACTAGGAACAACTTGACCAAACGAAGGTCGAGCCGAGGATAGGACAACCGATCAATTGTTCAGGCTCTTTTTCCAAGATCAAAACATCACTTCAAACTACCATGAGGTGTAGATCATAGAAACTTGGAGCACCGCGAGGAGAAAGGGCACCTTCTGGACTGCACGCTTTTGATACACAAGAGATGTCCATAAGGTTGAAAACTCAGGCCCTAACGGAACTGATGAACTGACCCAACGTCAGTGTGATTGGGCACAACCTTGGGTTCACCGAGGTGGAAAAGATATAGCATTGATCCACATGATCCTCAGCTAGATAGGGAGGTAAAACCTTGTACACGAGCTATTGCCCCGATACAAGGAGTAGGAGGATCAACCGATAGATATTTAGCAACTCCATGGTGATGTTCTCCTTGAGGTTCTAGATATCGCACTCCGGCTTCGGAATAGCCTTCAATCGATCCTCAAGCGAAGGTCGTACTTGAAGATAGAGAAAGGACCTTAGGGGAAAACTTCTAGAACAAGTTACACATGATTCTCATGGTTAGCGGTTGATTTTGAAAGCGTTAGGAGATTTAGTCAAAAGACCTTCCGGTGAGGTGCGTGAACCACAACACCGGACTTGTCGGGTTACTAGTAGGCTTAGATTATACTCGTGGTGAACTCCAAGCATCATTTCTGCTTGAGATTCAGATTTGGTTAGGCGTGTAGATAATTCAGACTTGACCTGTCTGAGGTAGGAGTTTGCTAAAGTTAACTGATAAATAGGGTAACTAGATTCTCAAGCTCTGAGCTGCAGTGTCAAGCTCCAGAACACGATCGAGAGTGGGAAACCATGGGGTCACGGCTACGAAGAGAAAATTTGAACCAGCATGAACTTCAAGCAAGGAAGCCCAATTGATTTATGATTGGGAAAAATACCGGTAAGTTAATGAGGTTTGACAAATTCTTCTTATTCCAGAACGACTTGGTCAGGGGCTTGGTGTGCATACATGGCTTAATCAAAGAACCGGAGGTAACAACCTACCAGCTCAATAATGCACGTATGCATAACCAACTTGTGCTTATTTCCGGGGAGACAAGCGAAATTCACTCGGACCCATGGCGACAGATGCCAACCATTGCACCTGGGCCAGAGCAGAACACTCCCAACATCCAGAACACGTACCAAGTGGTGACACGAAGAAGGTTATGACTAGGTTCCGATATTACTCGACAACTCGGTCAGGGGACAACGCGGCAGTACTTCTGGAAAAACATCCAGGGTATCACGAACCACCGCATGTCACTGGTTGCGAGAGGAAACATGCTTTTCAAGGAAACGGATGTGGTCTTGAGAGTTTCGACATGAATCTAACTCGTTGACCGAAGGTGTGCACCTGAACGAATGGACTTGGCAACACAGACAACTCAGCTCGATGATATAAGTGCCAATCATGCTAAGAGTGCCACCAAAGTCTTTGGATTTCAAAACAATAACAATTGCTAAGAATATCCGATTACCACAACGATATGCATCCTCAACATTCTCGAGCCCGGTTAGCTCGGAGGTAGATGGATAAGGAAGGGTAAGAGCATCACTTCATCAAGCACGTCATGAGACTAAGCACGACCTCTTGATATAAAAGAGTGTAACACTCCAAGGTGGAACGGAACAAAAACTAGACAAGCTCTTACTCCGCGAATCACAAAACTTTGACCTGGCCAAGAGATGGACAAGGTACCGGAGTTTGTTTCTCCTGACATCCCAGAGTGGAATGCCTTGGCGAACCACAAGAATAACATGCATCAGAACACCCCAATGCACGATAAAACTTGACTGTCAACAGACAGATAGAGGTCGGACGATAGATCTAGAGCAAGGAACGGGCTAGCAACAATATCAAGATAATGCAGAAGCCCTTGTTACCACTCTTCCGACAACTAGTGCCGAAAGGGTTTCATGAACGGTGTTAGTGGAGGAATCACAAATATTGATGGACCACTCTCCAGGAGCAATCTTCTCGTGATTCAGATGGTTCTTTGACAGATAGTCTAGCTAAAGCTAGTGACAGACAAGAGCGTTGTTGAGCAAGCCAATTACGGCTGCAACCTCGAGTTTGAAGACTAACTTCAGATTTCGCCAACTTGAGGCAGGGTTTGACAATTAACACCAGGGTTCAACGGAAAAGATCTTGGGTTAAAGATCAGCTTCATGCACTGGGACCCACATAGCATAATGCTCACAAGGGTGACAACCCTCATGAATCATTACACCAGAGCCCTAGCACAATCCGGGACCTTCGGTTCAAGATCTTGAGCTTAAGCTCTAAGAAAGGAGCACCTGATTAGGCGTGGAACGATTTCAAGCCTTCGGATGTTTTGCAACCAATGAGGAAATAGATTGTGACTACACCACTAAGTCTCCTTCGGATTTTGAAGATGATAGCAACCTAACCAGCCAACTAAAGGTAGAAGCCAACCCCGTGATCCTAAAGATTTAGAATTTGCCGACGATCAGAAGAACCGTTAAAATCAAATAGAGGTAAGATGGCACCGAGATCAGAGTGAATTGGGTAAGGAGTAAAAAGAATCCTAAGAGGGTTTTCACAACTCATTTTTAGGTTAAAAATAATTTTCACGAACTAGACTCGACATCGACCAATAGAAAGGGTTTCCTACAGGCAGTCCTGCTCTGATACCAACTTGTAACGCCCCGACCCCAGAACTATACAATGAAGCTTTGTGCAACCGGTCATGCTACACAATCGAAGGTTACTGGGTTTACCAATCCCAGGCCAAAACCTTTGGCAGGTGTGCTCGGAATGGATCATCAGCACACAACACCTCGATCATGCCATAAGCTCAGACATAGCTATCATGTATAGTTAAGAGATCAAGACTTGTGGAACAACTGGCACATCACAGACTCTACGACACAAAGATTCATATAGCAACTCATATATGAGAAAGATACAAATATTACACACAAAAGGTCACAGACCCAACAATTCATCAAGCGGAAGCGAGGTAGTGTTGTCTAACAACAAGATGCAAATTATGGCCTAAGAGGCCTACAGATAAATAATCCCAGCCAGCTTGTTCCACGGTCCCAAGCTGCCACCTGGGAACCCCGGACTACTAGTCGACGTCCACGAAGAAACCACCTAGCTGCTCGGTGTCGTCCTCCTCTGAAACAAAGTTATAAAGGCAGCAAAGAGAGACTGAGTACGACGTACTCGCAAGTTTAGTAGGGCGATATAAGCCCAATGCTGACGGTGGCTCTAAAGCTGTATAAAGTAGCTACTTTGCATAAAGCTAGATTTTCATTTAAAAGATATAAAAAGACCCATGGCATCGACTACTCAGAATATTTTCTGAAAAAGGGAAAAGAGAGTAACATTTTCCTTCGGTTCTCGTCGAACCAAGTAGTACCAAGAATCATCACTCGTCACCACCAAAGGCACCCCCTCGAATCACCCTCGAGGAAATGAACCTTTATCACACGTTGATTATGCAACCTTTAGCTGCCATATCAATTAGGTTAAGGTTCTCTATGATCTTATCGTCTATTCCCAAGTCGTCCATAACCGCGGACACGGCTTTTCGAAAAGATTTACCCTGCAGGGGTGTACTAATTTACCCACCGGTACCGTCCGGCTCACCTGATTGGCCCTCTTCCGGGGAAGGCCGGCGAGTGGGCGCGGTTAAACCTTTACCTCGCGTGAGACTATCCAAGAGTCATCTGTGGCGACAGGGCAAGTTTACCCAGCCTATTTCAGCCCCTGCCCCCATCGCCACGTCCTAAACACAAATCCTCCGCAACATTTCTTTTCCACTCACACGCAAATGGAAAATCGAACTAGAGGACCCTTGGATATGCCCGCACAAGTTATTTAGTTAAAGGGGATTCCATATGTCCCCACCGTTGGAAGCGCAATCGTCTTGGTTCAAGAGGTAAAGAACTCGCACCTAGGGGCAAGAATGAGACAAAACACCATCCCCGATGGCAACTCATCCAAGCCTTCTTAGCATTTTAATTAAGCATCACCATTAACCACCATGCCCGCATCATTCCATCAACATCAACAATTATGGAATTTAACAACAGACATAACTAGTATTTCGACTAAGCATGTCTAAGCATAGCTAAGCATATAATCAACAATTATATTTTGTATCCGGCCAACACATCAAACCTAGGGTTTATAGGAGGGGTAACATGTGATGGTTCCGGGGATAAACATGCATTCATGGGATATTCTAATATTGACCAAAATTGATGTTGGAATCGCATGCAATATTATGGTGGATAAAATAAGTTTATAAAACAATAGGGTACTAGATGCCAAGAAGGTTAGGTTATCTCTTGCCTTGCTGCCGGGGCGTGTAGTACGGCTCGTCGGGGTAGGTAGAGGGACCCTCGACTCCGGAATCTATCGATACCAAAACAAGAATAGAAGAACAAAATAAATCACACAAAGACAAGGTGCAATGCACAATCACATGATGACATGACAATATTATGCAATGATATCAACATTTAATTTATTTAAAAATTAAATGGAGTTCCAAATAATTAGTGCAATTATTTGGAAACAACCTCATATTTATCTTAGTGACCACATTGTTCATACATTTTTCAAATTATTACATTATGAGAGAAGTGGCTCAAATATGCATGAACATGATATGAATGGATAGGGTTTGTTCTTCCGATCATTTTGGTACCTCATTTGTGAATTTCCAATTATCGATGATTAAATAGTGAATTAAATAATTAATTGAAGTTACTTCTTTTAATCAATTAAGGAAAAACATCAAATAAATATTATTCATCATGATGGGATATTAGCAAGGTTTGATTGCAATTGAAGTGTTGATCACATTGATATTTTATTCATAAATTTTGGTTAATTATTTAACAAGTTATGATTTTTCCAAATTAAGTATTATTTAAACCATTTTAGGAATTCATATATGAACAGCAAGAATATAACTTCAAAAGAATGTTACAAAGATTCCATCTTGTAGAGTTTGTTTTCCTGATCAATTTGATATGTGATTTGTCAAATTTGGATCACTAATTTAAAAGATATCAATCATTTAAATTTGTTTTCATTTATAAAAAGGAAAAAAAAATTGGGCAGACAGGCCGGCCTCGTGCCGGCCAGGCCGGGCTGCAGGCCGGGTGGGCTCCTGAAGCCACCGGCCTTTGGCCGGCCCAGGCTGGGATGCGAGGCTGGGGGTGTGGCCGAAGCCACCGGCCTCGTGCCGTCCCAAGCTGAGCCCAGGCCGGGCACTGGCCCGAGCCATCCGGCCTCAGGCCGGATAGGCCGGGGTCCAGGCCGGCGCACGGCAATCGGCAGGGTGTGGCGGTGACCGCTGGCGAATCAGCGGCGGGAGAGGGAGAGAGGGAGCGGGGAAGCGCGCGAAGGGAAGCTAGCTCACCCGGAAGCACGCGTGCATGGTCGGTCCGGCGAGGGGATGGCCGGTGGCGACGGAATCGGGGCGGCGGAGCTCGGCCGGGTGCGGACGGAGTCGCGGATGCCGGCGTAAATGCAGGCGTCCCCGGCTCGATTCCTTGCACCAGGAGGGAGAAGAGGACATGACAAAGCTTCCTGTCCGCTTCGATCTAAGCGGGGAGTACCGGAACGTTGGCGGTGAGCTCGGCACCACGGCGGTGAAGAGAGGAGCTCGGGAGGAGAGAAACAGCTAGACGAGAGGGAGCAGGTGGGGAAAATGGAGGCAGGTGGGCGTCCAGGTCGTCGTGGCGTCGTCCTGACCTCCAGCACGGCAGGGGAGGGGGGGGGCCGACAACGTGCGGCATGGACACGGCATGGCGCCAGCGGCCATGGTCGGCACTGTGGAGGAGAAGGGAAAGAGGTGTTTGCGAAAACCCCTAGACCAGACTTAATTAATTGCAAAAAGGTCCAGAGGCATTTTTAGGGATTTAATTATGGCACCTAAATATTTTATAAATTTTGCAAAAATTCATGTGGCCTCCCCTTGACCTGTAGAAGATCCACAAAAAGTGTGGCTTCAAAATAAAAAGTTTTGCACCATATTTGTTCATAGGTTTTTATTAAGGGCATTTTTAATAAACTCCAAATTGGATTTAATTGGAGCACTTAAACAATTCCAAAAATAGTGAAAATATTCATGGAGGCTCCCAATATATTTATGAAGCTCCCCATGATTTTAGTTTGAATTTTTGGAATGTTTAACTTGGTTTCAAAAATAGAATTTGAATTAACCAGATTTTGAATTCTCAAGTTTATTTCTTATTTGGCAAAACTTGGATCTTTGAGAATTGGTTCCATTATGTCAATTGGAACTTCCTAACAATTTGGAAGTCCAAGAACAAATTGGTTGACAAGTTAAGCATTTGGATTTGGTGTGAAATCTTGAGAAGGGTTGCTTCCACATTGTAATTGGTTTCAAAGTGAAATGGTTAGACATAGCAATTTCATATGGATGCCATGATGCAAACATGATAAGGAAAAAGTGGAAAAATTATTCGTATTTTTCATTACAAAGCTGGGGCTCTTACATCAATCCTCTCTACGAACCTCAATGCACCGCCTTTGGATGGTGTACTACCTAAGCGTCTACCCTTGTACATTACTAGGTGTCACACGACGAGTACGGGCGCCAAGGGAGACGCCGAGGGAGCCAAAGAGTCGAAGCCATCCAAGGCGTACGCATGGAAGCGGAGGAACAAGAAGAGGAGACAAGACGAAGATGAAGAGGGAGGCGAAGCCAGTCTGGCCGGCCTCCAGCCCGGCCTAGGCCGGCTCCCAGGCCGGCCACATGCCAGCGCTAGCCGGCCTCCAGGCCGGCCTCCCTACCGAGGCGCCTGGCCTCCAGCCCGGCCACCCGCCAGAGCCTGCCGGCCTCCCTACCGATGCAGCCGGCCCCCAGCCCGGCCCAGGCCTGGAGCCGGCCACTCGTGTCCTGCACCCCTTTTTGTACTAAGACTATAAATAGCTCTTCCCCTCTTCCAATGTACGGACAGATAGAATTTAGAGAAGAACTAGAGCTAGTGCTCCCCTCCCCCTTGAGGGATTCAAGGCCTCCCCTTGTGGACAAGATCCCGATGGGATTCAAGATCTCTCCTTGTATTCGTATCTTGGAGTGACTCAAGGCCCCTCTTTGCGCGGAGTCTCTCTCGTGTGTGATTCTACTTCACCGTCTCTCACTCACGAGATTCTACCTCGCGCTCACCGATTTTTTACATAGGGATTCTACCTCGCGATCTCTCCCTTGTGTGATTCTATTGGGCCGGTTGGACCGACCGGTGAGGGCAACGCGTCCATTGTATCGGGTTTGTGTTCTCTCGTTCTTCATGTTCTTGCGTGTGTTCGTCCCCTCGTTCGTCAATCCGTGAAGATCGGGCCACCCTAGAGGGCTTAGCCCGCATCAAGACCTGACTTTGTTGAAGACAAACGAGAATTATTCGTGGGTGCCCCTAACGACCTGCAACGCCCGAGAGACAAAGTCATCACCACCGAATCCTGAAACGATCCACATCTCTTGACACAAAACCTGCAACACACATAAACAAAACGAGATCTAAACTCGCCGTCCTCAACGCCACGGGCAGGATCTTCATCGATGAGGTGGACGGGGAGAAGGGAAAATCTTTTTCTTGTTTCGTACGACGCCGTCATAACCACTATAACGTCAGTACCGATTGACCAAACCCTAATTTTATGGACTTAATTATGATGTCGAGCGCAGGTGTGAGGTCACCCCCTCCCTCCGCTGGAGCGGCAAGCAGAGGAGGCGGGAAGCCAACGATTGTCCTATCGAGACACATAGTTTCTCATTCTCAGGCGGTGGTTAACTTTGTGGCTTTGACTCCATGGTTTTTCACACTTTCCCTTACCCAATTCCCACTTCTGCTTATAATCAATATAAAAATAGCAAGTCTTTTGCCTCGGTTCTAAAAAAAATATCCACCACAATTTTAAACAAGTCATGTGTCAGTCACCTCCCGTTTTTCCTTGATACGCCACTGATTTTGATGTCATGCTCCCTCCGATTTTAAATTTATTTTGCCAACAAAATGCGAGTCATATGCCATAAAAATATACCATTGGATGCACATTTCAAATAACTTTCTAATGATAAAATTTTGATAAATATATCTTATATTTTGTTGACCAAAATTGTAAACCAAAGTATGACACGTAAAACGAAGTGGGCTTTTAATTTTAAAAAAAACAGAGGGGGTATCATTTATGTTTGAGCGTTGAGGGAAAAAGAAACTGAATGAGACATACAACGGAATTTCCCTGGACGAACGAACTCAGAAAAGCGTGACCTGATCTGACGGAACATACATAGTAGAAAGAAGGAAAAGCCAGTTTATAGATGTGGAAGGCATGCGAGGAGAACAGAAGATTACGACAGGCACAACGTTCAGAGCACACTTGCTTACACACCGCAGGGTACAGTAGAGTTCAGTTGGACAGCATCACAAGTTGCTGATAGACTACAATACGTGACGCTTATTTTTTTTGGCATAATTAACATAACACAATCACACACAGCACTTCCACGGACACCTCTATTATACTAGTAGTACGAGTACTGCCGTTGCGCCTTCCATCCATCTCTCTCACTAGATCTTCACTTGCAGGTGCACGGGTTGCAGGTGCAGTTGTCGCCGCACTTGCAGCCTCCGTTCTCGGCTCCGGTGGCCGCGCCGGCGGCGTCCTCGAACGACGGCTTGGAAGATGGCGCAACGCCCATGATGACAGTCTGGGAGGTGGTCACCCCCTCGTCCATGCCAGGGTACATCTTGCATCTGCGATCACCAACAAAAAAAAACACCATGTTGATATCTCAATCCCGATCTCGGAAAAGTGGAATCAATTCAAAGGAGGGGCATCTGTGTTAAAATGAATAGATCCAGGAGAGATTTTTTTTTTTTTTTGAGAAATTAACATACAGAGAGAGAGAGAGAGATTAGATCAGATCAGGTCCGATGGATATGTGATGAAAGGGAAGGATGAGTACCCTCCGCAGCCGTTGCCGCACTTGCAGCCGGATCCGCACCCGCAGCTTCCTCCGCAGCACGACATGGTTTGATGAAGATGTCTGCTCTGATGAAGATCTGTGTAGATGTGTCTCTGATGAAGATCTGCTCTGCTCTGCTCTACTCTGCTCCCCTGATCTGCTTGTATTTATAGAGCGGGGAGAGAGGCTGTCCACCGTCCACGTCTCGTCAAGACCGATCACGCTAGCTGGTGACGTGCCTGGCCGGACCAACACGCCCTGGTCACCGTCCATAGGACGCGGACAAACCACGTTGCCTGCATATGCACACAGTGTACTACTGGTCGTGCATGCTCCAAAAAATGATGTGCAATTTATACCTAACTAGTAGCCGTGCACGTGCAACGCACGTATCTAAATATAAATTTCCTTTCATGACTAAACCAAAGTAAGGATGTGTGAACAACATACAATTACAATCTAAACAAGTTGCATCATTTAAAATCCACAAGGATCAAAATAATAGTTATTATTCACATGAATATTACAATTCAAAACCAGTTTGAAGATAGTTGAAAAACAATGTCTAAGTAACCTTATCCACTATTTATTATTTCATGAAGGTACATCTCTTTATGCGATCAATAATTCCTCGCTCCAAGACAGGAATATTCACCATGGATATCGAGGAAAATGATGCTTCATCTTTCCATGAGTGCATTAAATAGAAAACCAAATAGCCAGACATAGGGCTGCATACATATGAAATGTCACATTAAGCGTTGAACAAATCAAGTAAGGTCATATTTAGATGAAAAGCTTGCTACATGTGCGAGTTATCAAAATTCAATAAATCCGATAACATGAACATAAATGAAGCTAATGGTGTAATATCTGCTTGAGATGAAAACATATATAATTGCCACACATCCTTTTATAGCTCCTTGAGAAATAGCAAAAAAACATATGCCTGCACTGCTACAAAATACTATAGCAAATTCCAGTCGTAATGAGAATAGGGGTTTGGGAATCACATTAAGTTTAAATGCTTGATTGTAGTCCTAAACAAAGCAGTAGTGAATTGGCTTCTTCTCTCCACCATCAGGCTCACTTCCTCACTACAACTGAAATTTCTTCTTCTCTCAACTGGAATAGGGCATCGTTATAGTGGCCTACTTCAAAAGTTAACTCACTGTGTGGTCAAAACAATCAGCAGCATCCATACATGTTCTCTGCTGAATTAATAAATAGGAATTGCATTTCTCTCACAGCACAAAAACAAAAGGAATTGCATTTCTCTAGCAAAGCTTTAATTAGCAAGTTTGGACAGTGTTCCAAGAAGAAAGGATTGAATCTATCCACAAACGAAGATTGCACTAAATTCCTTGGTGAAGCAAAATCTGCAAAATAAGATTACCATTTTATCTTCAACACCGATGTTACCATGACCAAGCCAAGGGGTATGCAAGTATACATAGGATACTGCAAACTGATCCTTCCCACCATTGATAAGCTGCAAGGGTGTTGATCTCAGTGAAAAATCGATTAATCGCATCCTCGTACCTGACAATTCAGAGACGACACAAATAAACATCAATTGTGTCATTCTAAATATGACATCCAAATGTGAGGCATACAATATCTCTATCTGGCACACATATGTACGGGCATGGAGTTTAAGCAGCACCTACTGCTACTGGGCTACTGGCGAAGATGGGCAAAGCTTAGAACATTAAGAAAAAAATGTAAAAGTTTCATCTTACGCTCAGAAAAACCTGATCACTACAAGAAATATGCTCGTTAACGCCCCTCCATTTTAGTCACTAAAAGGTCATTAAATTTTATTTATGACCTTTTTATGACCAAAAACTGATGGTCACATACCGAGCGTCTTAAATGATCCATAATGACTTTTTTAGTGGATTGGTCATAATCGTTTATGACCAAACCAGAGGGTCATAATTCTATGACCAATTGTTTTGGTCATTATCTGTCTGGCCAGTCCACGTCAGATCCTACATGACCGATCCTACGTGGCAAATTTGTGACGAAACTAGAAGGTCATATATCTAAATCAGCCCAATCCAAAGTGGTCATTCTCATGGGCCAGGCCCAACAAATCAACTCATTTATTTCTCGCTCCTCTATACGGGCCAGCCCAACATTTCATCCTTTCTGCAGCCCATTTATATATCAGAACTCGGCCTTCTTGCTGTTGATTTTTTCCATTTTCGATAATTAATATACTGCTATTTTCTGGATCTGAGTCCAACTAAGTTTGGGCTCTGGCCTTTTTAAGATCCAATAGTGCTTGGGCCAAGACCTCTTTTAGTATCTGATTTACATTCAAATTCAAATTTAATTTAAATTCAACTTCAGCTCAACACAAATTCAACTTTATCTCAGCACACTAAGTAACATCACAGCACATATCATATCATCTCAGGTTCACAGGCTCAACTAATTATTTGAATTTAGTACATATCATGCACAATACAAATCAGGTATTCAATCCTGCACAGTACAAATCAGGCATTCAGTCATAAAATAATACAACTAAATGATAGAACACATTGCTCGGTGTGGGTTTTCCTCGTGATTCTCCTTAGTGAAGCTCTTATACCCCAAGTTTTGACAAATGAAGGCCAGCATCTGTAGGTTATAAATCAGATAAGTTAGGAACATAATCAAGTGAAATAGTGCATATAATATTCTAACAACAATGAAAATTGCCGCAGAATTTGAGATCTAACAAGAAACAATGCTAGGCAGGATCTGGCAATTCTAATAAATTATTAGCACCAAACAATGCTAGAAAGGTGCTTTAAGATAGTGAACGAGTGGATGTCACTTAAGTAAACACATGATAAGTGTATGCCTTGTATGACAATGGCTGGATTAACACATGAATCAAGGCATCGAGTTGCGAATACATAGAAGCAACCAGAGCCAAAACAGAACAGATTTATTTGGATTGCACGATATTTCAGCTTTTCATCATAAAAAAGAAAATAAATAAAACCCAGGCAGTAAGAGCATGATACTAGGATGACTGTAACAATCACGACCATACGACATTTCCAGCATTTCAATACATGCACATTAGAGAGTGACCGTCTGTTCTTACCACGACACAAGCAAGACATGTCCCCCGACGAAGCCGTGCTTCTCCAGGTCGCACTCAAGGCTCAACCAGCTCCACGGTGTGGACAAAGCCCCCTCCTTGCTTCGTCCGGACAGCGGGGCCCAGACTCAGAAGCCCTATACATGGCAATTTGCGTCAATGCAGAGTTCCGCAAAATTCAACACCTAGCTAAGAACGGTCATGTCGTCAATTTTGAGCACATTTTGAAATCGGTATAAAGAATTCAAAAAATCAAAAAAAGGAAATCCTTCGCTTTGTGTCATTACATGTGACCAAGTTTTGATAAAAAATATAAAACTTGGAATACAGAAAATATCGTGAAAAAGTGTTCTCGAAAATGAGCTACCATGTACGAAGATTCATGAGTTTCAGGCCAAATGACGAATGTTATGGCTAGATTCGTGGCATAGTTTACTTAAATGATCCCATATTGTGTATAGGGGTGCATCTTGTAATGGAGAGCAATGTTGCCGAATAAATTTTTCATTTTCTTTACACAAAAAAATCATTTTTCATTTTCTGAGTGCAAAAAATGGGTTGTTTTGTGAAGCACCTACCAAAACTATGTTGCATATTTGAACCAAACCAATTTCTAACAATATTAGACCATATTTTATATACAAATAATCAAATGGTTGTGTGTCAAGAAGTTTTCATCTACCTCTCCTAAAAAAGACAAATTTGTGCCGATTCAGATCGAACCGGAAAAAATTTAAACTACAGGTGCTTCGTATTATTCTCATGATTTTTTGAAAAAATCATTTTCAGACACATAACTATCTATATTATCAGAGATATACCACGCAAAAATCAACACCTGAGTAAGAACGGTCGTGTCGTCAGTTTGTAGCGCATTTTGAAATCAACATCAAGAATTCAAAAAAAATCAAAAAAAGTAAATCCATTATATGTGACCTATTTTTGATAAAAAAAATATAAAACTTGGAATACGGAAAATATCGTGAAAAAGTGTTCTCAGAAATGAGCTACCATGTACGAAGATTCATGACTTTCAGGCCAAATGACGAATGTTATGGCCAGATTCATGGCATAGTTTGTTTAAATGATCCCATATTGTGCACAGGGGTGCATCTTGTAATGGAGAACAATGTTGCCGAATAAATTTTTCAGTTTCATTACACACAAAAAATCATTTTTCATTTTCCGAGTGCAAAAAATGGGTTGTTTTTGAAGCACCTACCAAAGCTATGTTGGAAATTTGGACCGAACCAATTTATAAAATTATTAGACCATATTTTATGGACAAATAACCAAATGGTTGTGTGTCAAGAGGTTTTCATCTACGTATCGAAAAAAGACAAACTTTTACTGATTCAGTTGGAACCGGGTAAAATTTGAATTACAAGTGCTTCGTATTATTCTCATGATTTTTTGAAAAAATCATTTTTATATACATAACAATCCATTTTATCAGAGATATGGTAATATTTTTGCAAAATCAACCCCTAACTACGCACAGGCGTGTTGTCAATTTGAGCGCATTTTGAAATTGATATAAAGAATTCAAAAAAATAAAAAAAGTGAAAATCCTTCTTAATGTGCCATTATATGTGACCTATTATATCATTGCATCATGCATGTTTCATATTATATCATAAGCATTACATCATTCAAATTTTTACATTGTAGTTGTCTTGCATTTAATTGTTTAAAAAGACAAAACCCAAAAGCCTAATTAAAAATCCCCTAAAGTCCCTATTAAATAAATAAATGCCCATGGTAAATATTGTATTTTAGGTTTGTGAAAAGTGTTTCGAAATGGTTTATAATGATTAGGAACAATTTTGCGAGTTTTCAAAATTGATTTCTGTCAATTTGGAGGTCAAATTCAATTTCCAGAAATGAAAACTGAAAAAGAAAAAAATCCCGAGCCAGCCCAACCCAGATAGCTACCAGCACGCGGACTCTGCAGGCCGACTTTCAGCCCATTTTAGTTTGCACACCGGCCCGTAGGTGGAGGAATGGACTCCTGGTTTCACTGAAGCCCAAGCAAGCAACGCAGTGGGTGTTTTTTTTTACATGAACGCATTCAGTGTTGAAATAAAAGAGTGCGGTAGTATGCCATAACTGAAGTGGTGGCCTGGTGGTTAGGTTGGCCCGTGGTTGTACGAAGGTCCTGGGTTCGAATCCTTGGATAGCCCTTTTCCATGGAAAGCGAATTTTTTTTCATGGGTTTATTCCCCACAAACGGTAAAAAAAGCGAAATGTTTTCCGCTGAACCTGGACCCACATGTCATGTTGGGTGGTTGTGGGGCCCACATGTCAGGTGGGTGGTTGCGGGATCAACGTGTCTAGTGGGTAGGCCGGGTCCCACAAACGGAAAAAAGCGATTTTTTTTTCATGGGTTTATTCCCCACAAACGGAAAAAAGCGAATTTTTTTCATGGGTTTATTCCCCACAAACGGTAAAAAAAGCGAAATGTTTTCCGCTGAACCTGGACCCACATGTCATGTTGGGTGGTTGTGGGGCCCACATGTCAGGTGGGTGGTTGCGGGATCAACGTGTCTAGTGGGTAGGTCGGGCCCCACAAACGAAAAAAGCGAATTTTTTTCATGGGTTTATTCCCCACAAACGGTAAAAAAAGCGAAATGTTTTCCGCTGAACCTGGACCCACATGTCATGTTGGGTGGTTGTGGGGCCCACATGTCAGGTGGGTGGTTGCGGGACCCGCATGTCAGATGGAGGTGTGGGGCGGGTCCCACATGTCAGGCGGGATATCATGGCATGTTGTTATATGGTCCCACATGTCATACCCGCGGGTCCCACCGACCAGGTTAGTCAAAAGTCAATGTGTGTGCTTCTCCTTACCGTGGGTCCCGCCATTCAGAATAGTCAACAACTCATTATGTGCTCATCGTGTCAATGGGCCCCACATGTCAGTGAGTTGAAAACCATGGTTGAGTAGTGACACACAAGCAAAAATGACACCTAAGCACTTATGCGTAGGCAATATTGTTGAGTTGGCGGTCAACTAATACAAGTGACCATTTAATTGGTCGTAATCGGGTAGAAGAAAAGTAGTAGGCTACTGCCGTTCGAACTATGACCAATTCATGTAATGAGGCTGTGACCTTTCTGAAAATTTTGGTCGTTATATTTTTTAGTTTGGACCCTCCAAAACAGCTTACGACCAAGTGGTTGAAATTGGTCATAAATCTATGACCAATTTTTTCATGGTCATTATCAAAAAGTCATAAACGAGCATATTTCTTGTAGTGGATAGTGATATTTTTCAAACACTCTCAATAGATAAGAAATAGAAAAGATTGTAGATACAACAGTCTAGTGCCTATTTGCAGTCATATTTTGAAGAAAGTATATATCACTACTCAGGTTGCACTATAAATCACACCAAATAAATAGGAAATCAACATAACCTACTACCAGTCTACCACACAGAAAAAATAGTAAGGAAAACTTATTGACTCTATATAGCCTGGAACATACATGAACAAAAATCTGAAAATCTTGTGTCTTCCTAAAGCAGCAATTAGTTCCTTGCCAAATGGAAGGTTCCTCAACCATTCATGCTTGCTTGGTACCCGTACAGCCACAAGATCTGCATACTAACTCAACTGCAGTAGATATGAGCTGACATGGTAATAAAATGGACTCAAATGCATCAAGTATTCATGTAGAATAATCGTATTTACATAATTTCCTGAACCTACTTAAACATAAGGTGGCTCCTGTTGTGCGCCACACAAAAGTGATTTAAGAAGATGTGAGGCACACAAAAGTTATTTAGGAAGATATCAGAAAGGAAATCTATGTTTGAAGTTATAACTCACATATCACTACCGGAATCTGTAGCTTGCCCTTTTCTGCTAGTTATATTCTCCTTAATCATGTCTTGCTAGATGGGTATGAAAGGGCAACAAGCTAATGTCATGATTTAACCCCCAAATCTATTATGCAGGTGTCAAAGTAGTAGTGCGCTATCATCATTTAGAACGGCCTGACTCTACTGAAGCCAGAGAAAGACTGTAAAAACATAGCAGCAGGCAGCAGCAACACCAAATCCCCATCGAGAGCTCCTGTATTTTCCTCTTCTCCACCCATGGCCGCTCTCCTCACCACCCAGCGCCTCTCCCCTTCTTCCCGGATACGGCACGGATGCGTGTGGATGTGGTGACGCCTAGATCCAGGCGCGCGGGGCGCCCCATGACCTCGTCCTCCCTCTCTATATCTCAATCTGGTGGTTATCTTGATAGTAGGCGGCTCGGTGGCAGTGGGCAGGCTATTGCGCGTGTCGTGGTGGCGGGCTCCGATGGGGCAGCGGCCATGGGGTGAAGGAGAGAAGTGGTAGCCGCCATGTTTCGAGCCCGAACGATCTCACAGCCACGGTCCACGGGCGCAAGCCGGCGGCTGCGTGGCAGCAGTTCTTGCAGGGCTCACGCGCCCGAGGCAGCAGGACAGCGGTGTCTTGGATCAGGCGGCGTCGCGTGGGTAGGCTGGGACGTGGGTTAGTCGACGGCGCGTGGACCGGCGGTGTCTCGCAAGGAGACGCGGCGGCCGGGCAGGGAGAGTGAGGGGAGATGGATCGTGAGGGGAAGTTTATTTTTTCCATCGAGGCGAACAGTGCGTGCGGTGGAAATTTTCGTCCGCTCGGCAGACGGTCCGCCCAGAGTAATTGCTAAGTGCACTCCGATCAATTTGGACCATTAGATCTTATTTAGAGGGATAATCTGGTGGTCATAATCATCCTGGGTACACTCAACGGGGTGGATTTAGAAAAATTCAAGTTTGCTTGTTTAATAGTAGTAGATAGAGATAATAAAAGCAATAAGGCTTCTTTGATCGGTACGGTTTCTTTGGTCGGTACGTCGTTCATATAAGCTTTGGTTTCATAGGTCCAAAATTTGGTATGTTTTTTCGTCCGTCCATTGTTTCCTACGTCGTCCGCTGAACCTCGATCAGAACTCTCCTTTGTCTGTCGTTGCATCGACCCATCTTGATTCAGGACTCTAACTCAGGCCACGTAGACGTCCCATAAATACGCCTCCCGAGTCCTGACAGGGTCGAACTAGCAGCCGGCGAAGCAGGCGAACGGATTCCATGAGAGAAGAGCCGAGGCGAGATCAACTACGACGCAGCTCACACCAAGATATCGCAAGATTAATAGTCGCGCCGAGGACGACGGTCCCTGCAATCCTTGCATCGATTCCCCTGGTCACCGATTTCGCGAGAAGCTGACGTCATCGTGGTGCCCGTTGATACGGGGAGGAGGACGAACCACACGCTCGCGGCACGGCTCGACGAAGGGAGGACTTCGGAGTGCTGGAGACGGGCTCGATGGAGAGGGAAACTTGAAGGGCTCGCCGCACGCTCGCCGGCCGAGCGGCGCCCGGTTGCAGGAGACCTGTTCGGCGGATAGAAGCTCGGCAATGAGCGGCGGCGTCCTCACCGGCCAAGCGACGCACGGGTGCTGTATCTGGCTTGGTGTCCGCTGCTGAAGCGTAAGGTCTTCCACGGGCCAGCGCAGCAACAGCTGTTGGGGCACGCCAACATAGCGGCGTTGCAGAATCAGGATTTTCACGAGCAATTCGATGCCTGCTGGGCTGCACTTCATGGGATCCGTAAGGTTCCTTTGTTGTACTGCTTTTCAATTGAAAAGGGAGCTCTTCCAATCCTGATTCAGATGTGGCGGAGGCAAAAAAAAATCAAGAACAATGCGGCGGAGGCACTCATGGTGCCATAATCCTGAAAACGGCGTGTTCTTCTGTGCCTGATTTAGATTCGGCGGTGGAGGTGCGAATGATGCTATCTGCTATTGTGGCGACCTGTGATGTCTACACCTACGCGAGCGAGGAGATGTTGTAGGTGGAATTGAACACCCACGAACGGAAGTTGCTAGCCATACCGTTGTTCAGGATCAGCTGCAAGTTACTTCATTTGCAACTATTGGCCAACAATATGCGCCACTAGCACCTGCATTCTTTATATTTGCAACTCTCCTGGTTCTTGACCATATGATTAATATGAGAAAGTGGTTTAGGCTGTATTTGACCCGCCTTAGTTAGAAAAACTAGCTTAGAAGCCTCGTAACCCCAGGCCGCTCTCAGTATATGCTAAGGATAGAAGAGAATGTGGACAAATTGATAGGAGGTTAGACTTCTATGATTTTTTACTTGAAACTGCAAATATATCAATACTAGCACAATGCCCGTGCGTTGCAACGGGTCTAAATAAATAATTACTCTCACAAACCAATAAAATAATTTGTTATATTTATGCACCACTCAAACATCATAGTATGTCATGATTTTTGTTGTATACCATTGCAAATAAAAAGGCAAGTAGTTTGCCACCTGAATTTTCTCTGAGGATCTCGATCCCCTTCATGCTCACCTTGTGCGTGCATGAACCACAACACGCAGCTAATCAGGAGTGTGTAATTCTTGGATGCCTTTAATGCTAACCAAATATACACATGATGGGTTGATGGTCATATCAATGAAATACTACCCGTGATGTTTTTCTCGACTATTTTTTCCATGGAGAAAGAAGAATTTTGTTTGTTGAATTGCTCGTCGTGAACAAATTTCAGCGTCGAAGGTAGGTAGGTGTCATTGGCATCAGCGTCAAACCCTCGAAGCACCTTGGTGCGAGATTGCCTTGGCGCCGAGCAGTTCAAGTTCAGCTCCATCCCTACTGACATGATATCGGGGGTCAGATTGTAAAACTGTTTTGCGAGCAAAATTATACTCTTGTAATTCAGTAATTCATAACTCAGATCAAAGTTACGAACAATAGGAGTGGCCATCCAATCTTATTTCCCATGTGTGTGGATTCACACGTGTGCATGCCTGTCTGTAATCGGAGTTTCCCACGTCCGTGTGTTCTCACATTTGTATGCACTGGTTCATATTAAATAGAAGAGGTTCATATTAAATAGAGGGCAGCAGTCCGGTCCATATAATTTCAAATCAGGAAAAGAAACAGCTCAAAAAAATCGGGGAAAGAAAAACAGTCCGAATGATCATGCGGGACTTGTAGGTCGTCCGTTTATTTAACGATCATGCAAGTAGTTTTTTTTTCAGAGTACGCGGTTTCCTAAGCTGATCTTTTTTATCCATCAATGAGGACGGAAAGTACGACAGCTACGCTTGGGTTACACGGTGCATGTTAGACTCCATAATGGATACGAAGACCTACTCAAACTCAGCTAGCTAATCTAGTCGGATACAAACTCCTATGCCGGATACGTGACGATGTGAGGATTAAAATTAGGAAACGGCTTGTTGTTTCTTTGACTCTCCCACGTTACACCGTTTTAAAAAAAATCCAACGGTGGAGATATCACGACCTACCACCAACCATCACGTCGGATTGCAATATTATAGTTTAGATATGTTATATACACGCATGACTCATGTATGGTTTGGTTTCTATCCAAAAAAAAGAAAAACTTCTTACATGCGGCTGTCTAGGAAAAAACTATTTTGTTCTTAATCAAAAATTTCTTATAGCATCGGAGGAAGAGCAGAAGCTAAGAGGCAAAAAAAATTGAATATGGGTTGGGTTCGAAGGACGTAGAAGCTGAAGCTTTTATTTATTACAGTGGGAACAAATTACAGTGAGAACCTCGGAGCAACGGGGGCGATCCAAGCCACTTTGGACCTGGTTAACGTTGAGAGCCGCGCTGAGACAGAAGATACTCCGCTAGAGGAAGAGAACCCTTTGGAGAATTGGTAGGGCGTGAGGTGCCCCCCTTGGCCAAGGGTAGCAAGGCGAACAATCGTCGCTGAAGATGTTCGCAAAGGAAAGCTTCATATTGAACCCTGAAATCAACAGATCCGGCCATCCGGCTCCTGCGCCCGCCTCCACAACGACTGAAAGTAGCAACAACTACCCAAATTTGAATCCTCCCGAGCTTAATTAGAGGACACTGTCGCCCAGAGCCGCTCGGTTGTGCTGACTGATTTCTCCCCCACGAGGCCACGACATATCGCCCTTCTCCATGTAGGAGCACAACGGAAAAGGAAACCTAATACTACTATAGACACAGAAGGGTAGGCCCCCTCTCCCCATCCCACTCCGGGATGCCGCTCGAGGAGAGGAGGAGAGTGGCCGGGAGTAACCAGGAGAGTCATAAGGGGAGATGGTTAGAAGAGAGAGAGAGAGAGAGAGAGAGAGAGAGAGTAGGGGATGAGGCCTTTACGAGGAAAATTGAATTGTTTGAAAATAACCAGACTTATGTTCAATAAATATCAATCAGTAGCAACACAAGGGCCTTTTTTGCTAGTTAATAAAAAAGACAGAGAACCGGGGCAACATAATATATTATCATTACATAGCGTTTTCTAGTAATAAAAATGACTCCCAAAGGCAATAAATGAAAGTCTCTATGTTATGTACATCTTAGTACTAGTATAAGTTACTCTGCATTCTACACGGAAAAAAAATAAGAGGTAAAAATGATTTTACATGACACACACGTTAGAAGAACACAAGTTCTAGCACAAAAAATGTGAATATAAGATTCATGGAGCTATCTTTCTTTTTACAAGCCACGATAAGAGCCAGAATAAATCGGATTCACAAATATATAACTGAAACACGTACAACAAATTTCCTTTTTACAACACATCGTGGTTGTTCCTTGAACGAGTGGTGGTGGGGGGACATGCATGATTATGCTTATCCATGTGTTGGGCCTATCTAGAGACATTGTGGTGGACCAATCAATCATCAAGTCTAGTCAAATCAAAATGAGCCAAAAAAAAAGGTGAGAATTATCTTCTAGGTCAGAAAATGTTTGGTTAGGACCCACCGTCCTCTAAAAATGGACCAAAAGAGGACCCCAATTTTACTTGCATATCTTTTTCTTTTTTGAACAAGGTAGGGATATCTAGTGCATGCATGTTCACGTATCTGACTATTATTACTGCGTTGTTTTCTTTTTCCATAAACACTAGTGGAAACAGGGGCTTCGGTTTGGTCCTTCCGTCCCGGTTCCCTTACGGACCGGTACCAATCGTGGCACTAGTCCCGGTCATTGGTCCCAGGGCGCCCGCCAGGACCAGTCCCGGTTCGTAGGGGACCTACCGTCCCGGTTCGTGTTACGAACCGGTGACAAAGGGATGCGGGAGGAGGCGACAGAGGTGGGACCAGCCCGGACAATGCACTGTCCCGGTTCTATTTACAGACCGGGACTAATGGAGGGACTTTAGTACCGGTCCTTGTTACGGACCGGGACTAAATATATTCTATATCATCTTCCATCCCCCGACCCGGCCGTGGCCAGGCCGTGGCCATTTTTTAGCTCCGGGTTCATCTCCATTTTCTTAACCCTTGCTCCTCCCAACCACGAGTTCGGCCCCTATTTTCTCCACCATTTGTCAAGTTTGGCGGAACCTCATCTACCCGACGGTTAGCACTCCGGTGTTCCTTTTTTAGCTCATTTTTGTGCTACTTAGCAAATTTTATTTTTCTAGTGCTAGCAAGGTGTTTGATGAAATGCCTAAGTAAGAGATTTCATTTTTTTTACATGCAATTTTAGCTCAAATTAAAGTATAATGTATTGGGTTTACAGTTGTCCGGTGACCATCTTTACCATCGTCGATCGCCCGCGCCATCCCGTCGCCGGCACCTACTCGGTGAGTCTTGTTTTTATCCCTTTTTAACTTATTGATATACTTTAGATGCATGTATATTATCTTACTTTTTTTATATGTATAGTGTGTCATGGTTTTGATATCCGTCCCCGTCGGTCCTTGTCCGGTCTATAACGATCCGGATGTCGTTGTTGAACCGGAAATTCCAACCGACCCTATCATCGAGTTTTTTGAAAATGAAATTAATGATTTGAAAGCAAAACTGGAAAGAAGTGAAAATCTCCGTCTCCAAACCCTAGAAGAGAAGATGAAATTGGAGCTCCATATTGCCGACATCGTCGATGAGCACAAGATCAAGATGGATGCAATGCGCTTGAAGATTAGAAAAATTAGAAATTATGCCATTCATAAAGAGGCTTGGTATCATTATGGTGTTGGTTCGATAGTTACCATAGTTGTGATTTTTATCGCATTTGTTGTTGGGCTTAAATTCTTTAGATAGTTGTATGTTAGTTTGAACCAATGTATGTTTGTGAGACTATATGTATTACATTTGGTTATTTGCTCTACTTTGGTTTGAATGTGATGAACTTATATATTAATTCACTTTATCACTGTTATATATTGAAGAAATAGTGTTAATGGTTTTTTATATTTTATTTATATAATGCAGATGAGTCAGATGAGTCGGCAATGGATGTACAGTGACCGACGTTATCCCGACTTTATTAATGGCATGCATTATTTTCTCCAAGTGGCTGAGAAAAACAAGCCGCCAAATGGTTTTATTTCATGTCCATGTAGTGTCTGCAAGAATACTCAGGACTACTCTACCTCACAAACCATTCACGTCCACCTGTTGAAGTCCGGTTTCATGACCGGTTATAATTGTTGGACCAAGCATGGAGAAAGAGGAGTTATAATGGAAGACAATGAGGAAGAAGAGGATAATGACAACTATCCTATGTTCACTGATCACGGTGGTACATCAATGGGGGAAGATGAAGCTGAAAAAGAGCCCATTGTTGATGAGCCCGATGACGATCTTCGTCGGGCCATTCTTGATGCGAAGATAAACTGTGTAAGTCAAAACGAGAGGTTGAAGTTGGAGAGAATGTTAGAGGATCACAACAAATTATTGTACCCAAATTGTGAAGATGGGCAGAAAAAGCTGGGCACCACACTGAAATTGCTGCAATGGAAGGCAGAGGAAGGTACTTCTGACAAGGGATTTGAAAAATTGCTGAAAATAATAAAGAAGATACTTCCAAAAGATAACGTATTGCCCCCCAGTACGTACGAAGCAAAGAAGCTGGTCTGCCCACTAGGATTAGAGGTGCAGAAGATACATGCGTGCATCAATGACTGTATCCTCTACCGCGGCGAGGAGTACGAGAATTTGAATGCATGTCCGGTATGCGGTGCATTGAGGTATAAGATCAGGCGAGATGACCCTGGTGAAGTTGAGGTCATTGAGTTCTACACAACATGTTCCCCTTTGAGAGGTTCATGGGAGTCCTAAAGAAGTACGTTCATAACCGTGCTAGGCCAGAAGGAAGCATATCCAAGGGCTATGGAACAGAGGAGGTCATTGAGTTTTGTGTTGATTTTATTCCTGACCTCAAGGCAATCGGGGTTACTCAATCACGCTATGAGGGGAGACTGCGGGGAAAAGACACGCTGGGAAAGAAAGCAATAATATGTATGAACGGGCATTCTTATAGTCAAGCACACTACACGGTTCTACATAATTCCAGCTTGGTGGCTCCGTATATCGAGGAACATAAGAATATTCTACGTTTGAACTTCCCAGAGCAATCTAAATATTGGATTGATGAAGAACACGTGAAGAATTTCGGAGGTTGGTTGCGAACACGTCTCTTTAATGACAGGACTGTTGGAGAACAGCTATACTTGTTGGCCAATGCACCATCTTCGACTATATTGACTTATCAAGGGTATGAGATAAATGGAAATACATTTTACACGGCCAATCAAGATAAAAAGAGCACCAACGAAAACAGTGGTATCCGCTTTGATGCAACAAACAGCAATGGGCAAAAGGACACATATTATGGTTACATAGAGGAGATATGGAACTTGAATATGGACCATTTTTTAAAGTCCCTTTGTTCAAGTGCAAATGGTTCAACCTGACAGGCGGGGTACATGTAGACCCGAAGTACGGAATAACTACAGTGGATATGCAGAATCTTGGATACGACACCGAACCATTCGTCCTAGCCAGTGAAGTGGCTCAGGTTTTCTATGTGAAGGACATGTCTAGCAGACCGAAGAAAAGAAAAGATAAGCAAGCAGTTAATGCATCGTACGACGTCGAGCCAAAGCGCCACATAGTTCTTTCAGGGAAAAGAAGCATCGTGGGAGTGGAGGACAAGACAGACATGTCAGAAGATTACAATAAGTTTGATGAAATTCCCCCCTTCACAGTGAAAATTGACCCAACCATCGCGTTGAATGATGAAGATTGTCCATGTATACGACGCGATAAGAAGAAAAAATGACAGACACGAAGAAGTGTTGAATGATGTGGATGTATTGTGGTCATTTGTAATAATGTATGAGATATTTATTTATCCTAACTTTGTTCTATACATATGTGTAATAATTGGTAGAATTTTGTTTTGACTGTTAAAAAGTTGAGGGTATTTCATTAAATATTTAAAATGTTGAATATATTTATCCTAACCTCGGATTTTATTAGTACAACGGTTTTACTCAACTCATCTATTTAAATGTTCAATATATATAACATATTCATATTTACATTTGGAAACATGTAAAGTTTATAAAATATGAACATTTGAAAACATCCATAAAATGAAGAAAAAAATACAAACGGCCGTTTAGTCCCGGTCCGTGGCTACAACCGGGACTAAAGGCCATTTTCGGGCCGCTGCGAAACTTAGCGCGCCAAAAAGCCCAGCTTTAGTCCCGGTCCGTGACACCAACCGGGACTATAGGGGTCTTTAGTCCCGGTTGGTGTCACGGACCGGGACTAAAGGCCGATTTGAGCCTACTTGGTCCCTCTCCGCGGATTTCTTCCCCATTTTTGCCGCCAGGCCCAAGACGCAGACGCCTCCGGGCTCCTCTCACGCGACGACGCCGCCAGGCTGCCAAAATCTGGCCGCCGCCGCCGCCGCCGTCGCTCGCGTCCCTCTTCCTCGCCGCCGTCCCCCGCGCGCTCCGCCTAAGGTACGGCCCTCTCAAACTCTAGATCGGCGCGGCGGTGGTCCGATGGCACAAACCCTAGCTAGAATCGGCGGCGGCGGTGGTCCGATGGCACGAACCCTAGCTAGAATCGGCGGCGGCGGTGGTCCGGTGACCTTAAATCGGCGGCGGGGACAGTTCGTGGATAGGAAATAAACTTCATTACATTTACTTAGTTCATTACATTTACTTAGGGGGGGGGGAGGGGGAGGTCCTAGCTAGTCCTCGTCGCCCTCCTCGTCGGAGAGGACGACGTACGGTGGTGCCTCCCACAGATGCGCCGGCGGCTGCTGCTGCTGCTCCATGGGGACGTCCCGCGGCGGCGTCCCTGGCTCCTCCAGGATGGCGTCCTGGGGCGGCGGCGGCGGCAGCTGGGGCACAGTCGTGAATACCCACGACTGCCCGAACAGCTCCGGTGGGAATCTCACCGGCTCCTGGTACTCCTCCTCCGGCGGGTCGTAGGCCTCCTCCTCCTGGGCGAGGGCCTGCACCCAGTCCAGCCCCGGCTGTCCCTGTGGCGGAGGCGGGGGTGGAGGCGGTCCCTGCGGCGGCAGACCGTGCGGCGGCGGCGGCGGCAGTGCGTCCTGCACCACCATCTCCCAGCGGCGGCGCTCGTCGTCGACGAAGGCCTGCCGGGACGCCGCCATGGCTGCCTTCATGGCGTCGTCGACGTCGTCGTCCTCGTCCATGGGGGCGGCCTCGCCGTCGGAGTCGACCTCCAACCATTGGTCGAGGTCGTCCATCCCCTCCGGGAGCGCCGGGTACTCCGTGCGCTCCACCGGCGGCACCGGGGCCGGCGCGAAGTAGCTCCGGCGGCGCTCGTCGTGCTCCTCCCGGAACCATTGGTCCCAGTAGGGGGAGCCCGGCGCGTACGCCGGGTCGTCGAGGAGGTGATTGGGGAGGAGGCTGCGCCGGCGTGCGATCTCCACCGCCCTGGCCGTGGGGTCGGTCGGGATCGGCGGCACCGGAATCCGTTGCGGATTCAGGTGCCAGTTGTCCGGGAGGTGGACGTCCGACCAGCGCACCGGGACGGCGTTCTCCCAGTGCCACTGCGCCTCCTCCACCCGGACGTACCGGCGGTAGCGCGGCGTCGGCTTCTTCTTCTTGGCGGCCGGCCCGCCGGCCTGCGGACCGGCACGACGCGGGTCCGCGCCGACGATGCGCACTCATTGATGAGTTATATGCGCATGCCTCTGTATGTAAATTTGCAGCTACCACTTTATTCTCGTGGTCATTAGATATCACCAGGGAATAATTGAAGTCTACGACTCATTAAGGAGAGACCCTAGAGAGTACAAGAGCTTGTTTGATGTCATGAAAGAGTAATTTAAATTCTTATCACATTACTATACCGACCTCTCTTTCATTCATTTCGTGATATCAAGTAATTAATTAATAACAGATGTTTTGTTATTTCTTTGTCGAGTAGAGCATGGCAGACATTCGTCAAGGAAGTACCCGGTAAATGGCACGAGAAGCTGGTATGGACTCTGAACCAAGTAAGTAGTACTATACCTATATCCATGAATTAATGTAGTTTGCAATACCATTACCAAACTTAATGTGTTGAATTCTATTCTCGAACAGTGCTGTCTGGAACAGCCAAAAGGGACCCTCTTATGTGGGTACTACGTTTGCGAGTACATTCATAGGATGACTTATGAAAAATTCGAAAATCGAAGAAACGCAGAGGTACGTAATTATACATTGTTCACAAGTTTTTTTTTGACAAAATAATATGCATATCAATTGTGTGGAGTTTCATTCATAATTGTTTAATTTTCTCCTTATTTTAAAGATTGTAAGGAAGCGGGCCGGCCTCCTACCAGATGACCGTATAAGAGCAATTGGGGAGGAGCTGGCGGGATTTCTTCTTGATGATGTCATACCTGAAAATTCAGAGCACTATTATCTACAGATATAAATGTACTATGATTTCATGCATGTATAATTGATGCATTTAAGTACTTTGTGTACGGAAACGTGACGACAAATTCATGTGTTACAATTAATTTGTAAGTGTGTTATATATATGCATCAACGTGTGATCATAGTACAATATAATTTATATCGACGTATCGACGTGTTTCCGAAACTATCCAAAACCCCGGCACTAAACACAGTACACGACACCCGATCCGTGCAATTCTGAAAAAAATTATAAAAGAAAAAAAAAGGCCTAACGGTAGTCCCGGTCCGTGTTACGGACCGGGACTAAAGACATCCAGCCCGCGGGCTCGCCTGTGGCCACGTGGGAGGAACTCTAATCCCGGTTCGTAGCCAACCGGGACTATAGGGGGGGGGGGGCTCTAGTCCCGATTTGATAGTCCGGGTTGCCCAGCCGGGACTAGAGGCCGTCTGGAACCGGGACTACTGCCCCGTTTTCCACTAGTGAAATATATATTCACGTGAACTTGTCAATCGCCAGCCGCTAGCTCGCTCAAATCCAATCAAGTTCTCTTCAAGTCTATGATGTCCTCCTATTTCTTGTGTACAGGAAACAATATCTGAAATTCTGGATTTGATGAACATCTGATGGTTAATTGCACAAAATTGGAGCCGTTAGAGTTCTTGGCGAGGTCGACGACGGTGAAGCAGCGGAAATCACTAAATTCTTGCACTTAGTCGAAACACTTAATTTTCTCATCCATAAATATCTGAGAGTAGGAAGTAGGCACTAGCACCTTCTAGCTACCAACGACCTGTCCTTCATTATTTGTCTCCTTCGGATAGGCACAGCTGGAGTAGCTAGAACAGTTAATTTAAAGTTTAAACCACCTAGTCATTAGGTAAACGAATCTGCTCTGAGTACGACAAAACGTGTACGATCCTTGTTTATAAAGTGGGAATTGATCTGCGTACTGCAATCCATCCGTGAGCTTTTGTTGCCTTCGTATAATCGGATGGCCGTAACAATGCGTCGTATGCATGTCGTACACCAAAGGTCGGACGCATAGCAGTACTCTTATGCTGTGTTTGGTTGCAATGAATTGGGCTCTGAATTGAATTGGCAATGGAAAACCAAATCAACCAATTCAATTCAATACCACAAATGCTGTTTGGATGCGCGTGGTATTCAGCTATAGAATTCAGGTTTCAATGGAATACCAAATGTTGTTTGGATGTCACATGTGTGGAAAGCACTGCAGCTAAAATCGAATCGGAGATCTACCAGAAGAAATCCTGGCTGAGGATGCAGCAGTCCCTGTCCTCCATGGTCGCGTCCGCGTCCATGGGCGGCGGAGGGGGGCGGGAGCCGAGCCGTGGGACTCCTCGTCCAAGAGCTCCTCGAAGGGCTTGTGCGTGGGCCGCGGGCGGGGGTCGGCGAGGTACGAGAAGAGAGTGACGTGCTCGAGCTTCTGCGAGAGCTCTCCCGACGGCGAGATCCCGGCAGGCCGCCGGAGCGCCGCGGGTGGGGGTGTAGCCAGGGGGAACGGGAGGAGAGGGATGAGGGAGGGCAGAGGCCGCCAGAGTGGGGAAGGGAGGGGGAGAGGGGAGGCGGCGGAAGGTACCTGCGGCGCCGCCGGGGAGGCCTCCTCCAGCGCGGACGGTGCGTTCTCTGTTTTTCGGGATGGAGAAGCGAGCGAGGCCAATTCCGAGCGAATACAGAGGTCCAGAGCTCTGATTTCGCCAACCGGTAAGTTGGCCGCGCGGGGGGAGGGCCTCGGAATTGGGGCTCGATTCTATAGTTCAATACTGAGTACATCCAAACAGCAGAATTGGGCCCTCAATTCCAGATTCCCCAATTCAGAGCCCAATTCTAAGCATCCAAACACTGCATTAGGTAAATGCCATAAGAGATTTAGGCTGGTCAGAGCGTGGGGTAACTTAGCTAAATAGTAACATTATAAATTTGCTTATTTAGTAAATACTAGTTAATAAGGAGATAGATGTTTGTGATAACATAATTGTTACTGTAACATCACACATATCAACACAAAATGAGTATATGAACTAAAAAATGATAAATTGCATGACACCACACATATGTTACTACTTACTGTAAAGATAGTAGATAGACTAGTAACATATAAACATAGATCTTGCTCGTGGACTACCATGAAAATCTTCATGTCACCTGACCTGACGAGATCTTCCTCCCTCAGTTCTATCGCTTGTAGTGGCAATCATCCAGAAAAACCAAGACGTAGTAGCAATCGTATACAGGCATGTATGCCGGACGGTAGGTGTTTGCAGATAAGATTTGTGTTGTAATCGTGTAGATACACCTTGGTTTCCTCTCTTCCAGTTAGCCGGTGGCAACAAGTATTGTACTAGTATTTGTTTGCTTGATCCGGTTCATGCTACGCTAACGATGCCGATGGCCTGATGCTGTGCAGTGCCACTGCTGTTGAAGAGGCCTCTGGGCGCCACCTCACAGGTACCAACAGCAAATATCTGCTCTGGATGCATGCACGCATCGCCTCCACTGAAACTGAAAGGAAGATGTAGCGTTTAGTATTTTATAGGGACAGAAGATGTAGTGTAATCACTAGTAGAAAAACCACCTTTGGTCCGGCTACATTACGAACCGGGACTAATGTGGCACTAGTCCCGGTTCAAACGGTTAGGACGCTTACCAGTTTCAGTCCCGGTTTGAATGGGACTTTTAGTCCCGGTTCGTATTACAAACCGGGACTAAAAAATTTTTTACTTTGGAAAAATTTCAAAATTCACGTCGACGTCGATAAAGCGGTGGCGCCTTTAGTCCCGGTTGGTATCTTCAACCGGGACTAAAGGTTTTTTCAAATTTCAAATTTTAAAATCCTTTGACATGCCTATACCTCACGCAACTTACTTTTAGATAAAATTGAAAACTTTGAATTTTGATTATTTTTGCAAATTCTCAGTAAAATGGCAATAACTTTTGCGTACGAACTCGGAAATAATTGTTTAATATATCAAAACGTTCAGCGCGAAAATACGCATCCGCTCGCAATGGGGTTTACCCGTTTAGGATTTTTTTAGATTTTCAAAATTCCAAAGGGAACTATGAAAGCAGAAAGATTTAAGTTTTTGCCGGAAATTCAAATTATTTTAATTTTTTTAATTTTTTGGAATTAATAATTGATTTCAAAAAAAGATTAGTATTAATTAATCATTGTTGTTTATGTTAATATAGGTTTGGAATTCAAAAAATAATATCATGTGTAATCGTGCAGGAAGATTTAAGTTTTTGTCGGAAATTCAATTTTTTTTTGAAATTAATAATTGATTTCTACATAAAGATTAGTATTACTTAATCAATGTTGTTTATGTTAATATAGATTTGGAATTTAAAAAATAATATCATGTGCCATCAAAGTGTAGGGGATAAGAAGATTGATACCATAGTATTATCAAGATGTACTCAATGCAATCTTAGAAGCTAGTTGGGAAGAAACTCAAAAGTTAAGTGTACTAGGGGTGGAGCAGTGTGAGGATGGGTGACCGATCGGGAAGTTTGCCTACAAGTGTGAGGATGGGTGTGAGAGTAGGGGTGATTCGAGATTAATCTGACAAATAATTCAAAGATTCGAAATATTGAAAAAAAAATTTAAAAAATTCAAAAAAACGAAAAAATAGGACTTTTAGTCTCGGGTCGTGTTACAACCCGGGACTAAAGGTCCTCCAGCCCGCAGCGCTGGGCACGGCCACGTGGAGGGCCGTTAGTCCCGGTTCGTAACAGGCCGGGGGCCTTTAGTCCCGATTGACTAGTCCCGGATGGAAATCCGACCCGGGACTAAAGCCTGTTCCGACCTGGGACTAAAGGTTCGCTCTCCACTAGTGAATATATATGCTGCCAAAACTAAAAAGATGTTTTTCGTGACATACCATATTGCTTTTTATCAGTATCCCCGTGGATTAAAAAATCATCACGTGCCACCAAAATGGTGTGGCATATCTTACGCAAATGGTCAAAAAACACGAGAGTGACTAATTAGGACCATGTAATCCTCAGAAGCTAAATACCTTTCCGTGACCGAAAATGCCTAGAAAAACAGACAGAACACGGCGAAAATATCCCATATATACACAACTAGCTACAATGCCGAAGATGATCAATACGGTCGGCGGTCCCTACATAACTAGCTACAATGTTGATCTTATTTTTCCTAAAGCGCTAACCGCCGCCACCTCCTTCTAGGATCCACCATGCGAAAGGCTCCACCCATGCGCTCTATCCAGTCCATACAGAACTAGCTACAATGTCGAAGATGATTAATACGGTCCATACAGAGCTAGCTACACAACGTCGAAGTTTTATTTTTCTAAAGTGATAACCGCTGCCACCTCCTTCTAGGATCCTAACATATATTTGCATCACCACAATGGCTAATATATATATATGACCAATAATACAAAATTATATTTTTACATCATCGATTATCAATTACGACACATCATTTTTAACCAGAGGGAAGGATCAACTCAAAAATATTAAGCTAATTTATAGTTTGCGCATCTAATCTAAACCAGCAAGGGTTGGTCTCAAGCTACATGATTCAGGTTACCAACGGAAAAGGGACCATGCCACGGTGACTTGCATTTTGCAAGCGCCGACATTAAGCACACCACAACTTCTACCATATTCCTTGTGTGTGAAAACTATATCATCTCTTGCAGCAGCATGTTCATCCTGATCTTCATCACATAGTTTCATAATAGAAACCTTGATTCGATCTTTTTTACTGTGTCCAACAGAGACGGCACGCCGTGAGAGATTGATCGTGCCATTGTCGGCGACATGCAATTTATCGTCTCTGAAATCAAGCAACATAACTTCCACACCATCTATGTTGGCGGTACTTGCAGTGAATACACCTCGAATATCAGCCGGTGGTAATGATGATCCACTCATAAGTCGCAGACTAATTGTTGCCTCCAAACCATCTTTCATGTGGTGGAACTCTAACTTCAATGTGCTACGCTTGCTAGTGTAATCCCCATCAAAAGAACAATACCTACTGCTTTTTAACGTTAGGACTTGAAAACTTAGTTCTCTGTCGTCAGATTCGGTTGCGCCCTTAACTATGAGCACCATCTCGATGTTCCCAGGGTCCATGCAGGTCACAACAGCACGAGTAGGACCCGTGAGCGTTAGATACGGATGCTGCACATGTCAACGGCTAATCAATAAGCCTGGACGCATGGACCGAGTTTATGGGCTCGGCCCGAGCTTTACTGGGCTCGCCCCGAGTACGGTTCGGCCCGCCAGCAATTTTGACCGAGCCGAGCTGCCAATGCTGGACTGCAGCGAGCTCGGGCCGAGCCTGGCTCGGCTCGGTCTGGCCCGAAAGCTCGTTTTTTTTATAGCTAATTCAAATTTGGTGCAGCCCAGAAGACAGGGTAGTAGGAAAAGAGCAACGCCGGCCCATTTAGGTCCATTAGGTTAGATCGCTAGCTAGAGAATACTGGTCGAGACGAACAGATCGAAGACGAACGTCTTCCCAGCGCTTCTCGGCCGCCGCCGCCTCCGAGCAGCCGCCCGCTACCTTCCCTATCCCGCGCCCCCTGCCTTGTGGCCGGCCATGACGCGCGCTCCCGTCGTGGTCGTCGCCGTCCACGTCGCCAGCTCGCACCGGTACTCCACGCCCCTGTCCACGCCGGGCCATCGATGTCGAGCTCGCTAGGCTAAACGCCGCCGCTCAGGTCGCTCTGGCCCGCCGCTGCAGCCCTGGAGAGGATGGCCCCACTCGTCAGTGACCCACCTATGTCAGCTCGCGAGTTGCACCGAGCTTCACCGAGCTAGTGGGAAGCTCGGGCCGAGCTCCATCATGCGGCTCGCCGGCAACCTCGAGCTGGCTTGCGGCTCGCCATTCCAGCTCGGGCTTTTCTCCGGCTCGGCCCGAGCTGCACCGAGCCAGTTCGCGTCCAGGCTTACTAATCAAGTTAGTTATTATATTTCGTCCATAGTTCTCGATGACGAACAAAAAGAAGAACACGATATATATATGAAATAGAAACGCCGCATGGAAAATTACCTCCTCCATGATGGTTGGACAATTATTCCTTGCACGAGCGAAGATAATATTGTGCTTGCGATCAATTTCCAAGACTTCGCGCGCAGTGACCACGCCATACACGTCGATCGGCCACCGTAGTCCACCTCCTATCGATGCGATATTGATAGAAACAATCTGTAGGCTCTCTCTAGTGTAACTATAGCTACGAGGGCGGTCGGTCAAACTCATAGGAGGTATAGAGGCTGCATACATGTTGTCAGTTATACACGTGAGGAGAGCTAGAGGGGGGAAAATTTACTAACAAACATGCAATTCGGAGGGCTGGGTGCGCTTACTGATTTCGTCGGTGTCCCAGCACATGCCGCCCGCGAAGTAGACCGGAACGCGTGAGGGTAGGTGGGAAAACCGCGTTTATCCGATCGTGTATAACTCCAACTCGTTCGTGTAAGGAAAGCTCTTCCTGGCTTGCCGCATATATACGCTTGATCCTTCCTGGCACGTCACGCACGGTGGAACTTCCACAAACAAGATCGATGGCGAAGTCGACGGCTACGCTCCCTGATAAAGTCGCCCGCGAGATCCTCCTGCGCCTCGACGACGACGACGTGGTCACGATCTTCCGGTGCGCCGCCGCATGCAAGAGTTGGTGCCGCCTCGTGGCCGAGCCTTCCTTCCTCCTCCAGCGCCGCTGGCCGCCGCGCTCCCTCCTCGTCGGCTACTTCACCCAGCGATGCCGCCCCACGATGCTCCCGGGGACGAGCCCCACGGCGGGCTGCAACAGCCAGCTCGCCTTCGTCCCGTTGCCAGGGCTGTCGCTGCTCGGAACCCGTCGTCGTCCTCTCAACTCCTTTGTCCCTGCCGCTGCCATTGACGCCGCCGTCGTCGACCGCTCCGTGCCGCTCGCCACGCGCGGCGGCCTGCTCCTCGTGCGCCTTTACCCGCGCGACGACGACCTGGATCCCAACGTCGTCCGCCTCGCCGTCTGCAACCCTCTCGCCGGCACGTGGGAGGCGCTGCCCGAGCTGGACTCCGACAGCAGGTTCGGCTATTCCGACGTCTATGGCCGGGACATCCTACCGAGCAATGCCGCCGGCAATGACTATAGAGTGCTGATGATTGGCGCCGACAAGCACAAGTCGCAGTTCAATCTCCACACTTTCGCCTCCGGCGAGGCGAGCTGGAGCGGGCCGGTGATGTGCTTCGACATGATGGAGCGCCAGATCTGGTCCATGGAGCATACCAAAGCCGTCGTGTGTCGAGGCTACGCACACTGGCTCTTCCTCAGCAGGTCGAACCACTTCCACATCCTCAACGTCGACGTCGACACAGGCAACGTCTCCTTGACGAGGCTCCTGGTTCCGGAGAAGGAGGAGTTCCTCCTCACGAAACTAGTTGACTTCACACTTGACCCAACAACTTTAAGGGAGAAAATTCGGCGTGCACTCCGTGACCTTTCATGTGTGGATCGTCTTGTAACCACAACAGACGGCAGTCACTTGTCGCTCATGGTGTACCGTGGCCGCCGGCTAGAGATCTGGACGGAGCAACAGGACGACGGAGATGGAGGTGCAGAGTGGCTTCGCACTAGGGTGATTGACCACAAACTGACGGAGCGAATCCAAGAGCTTGAACGCCCGTCGTGCTTTTGGTCGGGAGAGAGGAGCGGCACGTTGCTCATCAGGGATTCCCAAGAACAGCGCATCTACAATGCTTATCTCGACACTGCGACATTAGAAGAGGTGACAGACCAATTTGCTGACCATATGCGTAGCAAGATTCTTCCTATGGAGATAGATTGGTCTACCTTCTTCATGTTAAGCCTTAGTGGCCTTTTAGTAGAGTAATAACATAGATATCCGCAAGATTATTGAAGTTAGAATATTTATATTTTATCCAAGGATTTGTGACTGAAGTGCTGTATATATTGTTCTACAAATACATATCAGCGAAGAGTGAGAACCTTGCCTGCAACTTCAATATATATCAGCTGGATACCCTAAGCTCTTACATGGAGTTTTTTCCAAATAAATCAACAGTGAAGTACTAGTAGTAGAATAAGATTTACTTCTCCAAACTTTCAGGGAGGAATGATATACATGAACGGCCATTTTCAGTATTTTTCTCGACGGCTAATCAATTTGATGTTCCAAGGTATTCTTGCCTGAATATGCATTCAAACAAAAAATGCTGCAAATCAGCGCTTCTCCACTCTACTCACGCCCACTCAACATGCAAAACTTCCCCGCAACCGGTTCTAAAATCTATACCTCTATATATACTACCTAATAATAAAAGCGTTAAGTCTTTCACGGTTTGGTTTGGTACGTCATTTAAACTACCCCTAAAGTTATGTATAATTACCCACCTATGCCACCCATAAGTCAAAAAAAAAAAGGTTCACCCAATATTTCTCTCATCGTCTCTTTCTATGCAGTTTTCCTTCGTTTCGTCCGTCCGCGATGGAGACCGGTATTCATACGTTTCTTTGTTTCGCCGCAAGAAGAGGACTCCGCTCCGAACACGATCGCATGGCCTACATATACACCGGCGCGTGTGATAGCAAGCGAGATTTCTGGATCGATCTAATTTCCGCCACCAACGGCCGGTCGTCGTTACCAAAGGAGACGCGGCTGGTGACGATCAGCAAGTACTCCCGCATGCTCCTGACGCAGCCCCGCCGACTCACACTGCCGCCTTGATCTCCTCCGTGCAATCCGCGCCGCCGGCAAGCCACCACGGCCGCCCGCACCACCTCCCTATTTCCTTCTCCAGCTGCTCAACTTGAAGGTCGCTACGGCCGCTTCGCTCGAGCTCCCGTGACCGCCACCTGCCGTGCCCATGAGCCCGCCCAGCCATCTACGGCTCAACCAATGCGTGGACTCCCGCACATACGGACATACCCGAACCGGCCGTCGTCAGGATCCGGCCACCACGAGCTCCACAACATCGGATCCGGTGCTGTAGAACCGGAGGCAGAGCAAATTTGTACGAAATTTCGACGAAGATTATTCACTGGGTGGACGTGCATCAATAGAAGAACCCAAATCACAGCCTCCTTCTCCATCTAGCTCTTCGATCTGGATGTGTCAAAACAAAAACCAAAAAGCTCTCCGATCTAGAAACCCTCCAGGTCCTGATCCGCCGCGAGCGATCTGTATAATCCGGCGCATATACACATTGAAACATGGTGAGAAAGCCGCCTCTGCAAGTCTGCATCTTAATGGCCACCCCTCGATCCATCATATTTTTTATTGTGCGTCGGCCGGAACCAACGGCTGATGCTGGCGCAATCCGTGCGTCGGCCGGAACGAACGGCTGATGCTGGCGCAATCCCGACGATGACAAGAGCTACCAGAGAGACTTCAGGTGAGAGAGAGAGAGGTGCTTCAGGGGTAGTATATACTGTCGCTGGATCTATAGTGAAGTTTCTGTAGTCAGCCTTTTTCTTATGCCACCGATTTTTTATTCTTGAAGTAGACTCTTACCGTTGGTTATTGAACCATTAAGCTATTGACATGTATGGTTTACACTAATTAATTGTACACCTTAATTGTAGCAATTTCATGTGATATTCCGAAGGTAGAGAGTAAATTAACCATACTTATATTTTTCTTAATATATAATCCTCATCACCACAATATTGCTACTACTAGAATAAAAACAACATTTTAAAGCAAAAAATTTGGTCTGCATTCCATTAAACAATACTGCTTAGCAAATGATTCGCCCACGCACACAATTGCTTCCTCTATCAGTGGATCTTGCCCTCGCCAAGGTCACGACCCTCATGTGGTCCAGTTCCTGTTGGTGGGCGTTGACTTGCTTTGGACTGGCTCCACCACGCTGGATGTCATGGAGTCTGTGCATACGGACCCCGGTTTCAACTCCAACCTGAGTTTCATGCTAATTCACGATGTCTATATTGAGAGAAGCTCAACATCATGGATGGCTGCTACCGCCTCTACGATGTTCATTCCGGTTGTTAGATGTGTATAGCTATTCTACTGTAGGGGTTTACCACATCTGTATATGTATAGGCCCTTGGCCCCCTGTGAATATCAGTTGCTCATTTTCCAACATGGTATCAGAGCACAGGTTGGCTCTCCCGTTCCCCGCACGCAGCAACTCCGTGCAAATCCAATGTCGTCGCCGCCGTAGCTAGGCTGGCCGTCGCTGCCTCTCCCTCTGCTCGAATCGAGCTGCTGTTCTGCTTCTCTTTGCTCTTCCATCGAGCCAGCCAGCCACTCCTGCCCCTGGCTGCTCTGCCCGTGGCTGCTCTTCCGACCACCGCCGTCCGCCGCGGTTTTCGGGTCGCCGCCGCCGTTCTCCGGCCGCCGCCGGCCTGCCCCGGCCAGATCCGGCCGATTCCGGTCGGTTCCGACTGATTCCTCCTTTCCTCCTCCGATTGGGTGGCTGCCATTGCTCTCCAACCAAGCCCGAGCTCCAGCTCCAGCTCATTCCTGCGAGGTCCAGCTCCAGCTCCCTCCACACCAACCAAGCCCGAGCTCCAGCTCATTCCTCCTCCAGCTCGTGTGATCAAGGTCCCGGCCAGCCGCTGCTCTGCGTACGAGGTAGTTTCCAATCTCGATCTAGATTCATTCCAAAAAAAAAAAAAGAGAGAACACGCATTAGCTCATCTGAAGAAACTTGCAAGTGACTCAAGCCTGTACGTGTGTGCTGTTAGTGGAGTCATTAGTGGATCCAGTCCTTAGTGGCTTGACCGTGTGTGTTGCAAGCTAGGTAGGAGTGCATCATGTCATCTGCAGGCTATGTTGCTGTCCCTAAGTGCTCGGTGACCTTCGATGGCACCAATTATGCCGAGTTTGTGGGCTTTATGCGTATCCACATGCGCGGCCTTCTGCTCTGGGGTGTTCTCTCTGGCGAGGTCCCATGTCCGCCGTGCCCCGTTGCTCCTATGGCTCCTACTCCGCCGGTGCCACCTGTTCTGGCTGCTGATGCTTCTCAGGCTGATCGGGATGCAGCCAAGGCGATTGATGATGCTGCGGTCGAAGCTTATGATCAGCAGGTGTCAGCTTATTCAGATGCCCTCTCTGCCTATCGGGATGATTTGTCTGTTTATACTCAGTGGTGCAATGATGATGCTCGCGCTGCAACTGTCCTTACTGCAAGTGTTCTGCCTCAGTTTGCCTCTGAGTTCATGGGATTGGGCACTGCCGCTGCAATGTGGACTTTTCTTTGTCAGCGCTATCAGCCATCTGGTGATGCTCTCTACCTATCTGTGGTTCGTCAGGAGCATGCTCTTCAGCAGGGCGACTACTGTTGATGAGTTCTACACACAGAGTTCTGCCATCTGGCGCTAGCTTGACTCTCTGAGGACTGTTGTTTGTGGTACTTGTCGCTGCTGCCAGACAGTGAGGTCAGATTTGGAGTTTCAGCGTGTCCATGAGTTCTTGTCTCGCCTTCGTTCTGAGTTTGAACCTCGGCGTGCACACTTACTTGCTCGTGGTCGCGTTCCTATATCAGAGGTGCTTGCAGAGCTTCGAGCTGAGGAGACACGCCTTCGTTCTGCTGGTTTGCTTGCGGTCCCCACTGTACTGGCTGCTCGAGCTCCTGTGCCGTCTACACGAGCCCCTACTCCACCGCTGCTTCCCACTCCTTCAGGAGGGGTGGGCCGACCTCGCTCTCACACCTTCTGTGGCTACTGCAAGAAGCCAGGTCACCCAGAGTCTGATTGTCACAAGAAGCAACGTGACCTGAGGCGCTCCTCTACAGCGCCTCGTGCCCCTTCGTCGACCCTGTCTCTCACTGATCAGGACATTCTGCAGCTCAAGCGTCTACTGGCTTCCTCGGGCTCTTCCTCGACGGGCACCGTTGCTTCGGTGACTACTACTACCACTCCACCACCGCCGTCTTCACAGTCAGGTACATCTCCGTGGGTTCTGGATTCTGGAGCTTCCTTTCACATGTCTTCTGATTCCTCTGCCCTGTCCTCTCTTCAACCTCTTGATTTTCCTGTTAGTGTTCTTACTGCCGATGGCACACCTCTTCCTGTTGCTAGTCGTGGCATCCTTTCTACTCCATCTTTTTCTGTTCCGAGTGTTTCTCATGTTCCCCGTCTTACCATGAATCTTTTTTCCGCTGCCCAATTCACTGATTCTGGTTGTCGTGTCATCCTTGATGCCGACTCTTGCTCTATTCAGGATCGTCGGACCATGGCTCTGGTTGGCGCTGGCCCTCGGCGCCGTGAGACTCAGGGCCTTTGGGAGGTTGACTGGCTTCGTGTTCCTTCCGCTGCCACCACACCCGCCAGTTCTCATGCTCTTGCCGCCTCCTCTTCTGCATCCTTTCAGCAGTGGCATCATCGACTGGGTCATATATGTGGCTCTCGCTTGTCTTCGTTAGTGCGTCAAGGTCTCTTAGGCCCTGTCTCTAGAGATGTTTCTTTACATTGTGATGGTTGTAAACTTGGAAAACAGACCCAATTACCTTATCCTTTTAGTGAGTCTGTATCTGAACGTCCCCTTTGACTTGTTCACTCTGATGTATGGGGTCCTGCTCCCTTTGATTCGAAAGGGGGGCATCGCTACTATGTTCTCTTTATTGATGATTACTCTCGTTACACTTGGCTCTATTTTCTAAAATCTCGTGGCGAGGTTCTCTCCACATATAAGCGATTTGCTACCATGGTTCACACCCAGTTTTCCACGCCCATTCGTGTTTTTCGTGCTGACTCGGCTGGTGAGTATATCTCCCAGATGTTGCGTGGTTTCCTTGCCGAGCAGGGTACTCTTGCCCAATTCTCTTGCCCTGGCGCCCATGCTCAGAATGGTGTCGCTGAGCGCAAGCATCGCCATCTGCTTGAGACGGCTCGTGCGATGATGATCGCCGCCTCTCTTCCACCTCACTTTTGGGCTGAGGCCATCTCTGCATCCACCTATCTCATCAACATTCAGCCGTCGGCTGCTTTGCAGGGTGGCATACCTATGGAGCGTCTCTCTGGTCGTTCTCCTGACTATTCAGCTCTTCGTTCGTTTGGGTGTGTGTGCTATGTTCTTCTTGCCCCGCGCGAACGCACCAAATTGACCGCTCAGTCGGTTGAATGTGTCTTCCTTGGCTATAGTGATGAGCACAAGTGTTATCGGTGTTGGGATCCTGTTGCTCACCGGCTACGTATTTCGCGTGATGTGACTTTTGATGAGTCTCGTTCATACTACCCGCGTCCTTCCTCCTCGACCGTTTCCGTGGAGGATCTCTCTTTTCTCCTCCTTCCTGATACTTCTTCCTCTGTGCCTCGTGTTCCTCCTCCACCACCCCCTCCGATGAGTCCCACTATTCCTGACACGCCACCGATGCCACCCTCCCCACCTTCCTCCTCTCCTTCCTCGTCACCTACCTCTCCAACATCCTCTCCGGTGCATTCTCCCCTTTCCCCCTTTCCTCTCCACTACACTCGTCGTCCTCGTACTGTTGATGATTCCTCTGCCATACCCTCTACTTCCGGAGCTCCTCCTTCCCCGTCTACGCCGGTTCATAACCTCCGTGCTCGGCCTTCCTTACGACCTCCTCCTCGCTTCTCAGTATGGTCATTCTGCCGTTGCTGAGCCCACTTCCTATCGGGATGCCATGGCTCAGTCTGAGTGGCAGCTCGCGATGGCCGAGGAAATTGCTGCGCTTGAGCGCACCGGCACGTGGGATCTGGTTTCCCCTCCTCCTGGTGTTCGTCCCATCACGTGCAAGTGGGTCTATAAGATTAAGACTCGCTCCGATGGTTCCCTTGAGCGTTACAAAGCTCGCCTTATGGCTCGTGGCTTTCAACAGGAGTAGGGACGCGATTACGATGAGACATTCGCTCCTGTGGCCCACATGACCACCGTCCGCACTCTCCTCGTTGTGGCTTCTGTTCGTCATTGGTCTGTGTCTCAGCTTGACGTTCAGAATGCTTTCCTCAATGGTGAGCTGCGTGAGGAGGTTTATATGCAGCCACCACCGGGGTACTCTGTTCCTGATGGTATGGTCTGCCGCCTTCGGCGCTCCCTCTATGGCCTTAACAAGCCCCTCGCGCCTGGTTTGAGCGTTTCGCCTCTGTCGTTACTGCTGCTGGTTTCTCGCCCAGCGACCATGACCCGGCGTTGTTTGTCCACACCTCTCCTCGTGGTCGGACTCTTCTCCTTCTATATGTTGATGACATGATCATCACTGGCGACGACTCTGAGTACATTGCCTTTGTTAAGGCCCGCCTCCGCGAGCAGTTCCTGATGACTGATCTTGGTCCACTTCGCTATTTTCTAGGGATTGAGGTTTCTTCCACCTCGGATGGCTTCTTCATCTCCCAAGAAAAATATATTCAGGATCTTCTTGCTCGTGCAGCACTTGGTGATGAGCGCACTGCTTTGACTCCTATGGAGCTCAATGTTCAGCTTCGTGCTACTGATGGTGATCCCCTCAGTGATCCCACACGCTATCGCCACCTCGTTGGGAGCCTTGTCTATCTCGCTGTCACTCGTCCAGATATATCATATCCCGTCCACATTCTGAGTCAGTTTGTTTCCGCTCCCACCTCTGTCCACTATAGTCACCTCCTTCGTGTTCTACGATATCTTCGTGGCACGATCTCTCACCGTCTTTTCTTTCCCCGCTCCAGCTCTCTCCAGCTCCAGGCCTACTCTGATGCTATGTGGGCTAGTGATCCTTCTAATCGCCGCTCGCTGTCTGCCTACTGTGTTTTTCTTGGAGGCTCTCTCATTGCCTGGAAGACGAAGAAACAAACTTCAGTTTCCCGCTCGAGTGCAGAGGCTGAGTTGCGAGCAATGGCTATGTTGACGGCTGAGGTGACATGGCTACGATGGTTACTAGAGGATTTTGGTGTTTCTGCTACTGCACCGACTCCTCTATTGTCTGACAGTACAGGTGCTATCAGCATTGCGCGTGACCCGGTGAAGCATGAGCTCACCAAGCACATCGGTGTGGATGCCTCATTTGTGCGGGCTGCTGTGCAGGCTCAGACTCTCGCTCTTCACTATGTGCCCTCGGAGCTACAGTTGGCGGATTTCTTCACAAAGGCACAAACTCGAGCGCAACATGGGTTCTTTCTCTCCAAACTCAGTGTTGTTGAACCACCATGAGTTTGAGGGGGGGTGTTAGATGTGTATAGCTATTCTACTGTAGGGGTTTACCACACCTGTATATGTATAGGCCCTTGGCCCCCTGTGAATATCAGTTGCTCATTTTCCTACACCGGTATCCCCATCATCTCCTAGGGGAGCACAAGAGTTGGTGGAGGGCGGCCCTCACGACCTACCCGACGTGGTTAGACTTTAAAGTTCCGAACATTCCCTTGCCCTCTTCTTGGGATTGATCATGTTCGGACGGGTTGTGATCACGCGAATATCGCAACCATTGTTGACGAGAGTGGGAAGAGGATTAGCGGTCAAACGGGTGCATGGCCGTGTTGATATAGAAGGCATGGACCTATTGGGGTCTTGAGTTATGTATTTTGGGTAGAAGCATATGATATTTTTGTTCCGTTGCAATGCACGGGCATTTTTGCTAGTGAATTTCTAAAATCCCTGACAGTCCACTGACCGTGCTCCTAATTTTTTTCAACAAACTAGGGTCACGAGATCAGTTTCAAATTATTGCTCGTAACAAAAAAAAATAACCAATTGAAATGTAATTTGTGTTGTGTTAGTTCACTGTCAAACTATTTTATTGAGGTATAACTCAACATAACCGTGTGATTGTGCTAAAAATATATTCTATTTACCAGTTTGGTCGTGGGCTCGTGGTAATATAAAGTTGAAGAACTACAAACCCGATCTTAGTTGAGCCACTGCCTCCTTTGATTTTTCAGTTACCTGACAAGAGGGAATTTTTCTGAAGCAATCTATTTCTCTCTACAAAAGGAAAAGATGCAGTAGCAATATTTACCTGCAGGCCTCCTAGGTGCATGTGGCGATCATGCGTGGAATTTTGCTCTCACACATTTATTCTGCACTGAGCTGAAATTGAGATGTAGTGATACGCCATGTTTTTTCCTTCTTCCAATTTGCTTCACACACAAATTGCTGTTCCAGAAACAAAAAACTTACCTGGAGATACAATCAAACTATCAAAGCAGAGAGTGCAGCAAAACACTCTGTTTCTCCAGCTTCATTCTTTTAATTTGCTGTTCAACTTCAAGGATACTATACTCTTGCAGTCTTGCCTGAATATGCATTCGAACAAAACAGTACTGCGAATCGGTGCTTCTCCACCCGCAACATGCAAAATTTCTCAGCACCCGGTTGTAAAACGAATTTCTAAAACTTCAGGCCACTTTGAACAAGTGAGGAGAATCCAGGCCAGCCTGATGCGTTATCACATCTCTTTCATACCATGAAATTTCAGGGAGGAATGTCATACATGAACTGCAACTTTTGAACTTTGCTCGACTGCTAATTAACTTTCTGTTCCAAGATATTCTCGTCTGAATATACATTCAAACAAACAATACTGCAAATGCTTCTCCACTCAACTCAACATGCAAAACTTCTCAGCAAAAGCTGGTTCTAAAACGAATTTCTAAAACCCCTGATCGACAGTCCACTGACTGTGCTCCTAAAAATTCAAATTTAATATACTATCTAAGCTGGACTGATCAAAACTTAGTGAGCTGGAGAGCGAGCTCGGTGACCAGCTGGTCGAGGACGAAGCCGGCCACCTCGTCCGCTACCTTATCACCCTGCGACCGGAACTCCCACCAGCGGTCCTCCTTGGCCAGATCACTCAACATCATGGACTCTACGTCCAGGTTGGACCGTGGCTGCTCGTCCAGCTTGCAGCTCACTCTATCCCACAGCTTCTTCATGGCGCGCCGCCCCACTGGCTTCATCAGAAGATTGGAGGACGAGGCATACTTCTTGTACATGTCGAACAGTGCCTCGTTCGTCAGGTCGAACAGGAGGAACTCGTCGGCGGACATGTCGGCGATCGCGAGGTCCGACGAGGCGGCAGCCGAGAAGCTGAGATCGCTGTGCTGGCAGCCCTCTCTCTGGAGCGTTGCGATGTTCTGCGAGCGCCACGTGTCGAAGAGTGCCTCGTTGGTGAAGCTGGACTTGCTGAATATGTCCTTCACGTAGGTCAGCACAACCTCCTTATGTGGATCTGCTGCTTGCAGTTGGAGATCGTTGCAGCCGACTGAATCTTCAGCTTCATTTGAATGGATAGTGTTTTCCTCGAGCCATGAATCTGTGAAACAAATGAACAAGAACATTCCAATTGGATTTTCTAGTGCAAGTTCGAAACAAGAAGTTGGACGAGTGCGAAAGTAAATCTTTTTGAGAATTATTAATGTGGTTGGTTATTCGGTCATAGGTTCACTCTGATTTACAAGGTAAGAATATGTAATTTTTCATGCTAACCCAGATCAAAAACTCTCAAATCAAAGATTATAAAGTGAAAATAATTTTTGTACCGTAGAAGGCTAATGCAGGTTCTGCATACTAGATAAAAAATCTCACCATCCAACATTGCATGGTCTGAGAAGGCCACATCCATAACTGAGGTTGGACTTTCAGTTTCTTGTTCGCAGCCTAAATTTAACTCATCTTCGGTATCTTGATTGTGATCCGGAAGACAACATGTATCTTCAAAAGACTGAATTTGATCATCGTTAGAAATCATCGCGTCTTCTCCTGTAATGCTGATGTCTTCTAAAGATTGAGCGGTACATGGTTGAGTTTGATCATCAAGTGGTATCACGTGACGTCTTGCGACATCGATGTCTTCTGATTGTAGAAGACTAAGATCATCTTCAGTCTCCGTCGACGAGTGAATAAGCTCGTCATCACAAGTTCTTGGATGTTCTTCTAGGATGTCATTGATTTCTATTGATGAGAGAACCTGCTCATCATCACAAGCTGCAGCAGCGTGTTCTTCTGAAACATCAACCAACTCTGAAGGTAAATTAGCAAGTGCATAAATCGGCTTCAGTTGATGCCACGACATCGCCCTTTTCCTTACTCGAGTAGTCTTCAAACAAAACAGGATTCTCAGAGCCACCAGCAACCTTATTTTTACAAGAACTCTTGTCGACAGCAAACCTCACATATCCATCAACAACAATCTTGTCCGGAGCATGCGACGCAAAGGCGTTTTCAGGAATCAAAAGATATTCAGCAAGTCTAGTAATACCTTTTGATCTGAGCTGAGAGTTAGAATGATCCTTAGTAGACTTGGAGCTTGTCAGCAACCTTTTGGCCTCACTGCTTGAGATGGAATCAAGCAAGTGAGAGTAGCTCTCCAGTGATTCAGACAGGGAACGCGAACGCCGAAAACCTTGATTTAGATGTCTCTTTGCAGCAGTACCAGTGTAAGGTTTGAGACCAACCCTGTCATATCTGGCCGAGGCTGATCGAGGAAGTTCTACAATTGTATCTCCAGACAACTTCTGCCCATAGGGGACCTTGTGTAGAATCCCATCCATTGAAATGCTACGGTGACTCTTCCGTTTCACATGCTCGTCACCTCTACTTACGAGCCGTGAAAGACTCGAATCGCTACCGGAGCCATCCAGGGTGTTGTGTTGCAAGTTTGTACGGGTGGCATTTTGCGGAGAAAATTTAGCACCATGTGAAGAAGCATCGCCATTGGTAGCTGTCTCGCCATCAAAAACATAGACATTGCTTTCTAAGTAATGTGTTGATAGGGTGCGGAGCAGCCTTGGTGCGACAGGAAGCATCTTTTCTTTCTGACCTTGCTTTCCGTACAATTTTCTTGAAATAAAGGATCTTAGACCTGCCTTGCTAGAGTTCTTTTTTGAACCCTTTTGTTTAGTTTTAACCTGAAACATGAGAAAATAACGGACTATGATCAGTTCACATATTAGAAAATAACTAATTGTCCGTGTAAGCATTTTGAAGTATGTGTAATGCAGTAATAGGCTAATAGCACGCGAATCATCATATATCTATGAATGTAAATACTTTATGCACTTACCTAAATAAGTTTTATTTGTATTAAAACAATGAGAATTTAAGTTTATGTACACACCAGATGCTGACACAAATATACTATAGCTTATCTCCTGATGATAGTCATAGTCAGAAAAACTTTCAAAAGTATCAAAACCCATTTTTTCCAAAGAAAAAGACTAGTAATCGAGAAATTTACAAAAAATCACCACATTTGCGACAAAAATCTAGAAAAGCACCAGCATTGCCGAAAATCACAAAAACACACCGGCATTGAGGTCAATCTGTCACAGAAAGCACTAACAGTCGAGCTCTAATCATGTTTCTGACGGGTAAACCCCAATGTCAGTCCGACGTGGCACTAAATCCTCGTACCATTTCGCTGAACGGTTAAACTAGACGGAGGGCCCACCTGTCATCATCTTCACTCATCTATCTCTCCCTTTCTTGCACGCATTGTGTCGAACAGCATGTCTGCACTGTCGGCTACCTCCACGAGGGCCTCGGCTACCATTGTCAGCCACCGAGCCGCGCCATGCTCTCTGCCTCAAGCAGGCCATGCCGAGCTCGCCTGTGCCAAACAAGTCCACCACACATATCTCCACGCCCGCTGCGGTGCACCAAGCTGGCGGCGGTTCCGCCCCTCCGGTCTCCCGCCCCCATCCGCCGCACGCGCTTGCCTTCGACGACGACGGCCTGGACCACAAAGGGCGTGCACGAGCGAGCGAGGAACGACACCGGCGCTGCGATGCAGCCGGCACGGGGCGCACGAACGTGGCGTGACACACGGACGCCGCGCACCTCGGGCCTACATGGCGCGAAGGCGACTAGAGCGGCGCTCGTAGCGGAATCAGGACCTGCCGCTGCACCACGGCCTCCTCCGTCTCAGCGGTGACGCGTCCCCCTCCACCTTGGCGTCCCCACCCCTGCCGGCGAGCCAGTGTAGGACGTGCTCCTCCTTGGCGTTCCCGCCCCTGCCGGCGAGCCAGTGCTGGACGTGCTCCTCTTTGGCGTTCCCGCCCCTGCCGGCGACCAGCGGTGGGGGCAGAGCGGGCCCTCGTCCTGCTAATCGTCGGAGCAACCAAGCGTCGGCCATGAGGAAGGGGAGATTGATCATGGGCGCCGCGCCAGCCACGGGGAAGATTGGTCGCTAGGTGGGGTATTTTTTTGGGAAAATTGGCTACTGGACACCGTTATTTTGTGTCCTTTGCTGAGACACACTAAACTACTTTCATGTCTTTGCTAAGTACCATTATAATTTTGTGGTCATTTGCCGTAACACACCACATGTACTAAAACGGAAAGGTTAGTGTTTATACGTGAATCGACTGTTCTAAATCGAGATCCATTGCCGCGGGACTGCAACCCGGCCGGCGGCGCAAGACCTGAATGTTAGCAGATCGGACGCCTGCGCGACGATGCGTCGCTTGCCAGGTATAAATACTCGTGTACGTACCCTTGTAACTTAAGCCACACCGTGAATCAATCAATACAAGGTTCAAGACGGGTAATGTCTCCGCTGGTTGCTGCTAGCTAATCGATCGATCTACGATTTGAGTGTGTTGCTGCTAGCTAATCGATCGATCAATGAGGCTAGCTAGTTCTGGTAAGTACGTGAGTGGTTGATCCAGCTGGTTGAGTTGTCTCCGCTGAATCGTCGGGGCAGCCAAGGGGTGCGGCAGCCCGGGGCACCGCTGGTTCCTTAGACTTTTTTTTTCCTCTGCGTGGATATGTCGTACTCGACTCGGACGAATGGATGAGATGGTCAATTCATGCACACAAAAGTTGACCTTTCCGTTTTAATACATAGAATGTGTTATGGCAAATGACCACGAAATTATAATGGTACTGGGCAAAGACATAAAAATTTAGTGTGTTTCGGCAAAGGACACAAAATAACGGTGTCCATGAGCAAATTTTCCCTATTTTTTTCCTCCGGATGTGCCCTTTACCCAAATTAATATCCAAAAACGGTAAATAGATTGCCTTGAAAGATGCACAAATGGAAGTCCCGCATCTGTCCTCTTCGTGATACTATGGCCCATGAGGTCCGCATTAATAATGATGTAGCCGAACTTATATATGTCGGTTCAAATTATTTCTTCACTCATATGTTCTGACAGGTCGGCGCCAACTGAGATTGTCGCCGAAGGTAGGAGCCGACATGTACAAGATCGGCTCTATACTAACTGGAGCCGAACCAGATTTAGAAATAGTTTCGCAAAGAGGCCATATACGATATTAATTTGGATAAAGTGTCAAATTTGGCACAAAAAAAAACTAGGTGGGAGATGTGAGCTCGTTGACTTTTTTTTTGAGCCTTGAGCTCGTTGACTTTCTTCACATTGGTATTGTTTTGTTTCGTTGCTCACTGCATATACCATATGGTGACTTTCTTCACACTGGGGTTTCCCATAGGTTGTGAGGAAAAAAAAGAGGTAGGTTGGTTTTTTTTTTTCTTTCGCGGTGCTGTTGCTCTTTTTTTTAGATTTTTGTCAAAAATATGGTGGTTTTTTTTGCAAATTTCTTCTAGTAATCATATGATTTTAGTTTTTATCTCTTAACGTAAGTAAGGGATGAACATGGACTGCTGAATACAAATAAAAATAATAATAGAAAGAAATGATATCAGTATTACTAGTGTTCTAGAATCAAGAGTACTACACAAGTTTTAATGAAGATGAATAATTGGTATATACCTGAGTGTTTTCATGTTCATCCGTGACACTACTGTCATCATATTTACATGGAACATAGCAACCTCGAAGTCTACTTCCTGCAATTAATTTCAAGCTCAATAAAAAATGAAAACATATCTTTTAGGAGCATAAGCTGTAATACTTGCAGATACTTCAAATGAAGCTATAAACTTCGTATGGTTCCAAGATAAGAAGGAACTAGTTCTTCAACACATTAATACCTAAACAATAGCTTTCTCATTAGTAATGAGACTATGAGAGGTCAAATGGGAAAATCAGAAGAAACATTTGAATACATAAATGGCACATATTAGCTGCCCTGCTAAAACACACTCCACTTAACTGTACTCCTACTGTTTTTTCAGTGATTCAAAGAAAATTACTCAAGTACGTTCAGACAAGGTGAACAACGGCAACTTACCGCCGGTGCTTTTCTCCTGACCATGTTTTTTGTCAGAGAGCATCTTATTAGACCGCAGATGACGCCGGCGAAGGCCGAAGAACTGAAGAAGGCTCCAACGGCACCCCTTCATTTCGTTTCCATAAAACCCCGACTCCTGATGGTGCAGCAGCTGGGCCATTTCTTTTTTAACCCAGCAGCAGAGAAGAGGGGATGATGAGTTCCTTAGTAACAACACCGCTGCAGGTTATGGAACAGTGCCGCGACTTTGATTAGCTTTGCGACCTGTCATGAACAAAGTTCACAGTGATTAACAACCTTTTGATCAAAGCGCGTAGTCGCGTACCTAACAACTTTTCGATCTCCAAATAGATCATTGCTTCAAGACCATACTTGAAAAAGTGTATCAACAGGGCAGATTTAGTAAGATAAAGATGCACCAACCAAGTGTCGGCGAAAATCGGCGTAGGACAAACGGAATTGCTAATCATGAGGAAACACATAAATTAATAGAGGAGCATAATCAGTAAACAAAGCGTGTAGAAGTAACTTAAGAGGATCATTTGTGCTTTTCCAGAGGGGTCAACGATGGTGACATGAACACCCTTCAGTCCGAAAACACGCACACAGACACCCACCCACTACAACTGAACTATTTCTTAAGGCACGCTGATTTGTTAGTTAGTGTTTCCTAAAGAAGGATCTAGCCACTTTAATGAAGGAAAAATAAACCGCGCAAGGCACATCCACAGCCCACAGTGTAAACCAAGAATGCAGAGAAAACTCAGAAAAGATTCGAAGGAAGAATCAGGGAACTGTCGCAGAAAATCAGGTCACAGGTTAAGCAGTCTTGCACTGCTGTCGGTATTTTTTTGTCACAGATACAGAAGGAAACTGACCCAAGGAAAATTAAGAAAAAACATCTGGAAGCGCAGCCATTTGTCATGACTCATATGGTAAACCATGACTAGGCTGAAAGTTACTACACAATGGAGAGTTAAAGTTACATGCAGCATATATCATCATCAGTAGGCTGATATTCCACTTACGGAAAGATACAGGTCTCTGAAGGACAAATCTATGAAGGCGGCTCCTTACATAAATAAATAGTTGTACTCTAACCAAAAAGGAAACAAGTAGTACTCAATCAAAAGAGTCAAAAACAAGTCATTACTCCTTCAATCAGTCGGATCGTGAACGGCTGCAGAAACTAATCTCAATCCTTTCAACAACCCACCCGTTTAATTCAACAGAGTAGGTGTATGGCATGAGCCATTAACATGCATGACTCCATGGGTAATCAATCACTCGAGACGTAGCCTAAAAACAACACGATTAACTCGAGGTTTGGAACCCCAGATCCATAAAACGCAAAGGGAGAAAAAAAAAACTCTTCCATGCCGTCGCCGCCGTAACCCCAGACAACCATGAAAGGAAAATTAAAACATAGAGTTCTTGCATGTTCTTGAATGAAGAAATGAAAAACAGACAGTTCCCGGTGGCACAAACCATACTGAAATCGGAACGAGAGACATGTTCTCGCCCTGATCCATTCCGGAAAAGAAAGAAACGAGCGAAAAACGAAGGAGAGACATCCTGTCCCTCATCCTGAATTCTAACAACGAAACGAACGGAACAAGACAGGAGAAACGCACGGGCCGCCTTTTCCACAAACAGATGAACCGCACGCCAAACCACACACAAACGAAAACAGAAACGACGACGCCAGACCATGAACAACCATGAAGGCATGAACGCAGGAAATAAGCACGCGGAAAGGCAAATCAAACCATGTCATCCTTCGTAAGACATGGTCCATTGGTCGGTGTGGGAAGTTGCGACGAACCTCGGTGGATGAACTCAGACGATGCTGCCGGCGACGAGGCGGAAAGGAAGTTTTGGATGGGAAGGGAGGGTTGGCGCTCTGCTCCGGGACCGGGAGGAGGAAGAAGAGTTGGTGGAAGGAAGAAATGGATCCGGGGAGGAGGGAGGAAAAGGCTGCTGCCTCCGTGTGGGGGCTTAAATCCGTCGAGCCTGCATCTGCATGGCGCGTGCTGACCTGACCCGTTGAATATTTCAGCCTCCATCCCTCCCTCACTCACCCTTGGACCGCCACACCAGCCAGAGACAGTTTATCACTTGCTATGATGATATCCTTGTGCCCTCTCTATTTTTGTTTTCTTTTTTAGAAAGAAACTAGAAAGGGTGGGAGCACCGTGATTCGGCTGAGAGTGAAAAAATGGCGTGTTTTATAATTAAGGGTTTTAAGTTCCGAGAAGCAAAAGCTCTGGCGGTTAAGTTGTGTGGCCAAGAATGGTGATGGCGAGGTCATGGGTTCGCCCTATTGGAGTTGATGTTGCTCTCAAGGTTTAGGATGGCGGGCGGGTGGAAGACGAAGTTAGGGTGAGACGGGAGGGCAGGGGGTGGGGGCGAGGGTGGATGGGCTTTTAGGGTTGTCGGAGAAGGTCGATTGGCGGGAGAGTGAGATGTTTGGACCATAACGGTTTTTCAAATTCGGATTGTCCCAAAGTAGTCGGTTATAGTTCGTGCGTAGGGTTGCACGTGGACCAGCCCAAACCACATGGACGCAATTGTAGTAAAAACTATTATAGAACACTCAAAGATATCCGTTCATAGTGTTTCTTTCTATAAACTCCACGATGACCAAATTTGGAAAGCGATAATTCGGCTCCTATTTGATAAATTGAAGCTACCGCTTCCCAAGGTTTAGGGTGGATGGTAAAGTTACGGTAGGTGGACGAGGTAGTAGAGAACTTGTGTGGCGTACGATAAAGGTGGATTGATGGGAGTGAAGCGGTCGGAATACAATGGGTTTTGGAATATGGGTTGTCAGAAGGTACATAGTGGATCATACTTGGTGTGTGGTTGCATGACGGGAAACCCTATCCAATGTGTACTTAGCATACAGACCATGTGCTTCTTGTGTGTAATTAAATAATATGAATGCGGGCATGTTTCTTTCTTTTCATGTGAGAAATCATAGATTTATCAATTTACCATATTGGAGTTACCACTGTCCTAGGTTTAGGAGGGTGTGTCGGGGCAGGACAACCAGGGGCGGAGCTGCTTGGGCTGACCCTGATGCACATGCATCAGGGTGCAAGATTATTTTAAGCTTTACCTAGCACATAAAAAGGAATTTTGCATCAGGTTAATTGTTCATTGTTTGAGAGGGCATCAGGATTACTGTTAGTCCAGCTCCGCCACTGAGGACAACGCTAGGGTAGGAGGGGAAGGTGTGAGTGACGTAAGAGAAGCTTGAGCGACGAAGTAAGGCGTTCGGAGAATAACGACTTTTCGAATCTGGGTCATTAAAATGCATATAGCTGGTGGGTTGTACTTGGCGCGCTGCCACGGTGGGCAAAGTAGTAACCATGATGCATTGCAAGCATGTGCACACGGAATGATAACAAATACAAAACATCCCGAAGATATTTTCCTTTGCATTTCTTTTATAATATAAATAATATATTTTATCGGAGTTATAATATGAACACGTGTTTCTATATTTTCCTATTATGTACACTAGACAGAATAGGAGGAGTTGCCAGACTGAGGTTCCCGATGTCCAAAATTTAGGGGTGTGATCCCATGAAGGATAAAGATAGGGAACGAGGGGAAGGTGCCCGGTAGAGGTATGTGAAAACAAAGTGGCAGGAGTGAGATGTTCGGACCATAATGGCTTTGCAAGTTTATGTTGTTGAAAGTTACATAGAGGGTTATACTTAGTGCGCGGTGCAGCATGATGAATTAGCATACAAATTGTACTGTAGTAAAAACAAATACTAAATGTCCAAAAAAAACATAGCTTTTGTTTATTTTGTCTTAGGAAATAATATATTGCAGACGAGTTAATTATAATATGAATATGTGTTTCTTTCTTTTCATGTTATGAGATAAATAGGCAGAGTTTTATTTCTTTCTTAAAGTGCTCGATGAAGATAAGGGGCACTTAATTGTATGACACAAAAGATCAATTGTTTAGTTGGATACTAATAATTATGTGCAATATTATGGTGTTCATTAAAAACCAAGATATACCCCTTCCACTCATACATGTTTTTAGACTATCAAATGAGTAATTAACATATCGTTGAATTCAAAACCGTCAAGGGGAAGAGACGTGGTGGCTGTCCTTACCAAACAATGAGAGCAAATTAATTAAGGGGCACACCAGCACATTTAATATTTTCGAAATCAAAACAATGTACCACCGTGGGCCATAGGAAAATTTGGTGTGGATTTGATTTCACCCCTCAGATGAAGATATATTTTTCATCGAATAATTGTGCTTGGTAAATTTGATTGTGATCTGCAAAGATCTCGTCGAGTTAGAAAATATACTCAAAATACCTCACATCTTTTGTTTGCTCGGACGCTATACATTTGCAAGATATCATTGGTTTTAAGATATCAACCGGAATCTTTTCATAAATCAACTTTGGTGCTCAATTAATTGTCCGAAGATATGAATGGATTTGCTTGGTCAAAAGATTGAGGGTGGTACATGCAGCAGCTAGGATCCGATCAAACTTGGCATGAGATACATATAACATGAGACAAACAAAGTAAAAGGGAACTAATATGCATACGTGATAAGGATATCTTAAGGAATATCTTTTTCATCATGCACATATTAATTGTTTATTTCCTTGGCTATCTAACATGAGATAATATGTGATTCTTTACTTGATGTTTTTATTTATAAAACCGTCGACAAGTTATTTTAGTAAAAAATTATAAAGTTACGCTGAGATGTAATATTGAAACTATTATTTAAATATCTTTAACAAAAATTCAATTATCATCTAGCCAATCAAGGTTGTTTTAAATTTCCTGGATTTCAAGTCGGAAAAATGAAGATTGTAAGTAAATTTTCTTTAACTAGATAATAATTATTAGATTTTTTAAATTAGGTGGCAAGTGAATTATTTTGAAAAAAAACAATCCACGCGAAGGTATTCCAAACCTGGTTCGTAGAAACAAGTACAAGCACAAGAGAAGTGCATGTAGCCAAACATAGGAAAGTAATCAACAACTACAGTAAGTACCAAACATGCTCCAATTGCCTCATGGCCTTGAAGAGGCGATTGAAGCCATCCACTAGACGTGACAAAAACATTGACAATAAGGCTTATCGCGTTATGGCTCCACACCCCGACTTTCAGAAAAAATGCACGACAACACAGCCAAAATGAAGATCAACCTCAACCTTTACTAGATCGAACATATATGTCGGCACTGCCAACCATTCCAACATGCCTCCGACAACCAGTGACATTGTTGCCCCGAGAATGGCTATTGACAAAAGATTATTCAGACCGTCGGAGACACCGTTGCATGTATGGATAGGATGTAGCGCCACATCCGCATGAAACCGAACTCCGGACACACTACCTACCTAATAGATATGGTCGATCAGATCCATATGACTGCACTCTACAAGCTTGCCATCTATTGGTGGCAGGAGAAACCTTACTCAACAACATCCAAGCATTGATTATTATGCCCGGAGAAAGCTGCGTTGAAACCTCCTAAACAATTACGTTTTCTCCCTTGTCTTGTTGATCTTCTGATCATGCGTTGGACCTCCCTCAACTTGTCTCCAATTGTTACATAGTTTTTTTCACATTTAGATTAACAGATCCCTTTAGCTGACTAGTTACATGGAAAAACGATTGCGAGTCATGCCGCCTGTTTCCGCCTAGCTCATAATAAGAAATTGCCATGCGAGAAATGAAAACAAGTTCAAAAAGGTTCAACATAAAAAAAATGCCAGGGGATTGTGGTGTTTCGATGCAGTGTTCTTCTGTGCCCGGTTTTAATCACTACGTACGTAACCTAATATTGATGTTTTCGTTGCAGAAATCCGCAAATACTCAAAGATCGAAGGTGGGGTGTTGTGGAGACTGGCGGGAGCAAAATACTTGAAAATGTCGGGAGAGTGGACTTATCTTGTATTTAATTAATTGTGTGGCTATTTCCATGCATGTGGACTTGATAGCAAACTTCTTTTTTATTTAATAAAAAAGGCAAGAAAAAAGTTCCCCATTCAAAAAAAGGTACTCCGACATATAAGCGAAGGAATTTAGTTCACATACATGCTGAATCTTAGTTTAATCTAGGAAAATGGCATGCATTGTATGCATTCATTTGAATCTTACACTAAAACATGTCTAGATACGGATTAAAAGAGAAATGCTAAAACATCTTATATTGTGGAACGGAGGGAGTAGTAATGAAGAAGAAGATGACATCAGAACATTCAACAATCAACAATCATGTTGATGTACATCTCAAAGCAATTGCAAAGAACAAACAAATCTTGGCCAGTAGTACTTTGTTGTAAGCAAGAAATATTGATGGACTAGCAAGCTCACAAGTGAAGCTGATTGGTCAGGACACAGAGTAGCAGCTGTGACATCCAGCAATGAAAAAGTAAAAAATCCAGCAACACAACATTCAACTGGAACCTGTATGTTCAGTACCCCAAAACAGGTTTTCTTCTAATGGATGCATACATGACCAACATAAAACAATGTCAAAGATGAGCATGCCTAACCGGCTGACCTTACATATGCAGGAACGATAAGAGTCAAAACAACTCTGCAGTCGCGTTATCTTCTGCTCAGACAGATAGAATACAAGCCGATATCAGATGTGACGTAAATAAACTTAAAAGAAAATTTTCAAACAATAGATAAGGATATCCATTCGGATTAGAACATTTGGACAACATATCTGAGGCTTAAAAATTAAGTGGTACAGGGCACAATTAGCATAAAATGTTTGTGTAAAAGCCCCGACTTTTAACTTTTGAACGCTGGAACAGAACAAATATTAGATCTTCAGAGGCCAGCCCGCTTCACAGGAATGGGGGCAGAATCACCCAGCGGCGAGGGTACTTGGGCCGCCCGTCCTTCCCGTCGAAGAGCTGCACAAGAAGCAACGTTAGTAAAGGTACACAGTTTTGGCTGTACTGTTCAGTAATTCAGTGTGCAAGTGCAAAGAAGAGGTACACTTGCCTTCCTCAGACGGCTGTGCTTTCCGAGCGCCCAGTTGGTCATGATAGCTGCGGCCACGGCAAGGAAGACGTAGCCCGCCACGGTCTGTGTGGCGATGTTGAACCCGAGCCACTGGTAGATCTCAGTCGTGTAGTTTGCACATGTCACGATGTTGAACAGGAAGCCGCGTGGGATCTGGTAGCCGCTGCTGCCGGTCGGGCTCCTGAGGTTCCTCAGCAGGATATGGCAGTAGAAGTTTGCGATCTGGCACACGATCCCGATGCCAAACCCGATCTTCATCTGCAGGTCACTCACGGGGGTGTAAAGAGGGTGGTTGCAGTAGTAAGCGATGTAGGCTCCAAAGGTCCAGTAGTAGGCGCAGTTCCTGAAGACGTTTGACACTGGGGAGGTCGCGTGGCTGAAGCGGTGGACAAAGAACGTCTCCATGATCCTCTTGAAGTAGTGGAAGCAGAAGTAGTACATGGCGTAGGTCTGGACAGGATGGACGACCCGCTCTCCCTCGTATCCAAAGTACTTGTAGACGGGGAGATAGTAGAAGATGGGGTAGATGAACAGAGGGCCCACATATTCCCAGAAGAAGAGGGTGCTGTAGTAGACCTGCGGACCTAAATCTTTGAAGACCACTGTCAGGGACCCGGAACCCTTCTCACAGTATTCCGATAGGCTGGCCTTTTGATTCAGGACAACTGGCTTTCCAGATTTTCCAGGTTGCACAGGGAGGGTGAGCCGCTGCCGAGCAGGATAGTACTTGTTAGCTGCACAGCAGACACAAGTGATTAGCAACCCATACATGATCAAGTATGCCAATCTAGTCCATTCATAACTCATCCACAGAAATCAACCAGAGAAGTGAGATAAATGTGTAAAGAAGATCTAACGATTAGACCGTCGTCAGCATAAGCAACTAATGGTGCCATTCCCACCAAAAAAAAAAAACTAATGGTGCAAGCTCAAAATCAGAAAAGCAATACTATGCATCTAGAAGAGTACTGCACTTAGTTTTGAAGTAAAATAACTATATTAGTCCTGTACTGACCACTGCCTGATGACAATGTCAAAACATGGAGCTACTTATGGGAACAAACAATAAATAAACTGCAATAAGTGGAAAGGGTGGAAAATTCACCATGCCCAAGATCAGTTTTTGTTCGGAAGGGTTCAATTACAGAATTACAGTGGAGCTATTTTTATTCTATGTTTCCAACATATTTGGCTAAGATCAGGAAGTGGACATTATCATATGTTTTTAGTTGAGAACCGTAACACCACCACAGCTATATTATTCCATTCTGCAGCTCAAGTCAAGATTGGTGGCATGTCATACATCAGAACAGTACTGCTAGAGTGCTAATGCATCACCATATATTGGTGATCTGTCTGCCGCTTGAATCACATGGCAGCAGATCTGCTTTAATGAGTAATAACGGATAACATGATGGCAAATTAATAAGCTAACATGGCAGCTCTGTGGGTCTGCAAGAGGGTACAAAGGATAAGATGATGCCTACAAACTTGGCAAATAAATATCATAAGTACACAAGATAGGATTCTTGATCACCAGCAAAAATTCAACGAATTCAAGCATGGACATGTGCTTTTCTCAGTGACAGTATTCCACTAGTGTACTTACCAGGTTATAAATAGTGATTCTAGATGCGGTTACAAATGGCTGACATAAACACACAAGGGATAGGAGCGTGATCTATGTGATTCCATGCTCAAACACATTAGAAGGGCCAAAAAAATAGAGTAATCGGAAAAAACCTAATGAAAACTAAATTGCGGGGTAACCATCGCAGTAAAAATCATGAGACCATCTTAAACAAGCTTGACCAACATAAAAGGGGGGAATAAATGCAGACCATCTGAAAGTTTCACTTTTCACTCAACCACAAGCTAGAAGATCATAATCAACGCATATTCGGTATAAGCATACACAAGTACTAAAAAATAGAGGCTTACTGAACATTATGTGCTACTTGTCTTGTTAAATGTAACGCGGTTGCTATTTCTGATTAAGGTAGCTTCCAATAGAATATCATCTTGGCGCAGCAACTTGTTTTCGTTTTTCAAATGGAGCCACGGCATCTTTCGCTCTGGTGGGTCAATAGCATGCTTGCAGTTGAAATTTGATGAAATGTCCCCATACCCAACACCCACCCTGCTTCGGTTTCGTGCTCGGGCTCAATTATCCTGTTCTAAGTTCCTCCTTGTACCGGAATCACAAAGCGCGTTGTTGTAATAACAGAAATACTCAAACAGAGCATGTGTTTGCAGCACAAAGCTTGTGAGCGAATCGACATGGACGGCTAACTCCTAGCTGAACAAGAAATTCCTAACAACCTGACCTGTAGCAACCAAAAGGATATCCCTGCCACACGAGGGCAGGCTAGCAAGCGCCAGCAAGTACATTCATTTGCACTGATGTGATTCAAGTACTATTTTTTTTAGAGGGCTGATTCGAGTTATTAGTGTCTAGTAGTGGTACTACTACTAGAGGCATGATCCAAACAAATTAACGTTCATCTCATCCAACTTGTTTATTACTGATTATTAAGCGACATGTAACTAACAGACTGCATATCGGCAGATTTGAACTCGAATCTTAGGGTCTAGTTTGATGTGAAGGAGAGGAGGGAGGAGGGACGCACTCTTGGCGTGGATGGCCTCCTGCAGATCCGCGACCTTGGCCTGCGAAAATCGAGCGCACTCTTGGGCGTGACGGGACAGGACAAACAATCCCCAGAACGAGGCCGAGAAGGAGGATGAACAGCGCGCAGGGCACTTACCGAGTCGTCGAGCTGTATGCCGCCCTTGACGACCTCGCGGCCGCTCCGGGACACGACGGAGACCTTCATGCTCCTTCCTCCGCCGGCGGCAAGGCGAGGCGAACTCCGTGAGAGGTGGAGACAGGGGAGAGCTTGGGTTCAAAGGTGGGAGGAGGTGGTGTTGGCCGGGCTGCCGTATTTGATCCCGCGGCGGGCCAGTGGGGGGCTCGGGCCCACAGGATTTATGTGGGCGTTATAGAGGGGGAGGATACAACTGCTTGACCTGGACTGGGGGCAGTTGAGGGTAGGCCCAGCGGCCCAACAGCCCCCAACGCCGATCTTCCCGTGATGAGAAAATGACAAGAAACTACCATAATTAGGGCGGCGGTATCAGGAAACTACCGACTTTACATAATTTGTCTGAAAACTATCAACATTGGGGCTGGTTGTTGACAGATAGCACTGATTGCGCCGTTTAGGGCATGTACAATGGTTGATAAGACCGTCTTATCATTAACCTGCCACATAGTTTAGATATGACAACAAAACATGATGTACAATGGGTTATTTTTAGCCTTATCTTTAATAACTTGATATCCCTAAAATTGTGGTGAGAGAAATTGTGCTAAGAGATGATCTCTTAGTTAAGAGAAGACAAACCTCTTTTTTTGTTTCTCTCTCCTCCAACTCAGCAATCATACTACGTGGCACTACGATGATAAGACCATTGTACATGCCCTTAGCTGTTTTAAACAGATTTCTGAATGGTGGGCTCCATTGTCAGGTTGACGTGGCAACGGTGGACGTTTCCCCCTGACGGACCATTAGCTGTTTTAGGACATCTATTTATTTTTCTGGTTTCTTTTCTTTCTTTCTTTTATTTTTTTCCTTTTTCTCTCTCCTTCTTATTCCCAGGACTCTCTCCTCCGCCGCCGGACGCCCCCGTTGACTGCGACCACGCCCCGCGCCGCCCGCGTCCGCCGCTGCCAGTCCGTCCTCGTCGCAGCCGGTGAGGGATGGCGCCCAGAGGTCGGTGAGGTGACGCGCGCTCGCCTCCTCATGCTCGCCGCCGTCACCGCACGCTCGCATCCTCGTGCTCGCCGCCGTCCATGGGCGGCTCGGCCGCGCTACGGGGCACCGGCGCTTCCGCTCGGCCACCGCCATGGACCCACGCTCGCCTCCTCGTGCTCGCTGTCGTCGCCGCGCGCTCGCCTCCTCGTGCTCGCCGCCGTCGCCGCGCGGCTCGGCCGCACTGCGGGGCACCAGCGCTTCAGCTCGGCCGCCGCCGTCGACCCGCGCTCGCCTTCTCTTGCTCGCCGTGCGACTCAGCTCCCTCGATCGGGTTGCCGCCGTCGCCGCGCGCCTCGGCCGCGCTGCAGGGCACCGGCCATGGCTGGGGCGCGAAGTTCATCGGGACCTTGTCCAGAAGGTAGGCGGAGGTCACCAACACGGGTGCAACAACAGCACTAAATTTCTCCAAATGGATCGAGGCCAAACCGGTCACCAACGCGGGTGCAACAGCAGCACTAAATTTCGTCAAGTCCATCGTCTTCCGCTTCGGAGTGCCCCACAGCATCATCACGGATAATGGGTCCAACTTCATCGCCGACGAAGTCCAGACATACTGTAAGGAGCTGGGGATAAAGCTCAACTTTGCCTCCATTGCGCACCCGCAAACCAACGGACAAGTCGAGCGTGCCAACGGGCTCGTCAGTAGCGCTCTCAAGAAACGGCTTCTCGCGCCCTTGGAGAGAGCTGATGGTGCATGGGTTGAAGAGCTACCATCGGTACTATGGGGCCTGCGCACAACGCCAAACTGTTCAACAGGGTTCACCCCCTTCTTCCTGATACACGGGGCCGAAGCAGTACTGCCTGCCGAGGTCCGCCACAACTCGCCTCGAGTTGCAGCCTATACAGAAGCTGGGTCGAACACGACACTCGAAGATGGCATAGACGAAGTTGACGAGGCGCGGGACATTGCACTCTCGAGATCGGCGGTCTACCAGCAGAGCTTGCGCAATTACCACAGCCGACGAGTGCGCGACAGATCCTTCGCCGTAGGCGATTTGGTACTGCGGCTAAAACAGAAAAAAGGCCACAAGCTATCACCTCCCTGGGAAGGACCATACGTCATCGTCGAGGTCGTTGGAAAAGGAGCATACAGGCTCAAGGACTTGGCAACAGCATCATCTACTCCAACCCGTGGAACGTGGCGCATCTACGACGTTTCTACCCCTAGATGTCACCTCTTTTTTGTTCACCACATCTTGTGAAATAAGGCCCCTTGGCCATCTTGCAACCTTTTCCCGCCGACAGGCATCAATAAAGTGGGTGTGCGCATATGATCAGACTTCAAACCAGCAGAACCTCTACCAAGAGTCGACCTAGCTTGGGCCGCACCCGACGCTCGGGGGCTGCGCCCCACAAGCTACTCGAAAAATTCATCTAACTCTACTAAGAGTCGACCTAGCTTGGGCCGCACCCGACACTCGGGGGCTGCGCCCAACAAGCTACTCAAAAAATTCGTTTAACTCTACTAAGAGTCGACCTAGCTTGGGCCGCACCCGACACTCGGGGGCTGCGCCCCACAAGCTACTCGAAAAATTCATCTAACTCTACCAAGAGTCGACCTAGCTTGGGCCGCACCCGACACTCGGGGGCTGCGCCCCACAAGCTACTCGAAAAATTCATCTAACTCTACTAAGAGTCGACCTAGCTTGGGCCGCACCCGACGCTCAGGGGCTGCGCCCCACAAAGCTACTCGAAAAATTCGTTTAACTCTACTAAGAGTCGACCTAGCTTGGGCCGCACCCGACGCTCGGGGGCTGCGCCCCACAAGCTACTCGAAAAATTCATCTAACTCTACTAAGAGTCGACCTAGCTTGGGCCGCACCCGACGCTCGGGGGCTGCGCCCTACAAGCTACTCGAAAAATTCATCTAACTCTACTAAGAGTCGACCTAGCTTGGGCCGCACCCGACGCTCGGGGGCTGCGCCCCACAAACTACTCGAAAGAGTTCACCTAATTCTCCTCCCGCACGACTTAGCTTGTGTCGCACCCGGTGCTCGGGAGCCGTACCTACTAGAAACAAGCTCGGCAAAGGAGACAAATCATGGGTTGATTCGCCGTACAGAAGACAAGGAGAATTATACAAATCGTCGTAACTACACAAAGGTACATGAATTTATAGGAGGCAACTCGGGCTACAGATCGGCATGCTGTCGACGGAGAGTTGCAGCAGTTTCTCTTTCAAGGAGAGCAACCGCGTTTCTGACGGGTCCATCAGCAGCCACGTAAAACGGATTCAGAGTTGTGTTCTCCCAGTCAAAACCAGCAGGTGGCCCTCTTGAAATACTTCCCAAATCCAAGTGTGGGTGGTGGATAAGAACAAGTGCAAAAGCAAAACGAGCACCTGCCTCCAGTTGCTCCCGCACAAATCCTTCAATAGCCTCGCCACGTTGAAATTTCTTCATCAAATCAGCCAAACTATGAGGCGCCAGGTTAAGAGGAAACAAGGCCTTGTAAACCAATTCCAAGGCGGATCGGCAAGACTCAACGAAGGAATCAACTTGACCAACCCGATCCTGCAGAGTAACAAGTACGTGCTGCCTATCTCGGTCTGACCAGAAGCTGGGGGCACCACGAGCAACAAGGTCCGCGACAACATTAAGCTTAAGCCTGACTCGCCTAACCTCTTCGCCGGAATCAAGACGAGCACCTGTCAGAGAATCACAGTTACGCAAGATTTCAGCAAAGCTGCTAAGGGAACAAGCAGAGACAAAACATACAAAGGAGATGGTCGCTCAGCTGCCGCAACTCGGAAAGGAGAAAATTCTCCCGTTCAACAATAGCGGCCTGCTTCGACTTCAGCACAGCCAGATTTGCTTCGACCACTCGAAACCGGCGTTCGGCCTCTTCGGCCCGTACCCGCAAGCGGTTAACCCGAAAGGATTCTTCTTCTGACGGCACAGAACTGGAGGGGACGCGCAGTTGTTTATCACAACCTAGCGGAACAGACGAAGAGTTGGAACCACCAGCCTGACGAACAAACAGAGCAAAGCCAAGCAAAAATGTTAAATCTCCGATCTGGCCTGGTAAAGCCCGGGTTAGTTGTTGTTCCTAAGGGACACAGCAATACACTCGCACGCGACAACCCGCCAAGAGACAACACACACTCACATACAGGCAAAAGCAGAATCGATTCCCAAGTTCAACACAGTTTACAAGTCCAAAGCATAACAAGAACATTACAAGACCAAACAACTAAGAAGAAGGAGCAGCAGGCGTGTCGAGGGTACAGGCCTGTCGCTCTAACATCTGCGACAGCTGCTCCGCAAGCTTACGCGCACGGGGTTGGAGGGGTCGAAGGTCTACCTCCACGCCGTCGGGTCCCTTTGGAAACTCCGAGGTAACCTTGTTGAGGTCACCTTGAACTCCATGCCCCATCGCGAGTGATAGAACAGTCTCTGCACCGCAGATGGTCTGTTCACGGCTGAACTCACCGAGCGGGTCGCCCTCTGCGCCGAACGACTCAACGAGGTCATTGAAAGTTTCGGGTGCATTCTCTTCCTCAGGATACATACTTTTCCGGATTGAGGAGAACACACCCGTGGCTTTCACCACCAGATCGCGGGCACGATTGCCATAATCCCACGCCAGAGATATGGCATCCGACAGACAGTCCACGCGCTCATGACCTGCAATATCGAACTTCACGCCGAGAGCACCTGCACAGAAAAGCGAGTTAGCCAACTGCATAGGCTAAAGCAATGTAAGCTTTAACAAAACAACTTACTCGACAAGGAAGTCGCCAACAAAGTCGCCTGGCCAGCCAACTCCTCATCACGCTTGAAGGTTTCCCGGGACTCTTCTTCCCGCTGATTCTTCAAGCTCTCTAGTTCCTTTTCAAGTGTGATGACCCGAGTTTCCAGATCCGGCGAGCAAGGTTCTGATTCTCGGTAACTGCAGTATCGAGTGCTCCTGCGCGGAACCGCAAGGTTCAGAAGGAATCAGAACAGTAAAAATGACAACAAAGACATATACAACAATGAAGGAGAAAGGATACCTTGCGAGCTCGCAAGCTTCTCCCGCAAATCGTTCCTCTCTGTCTCCACATACACATATTCTGAGGCCAGGTCCAGCATCTTGTGAACATAGGGCTGTGAAGGAAAAGGTCAATAAAAAGATAGAAGGCAAAGCAAGAGCCCACGCCCAATTGCACACAATTGCGCCCGGCCTCGGGGGCTACTAAGGGTAAACCCAGCGGATTCGACGGAAACTCACGTGTCCTTCGCGCCTTGGGAGCAGACCCGAAGAACCATCAGCAGGAGGAGTCGAACCGCTAGCAGGAGGAGTCGAGCCGCCAGCAAGAGGAGCCGAGCCACTAGCAGGAGGAGGCGAGCCGCTAGCAGGATCGTCCCTGACAGAGACAGCAGGTGACTAAGCAAGACGCAACAAAGGCAAAAAGTATCAGGGTTAAGGACAAAAGTTCCTCACCTGTCGCACTCGACATTGATCACGGGCACCTTGGCATAAATGTTCCACCGTGTCGACACCCGAGGTTTCTTCGTCGGTGGAGGAGGTTTATATGCCAGAGGAGCCGCGTCTATCACTTCCATGTCCTCCAAAACGGACGAATCTGGAGTAGGAGAAGGACCCGAGGTAACCGCAGGAGCACCGGGTGCGTTGGAAGGATCGTCCTTCCCCGCATTCGCGCTCTCGCCAGCAAACTCGAGTTTTCGTTTTCGGCCGACCCCTTCGCTAACTCGAGGGGAAGAGCTATTTTCGTCGTCATCGTCGGAAGACTCCTCGGCAAGAGCCTCAGACACAGAACCCGAAGGCTCGTCCGTCTCCACCGGAGCTTTACCCGAAGGGATTGTCGGATACGATGTCAAGGTAACATGTCCCTGCAAGGAAAAGAATACTCGTCAAAGGATCTATGAAGTCGAAAAAAGCACCAAGCAGATTTGGAACTTCAGTTACCTCGGGAAGGGGATTTTCGCTACTGAAAGGAGTCGCGGCAGTGGATTCGACGAAGGAATCATCTCTCTTGAGGTGAGTGATCTGGCGCACTCGCGTCTCTAGCTCTTCACCCGAAATCTCTTCGGGTGACGTTCTTGTCGGGTCCTGAAGCCTGGAGTACTCCCACATACCATGGACCCTCGCCTGAAGTGGTTGGATGCGTCGCTTCAGAAAAGTACAGATAAGCTGCATCCCAGTCAACTCCTTGCCAGGTGCGGAACGAAGAGAGGCAACTCATGATAAGAGGTCGTTGGCCTCTGCTTCTTCCGTGGGACTCAGGTCATGCCTCCAGGTCCTCTTGGATTTCACTTGAGCCTCGAGGGAGAAGTTGGGTACTTGTGTTTCTCCTTCGACAGCAAAGTAAAACCAGCGCTTCCTCCATCCTTGCACGGACTCGCTCAGCTTGATGTCGAAGTAGGGGACATCGTTGTGAGTCTGAATGCCGAAGCCTCTAGTCGCCAAGCTACGTCGGGCGACCGTGTGCTTCTTCATGAAGAAGATGCGGCACCACAATCCCCAATGGGGATGCACGCCCCGAAAACACTCGCAAAGCACAATGAAGCAGGCAATGTGGAGGATGCCGTTCAGAGTAAGGTCGTGCAGTTGCACGCCATAAGCGTACAGGAGGCCTCGGACAAAATCATGGAGGGGAAAAGATAGGCCCCGCGTCAGGAAGTCCATGAAGACGACGCGCTCGCCGGCGCGAGGAGAAGGAGTTACCTCGTTCCCGGCGCATCGCACTCTGCCGCTCGCCGCCGGCGGCAAGCGGCCATCGGCCCTCAGACCGGCGAGATGGCGGTCGCTGACGGTGGATGCCTCCCAGTCTCCCTTCAGTCTCTTCGGTGGCGCGGTGACGTTGCCGGAGGAGTTCCTGCTCTTCTTGCCCATGGTGAAGGAGTAGGGGAGAAAAGCAGATCGGAGAACGCGAGGAAGAGGAACAAGAAGAAGAAGAATGGCAGCAGGAGTGAACTCCGTTGGGGATTTTTCCCCTTATCAAGCCCGCAGTCGGCAATCGTGGCCGTCGGATGTGCGGTTGCGTCTCTAGCCCTGCATCGAGCCGTCCACGTGTCGGTCAGGAAGTGAACCGGCGCCCCCCACTACACCGTCGGGCACGGGAATAGAGGGTGTCGCTCCGTATTTTGTGCCACGGGCGGTCAATGCGCCACTGAACCGGCGTGCAAAGTGGTCTTGCTCTGGCAACTGTCGCAGGGTTACGTCAAATCAAGTGCCCAGAGGCGACGTCGTCTATGACGTCATAAGGCTTCCGGCTCCTTTCCCGCGAACCGTACTCACGGTCATTCGACTAAGCCCCAGTCAATCGCATCCTGGGCAAATTATTATCTTCCCAGATTGCCTCCGCGGCAACAGATCTCTGGATGCTACGTCCACGATGTGAAGGTAAGACCAACAGATCCGCTCCGTTGGCCTGGGACTCGCCTCAGACTGTGAAGTACCCAGTGAATATCCGCGCCTACGGTGCGAAGAAAACCCTGACGGACGCGTTGGGTACCCATCACATTGCAAGAGTCGAGATTTTGTAAGACCTCAAGCGGCATAAATCCGGCTACGCTTGCCTTTTCCGGGTTCGGGTCCGGGGACCCGAACTTGAAGTAACTTAGTGTTGTTTTGCCCAAGCGCAGTTAACTGGGCCCGATCCGTCGTGTGTTCCAGGCTCGCTAAGTGTCATCCCCACGAATCCACCTGCTCCGATGTTTTTTCCGGACTCGGGTTTCAGTCCTGCTTGCCTGTGGGCAGACTTGGTCCAGTATTTTCCATGCAAGAGTCGAGACTCTGTAAGACCTTAAGTAGCTTGAGTCCGGCCTCGCTTGCTTTTCCGGGTTCAGATCCGGGAACCCGAACTCGAAGCAGCTTAGCGTTGTTTTCGCCCAAGTACAGTTAGCTGGACTCGAACTGTCAAGTTCTCCAGGCTCGCTAAAGTGATATCTCCGCGAATCTCCTTGTTCCGATGTTATTTCCGGACTCGTGTAATGGCTTCTCAGTTAAAGAATTAGGTAATAGTCGGGTACTCGAACTAGAGTCTCCACCCGATTCTGCGAATCACCTGAAGACTCGGGGGCTACTGACATGGTTATGATCATCAGGTCCCATCTGTCGGGTACCTGGTAGCCATTACTCGAAAGGACTCGTCAGCAAGCACATCTGGAGGAAGGCCCAGGCCCATGTAAAGGGCAGCGCAAGGTCCCTTGTTGGGCCCGATTAGGGTTAGGGTTACGCTCTAGACCTTGTAAACCTACCCGGATACGGATACCCGAGACCCAGCTTACTATAAAGGCTGGGAGGAGCCGCCGGGTAGAGGGATCTCCAGATCGCATCGCCACCATAGCCCTTACGGCGACCTTGTAACACGCAAAGAATCTAGCAAGAGAATACATATCGTTTTACTTCACCGGGATCCGAACTCCGGTGATTCTCTGTGTTCCTTGTTAGCCGCCGGTGTCACCCACGTCATGAAGTTCTCAATAAACCCAAGTCCCTCAAGGAGGGGCACTGCCGAGTTAATCCCTCGACAACGCGGGGGCGATGCAGGTGACAGAGAGAGTCGAGACGCAGTGACGACGACGAATTCGAGCGAAGTCGGAAGAGGTGGGAGGTGAAGAACGAGGTCGCGCTTGCCGATCTTGGCGCCTCTCTGGTCAATTCCTTTGGGGAGGAGGCTCGGTGCAGCGAGGTAAAGCAAAAGGACAAGGAGGTGGCGCTCAGGGTTGTTTCCGGCGACGCAGATGGTGAGCGGGCCGTGGCGACGATGAGCTGCGGGAGCGGGAGATAGGAAACGAGGAAGTCAGGCCGCCACATCTACATCGGGAGCAGGAGCAGATCCCCGCCAGCGGGGGCTCGCTCGCCGGCGCTGCTTTCGGGCGCGGGGTCGCCGTCACCGGGTGGGACGCGATGACGGCCGCCGGAGCCACTAGGAGCCTGAGAAAATCATGGGAAAACGCTATTTGAGAGGAGACCTAACGGCCGTTAGGTGGGGAAACGTCCACCTTGCCACGTAGACCTGACAGTGGGGCCTACCAGTCAGAAAACTGATTAAAATGGCTAAACGGCGCAATCAGTGCTATCTGTCAACGACCAGCCCCAATGTTGGTAGTTTTCAGACAAATTATGCAAAGTCGGTAGTTTCCTGACACCGTCGCCCCAATTGTGGTAGTTTTTTGTCATTTTCTTTCCCGTGATTCCAATCCATCACACATTTCTTGTGCAAGACTCCCATTGAACATTCTCAATCTACTCCAGTATTCAGCTAGATAAAATGAACCTGTCGAAGATGATTAGATCCATAATCATGAAATTAAATAATTAAATGGTGTTCCGCTTGTTTTGTTCAACTCAGTTACTAACATCTAATTCTTCCCACACACAAAGTTGGTAACATTTGGAGTACGGGTGTTAGAAGGATCAGAGTAAGCATCGTCTGTGAAGCAGATCACACTTGGGAGTTTGATGTTGCCTCTTTCAACCTCCCACCACTCTCTTATATACATATATTTGAGATTCACGCATGATTTGGTGGGATTCCGACCCTCCGGAGCCCCCACTTCGAACGAAAGCCAAACCCATTGACCGGAAAGTCAACCGTTATGACACAAATGCAAAGATTTTCATTTTTAAAAATTTATTAATTATGATCAAATTAGATCTCGCATATTTATACAAGTGTCGTTAAAGGGTTATTATAATGCAATTTTTTTTAGCAAACATCAGTAAGTACATACAAAATAAAAGGAACAAAGAAACGAAAAAAATTGTATGCCGAAGGCCTTACTAACGGTGGCAGTCAGCATAGGCTTAACGCCGTGTGGGCTGGAAACGGTGGTCATCGCTTTTTTCCTGCCGACGGCTGCGTGAGGACGGCCGTCTGCGTATGCACTATTTCCCGATAGCTATATTTATGCCGACGGCCTGACCAGAAATACCGTCGGCCTATGTCTTGTTTGCCGACGGTTGGAATTGTGCCGACGGTTATTCTTTGACCCTCGGCGGTCGGCATAAATTTTTCCTGTTGTGCTTACTATTTTTTTCATAGAAAAAAGACAAATTTTTGCCCAAAAAATTCTTTTTTATATCCACAACTTTGTTTTTTTCTATAGCCCAAAAAAGAATGTAACTTTTGTTGAAACTTTGCAAAAATATACCATGTATGCGTACGCATCTATGGAATTTTCTTCCAATATCAAAAGTACATATTTTGAACTTGTGGAAAAAGGGAACACTATTGCCCGGGTACACCAAATCCTCAATTCTTCTGGACAAGAAATAAAATTGATACTCTAAAACTGGAGTGAAATAAATTCACGTGGTTAATTGGTCGCCCGGTTCAATTTTTACCTCTTCAGCCCAAGGCATATGGAAATCGTGCTGGACTGGAGCAATTACACGTTTTTCTAATGAATGGATTAGTACACCAAGAATCCTTACAAAATAAAAAAGGATTGGGTCATACTACTTATATTTGAACAAAAGAACTAAATTTAAAATTAGACACCTTCGTTTTGGCAGGTTGGCATTAAAAAAAAATCTGACGGTAACAATTTTTGAGCCCTCCTAAACCCCGGTAGAATAATTTTTCTACTTAATTCTTGGTCAGTTGCAACTTTTTTACAACTCCCATCTAACACGAATCATAACACAAATTCAACGACCAGGAATATTTTTTTCTTGGTGGTTGCAACTGGAAAGCTCCCAATTGCATCCTACTTGCAACTCACATGAATCATAAATCATGATGCAAATAAAACAAGTCTTGTGTAGACATAACTCTAACTAATCAAGAATTAGCAAAACGATAATTAATTACTCCTAACAAAGATACATAATCCACGAAAGATTATATACTCGTGCATGAATCCGTGTACGTGCCTATCAGTGGACTGCAGCAGTGATCAAAACGTGTTTTCTTTAATGAAGGATTAGCACCAAAAGATTCTTACAATTATGTTCAGCCCTCCACCTCATAATTTTCAATTAGTTAAAGTCAGTCTTGGCCCGTGTCATACTTTATACAACAAAAAAATATAAGGACTTGTTTGGCAAGTTGGCAGTAAAATAATATGGAGGCAAGTCAACAAAGCATAGCACTCCCATTGGCACTGTCAGCTCTCACCATCCAAAGAATCCTCTGGTTCACCTCCTCTCCTTGGGGAAAGTTATCTTTCTCCCTTGGGCTAATCTGGAGCCAACAATAATTTTTTTAGCACTAAAAACTAGTCGAATCTATTTTAACACCGTTAGATCAAAACGGATGACGGTTCTAAAAATGCCAACCAGTGTAAAACTTATAGTCGAACTTATCTATCTCCCTTGGCGAAAATTCTCATATGTACTTTTCCCACGGGTAATACATCACTAGTCGACTACCATGTTTTACGATGCTTCTTTGACCGCGCCTGGGAGGACTTTTGAGTATTATTATTATTTATTATAACAGGGCCGGCATTGTTTATGATTGCATCTGTCCAATACATATGTCATGCAGGTGCAAGATAGAAGTTGGAAGGGAGGGAAAGAGGGATGGGTTCAAGCCAAGCGTGCAAGCAAATACAAACTTCAGTGCCGTCTCATTTCCAACCGTGACCACGCCAAACAATGACACCATCCATTTCTTGCTGGCTGGACAAGTTCAAGGCTACGATCGTCAGTTTTCCTCATGTCAACCCTGTATACATACTTAGATATAGCTAGCTAGGTTGTTTCTTTTTTCTAGAATTCAGCAAATCTGCTCTACTGGGGAGTGTGCTGTGTAGAATTAGACTCCAATTTGGGTATACACTTGAAAAGTACTGCTTGTAATAACCGACAGCAAGTCCAGTATATTCCAGCAAAAACATTAAATAAATCCATTGAAATAAGTTTAGGGCATAACCAAATGAATACTTACAAGTGCGTCTGGCTACCCCTTCTGAAATTTCAATCCGTTAAACTGGATTTTTCGGTCTTCGCTTGGGTCATACTATTAATATATCGAGAATATACTAATGATGACAAAATTTGGTGTTGTAGACATGTATATTTTTCTGTAGACTTGGTCAAACAAATAGAAGTTTGACTTTATACGGTATAAAATTCAAATAATTTAGAATGAACTAAAAATATGGAAGCTTGTGTGGCCACTTGGCATTATCAGAAGAATTCTGACGCCAATCACTAAACACAAGCCAACAAGAATTATGCTCACTGAAATAAACCCTGCAGATTAACGGCCTGTCACCTGGTGAGCAATAATCGTCGTTAGGCACGCACATGCATCGTGGTGATCATCAATAAGCAAATGACCAGAACATGTTTTCCTAACCAAGGATTAGTTAGCACCAAACAAATCATCCCAATTCCTCTTTTGAATTTTAAATTTAGAACGGATCAGTCTTGGCCCGGGTCATACTTTTTATATTACAACAAAAAAAATAAGGATTTCCTTGGCAAGTTGGAAGTATAAAACAATCTGGAGCCAACAAAGCAGAGCACTCCCATCGGCACTGTCGGCTCTCACCATCCAAAGGAATCCTCAGCTTCTCCTCCTCCCATTTGTCTGTCTCTGTCCGTCCACGGAATCTTTCTCCGGCCATGGCCGCGCCGTGTGCTGCCCTGCAGAGCCCGCTCCTCCATGACGGCGTCTTCTTATCGGAGGCGACGCCACGCCGGCGGGCCCGCCGCCCGTGCGCCGCGCTGGCCATCGCCGTGGCCCTGCTCGCTCTGGCCGGCGTCCTGCTGCTGCTCCTGGGCTCCGGCGCCGAGCCTGCCGCCGGTCGCAGGGTGGGCGGCGTGCGGTTGGGCGCGCACGAGGTGGAGTCGGACGCGGGCGCCGTGGCGGCGGACGACGGGCGGTGCTCGGAGGTGGGCGCGGCCGCGCTGCGGGCGGGCGGGCACGCGGTGGACGCGGCCGTGGCGGCGGCGCTCTGCCTCGGCGTGGTGCACCCGATGTCGAGCGGGATCGGCGGCGGCGCCTTCATCGTCGTCAGGGACGCGGGCTCCGGCGAGGCCGTCGCCTTCGACGCGCGGGAGACCGCGCCGGCCGCGGCCACGCCGGTACGTTTGCTGTCCCACTCCCACTACGTCGCGATCATGTGCGCCAGGACAGAAAAAATCACTTCTTTTTTCTCTCTCTCCCGTGCGTTCACTATGCTCGTGCCATGACATGTGGGCCCTCGCCCCGCTAATAACGTTCGCCAACCGTTGGGCAGACCATCACTGTCGGTGCGCCCAGTATGCTTACGCGACTAGTACTAGTAGCTTTAAATATTTCTTTGAAGAAATACCCGTTCTTAATTGGACGAACGAATTGCTCATGGTTACGTGAAAGCAAAGAACAGCAACAAAAATTATTTACCAATCACTAGGATTATAAAATAGGCGTGGCAAAGCGTGTGTACTCGTCATATCCACTCCAATGTTTTAGGTAAGATCAAGGTCTTAATTTCTCCATTAGCAGCTTTGGTGTGTTGGTATATCTTACTTGACATAAGTGTAGGGGCCACGAGAGAGACATACTAATAGATTTATAAGGGTTTGCTAGTTTGATTAATACTCAGTCCCACATAATTACATCTCAGGTGTAGCTTTTACGCAAATTCAACATCCAAATAGTCGACTAATTAAGAATTAACTAAATTCGAATCAGTACTAGTAGTTTAATAAAAAGAGTGATTTCTAATTTTTACCCTCTAGTTATATATTTATATCAGTAATTACCATCTAGTGAAAAACGTCTAGATTGACTATTTTTTTAAACTTTGGATCTTATATTTCTCATGATGCATTTTTGTTGGGTAAGGTGTGAGGTGATGATTGACCTTTAGAAATATCAGGACAAGAGCGAGAAATTGAACATATGGTCAAGAGAAAACTCGACACTAACGCCGATGATGCCCCTTCGATGTTTATATATTTTTGATGGACCACATGGATCTAAGATGCCGGTCTATTCTAACGAAGCATGTAGAATATCAGAATAGGGTAAAACCATGTTAAACATTTTATATATGGTGTATTTATAATTTTATTTCACTAAATGAGGGTAATAAATGTCACAAATGCACAAATATGCTGTAAAATATGAAATTCATTCTAAAAAATAGTACTATCCCATCAAATTATAAGACATTTAGTAAAACTATTTTAGCCTATAAAAACGTCTTACATTCTAGGATAGAGAAACACCCCCTCCCTTCAAAATTATAAGATATTTTGAATATTTTAATATGGACTATATACATATTGAAATGAGTGAATTTACACACATAAACGTGTCTAAATACATGTGATTAAAAAAGGTTAAAACATATTTTCTTAAACCATAAACTAATTAGAGAACTATACAAATACCACATGTGAGTTGGCCACGAGGGTCCGTGTGCTTTCCCCTCAATAATTTGGATTTTGATGGAGTAGATAGAATTCTAGGTAATTGTTCCAATTTGTTTTCAATTTTGCAGCGTGTGACTAGCAATCCACTTTTCTCCTTTTTAATCTCCATAGAAAAAAAAAGTCTTATTGTGTTAAGATAGAATCCAACGTATTACTACCATCAACTTAATTGTATTGTGCTGTGAATAACTAAATTACTGTATGTATGTGCCAGAACATGTACGAGGCCGACCCGACGACCAAGTACGAGGGCGCGCTGGCCATGGGCGTGCCAGGGGAGCTCGCCGGCCTGCACGCCGCGTGGTCGCGCTACGGCCGGCTGCCATGGAAGTCCCTCTTCGCGCCGGCCATCGCGCTCGCACGAGACGGCTACGAGGTCGTCCCCTGCGTCGCCCACGCCCTCAGGGAAATAGAGCCCGACGTGCTCGCCGATCCGGGCCTCCGCGCCGTCTTCGCTCCCGACGGGAAGCTCCTCGCCGCCGGCGAGCTCTGCCGCAACCCGGCACTCGCTGACGCGCTGGAGGCTGTGGCGGAGCGCGGAGTCGCGGAGTTCTACGGCGGGGACGTCGGGGAGAGGCTGACGGGGGACGTGAGGCGGGCAGGCGGGGTGGTGACGGCGGAGGACCTGAGGCGGTACAGGGTGGTGGTGGGCGAAGCTATGGAGGCTGACGCCATGGGGTTCACCTTCCTCGGCATGCCGCCGCCGTCCAGCGGCACCGTCGGCATGGCACTGGTGCGTCCATTGTTAATTTTTTGTATGAAATTTCGAGGGTTAGTACGATTTCCAAACCATGGGTACGTCATTGCTGTCTTGTCCATGGATCGATCATTCATTTCTCTGTTGAGCTAATGATGTTTATGGATTGATGGATCAAATGTTTTCCATTTAGATCGATGAATATTTTGATTTGATTGCGTATAGGTGCTGAACATCTTGGACGGATACAAGTCGACGGAGTTCCTGAAGGGGTTTCTTGGCGTGCACCGGCTGATCGAGGCGGTGAAGCACATGCTGGCTGCCCGGATGAATCTCGGTGACCCCGGCTTCATCAATGTTGCCGGAACCGTTTCCGAGATGCTCTCCCCGGCGTTCGCCGACGAGATCCGTCAGAGGATTGCTGACAACACAACTTTCCCTCCTGCCTACTATCTCCCAAAGTAAGTAGGAACTAACGTTCCGACAATTGATGTACAATACTATCAAGATAGCGTTTTCACTGGCAAGTTCCTTCAAATTTCAGATGGAGCCAGTTGAGAGACAATGGGACAAGCCACCTGTGCGTGGTGGACGGCGACCGGAACGCGGTGGCGATGACGACGACGGTGAACTACTTCTTCGGGGCGCACGTACTTTCGCCGTCCACCGGCATCGTACTCAACAACGAGATGGACGACTTCTCCGTACCCCAACAGACCCCGGACCAACTCCCGCCGGCGCCGGCCAACTTCATCGCCCCGGGCAAACGGCCCCTCTCATCCATGACGCCGACCATCATCCTCAAGGGCGGGCGGCTTGCTGGTGTGCTGGGTGGCAGCGGAGGAACCAACATCATCACGGCGGTGATACAAGTGTTCCTGAACCACTTCGTGGTGGGCAAGAGCCCCCTCTCCGCCGTGAGAAGCGCTAGAGTGTACCACAAGCTGGTGCCCAACGTCGTGATGTACGAGGACGAGACGGTGGTCGACGGCGAGGTCATCGAGCTCAGCATCGAGGCGAGGGAGTTTTTGACAAGCCGGGGGCACGTGCTGGAGGGAACGGTGTCAGGGGCCGTGTGCCAGATGATTGTGCAGGACTTGCTGGAGCCGGTCTCGGTCTCTAGTGGTGCTAGCCGGGGAGAGAACGTGTTCCATGGGATGCTGACGGCGGTGAGTGACCCGAGGAAAGACGGTTGCCCTGCCTGTGTGTGATGTGGACAAATTGTTCTTTCAACCTTAAAAATGTACATACATTCAACCAAATGAGACAGTAGATTGTTCTCATCAGTTTGACAAATCTTAATTATGTGACACCTGTTGGTATATGCGTGATAAATTTTAAGGAAATTCTAGACAAACAACATATATACAAAAGCTAGCGAAAAATATTAACTTCAATCGAACCATTGTCCAACACTACAAGGGCGCCGTTTCTTTTCTTTAGTCGTTGCTCCCTAAAAACCGCATTCTGATGCATTGGCCGGTCTTTAGCGATGGCGCCATCGGCGACATGAACATGTACCATGGGATGGTGACGGACAAGAATGAGAACCCTCCCATCGGCGAGAGGTCAGGGTCCGTCGCCCCTCCAAATCCTAAATGGCTATCGCGGGGAGGGGGCGGCACTGCCGGAGGGGACAAAAATCCTAGCCGAGTGCTTTCCTTTGCCGAGAATATTTTTTATGTTCCCAAATGTCTTCTCTTTGCAAAGTGTATTGTACTGGACACTAGCTAGGCAAACAACTCCTATGCCTGGTGCCTGGCGAAAGTTGCTCAACAAAGGGCCAGACACTCGTGCCGGATTTGGGTAGGGTACTAGTTGTTGCTGTTGCATGACAAGTGTATACATGTATATTTTCAAAGACATTGGTACATGGATCGATTGCTGCATGAAGAAATTTCGAGGGATTTTTGCTCACAGAAACGAATCCGTTAATTCATTTATATTGTCTAGTCGTACAATCGCAAAGTAAAAACCGACCTTGTTCTTCAATATAATTTATCACCTTAGTTAATTTTCTGAAAAAAGAACAAGAAGAAGAACAAACATAATTCGATGGAAGAGCTAGCGACAAAGTGAAGAAATATGGAGAAAGGCGTCAATTCATTGATATAACCAAACAACCTGTCAATAGATGGCAGCAAAATTCACCAAGTACATATGGTTTAGAAACCAACTCATCTTGATTTTTTGTATCACATCCTCGGCCAAGTATGACCATGGAATTAATGTGTGTTGCACCGACAGCTTCCTGCTCCAGCCGCGAGAAATTAATCTATCTATTTGTGTCGCCTCTTCGCCACCGGAGAAGCAGGTCCTCCATCCTGACGTAGGCCACGACGGCGGCGTGCTTTGCGATGTCGGTCGTGCGGTTGAACATGTTGTTCGGACAACAAAAAAATCTGGCAAAGTAGGTGACAACAAAAATGATCAGTTATATTTTACCAATTAATTACTAGGAAGCACTCGGCTAGTTGGTAATGGATGCCGACCGTTTTCATCACATCCTTGGCGAAGGTTGGAACCGAAAGAATGAAATCCATGCAGTAGTCCTCGAGCTTTGAACAATGGTGACGACGCGCCACCATCAGTGTGTCGAACGCATTGTCTTGCGAGATGTGCCCGGCCAAAAAGTTTTCACAAATGATCTTCATCCTATCCAGACTAAACTGGCATGCTGCCCCGATCACGTCTTCTGCAACCATCGTGCTACCAATAGTCGAGAAAATATCCAGTGATACGAGCGCTTAGGTGATACGGTGCTCACGTTTCGAAAAAACGTATTTTAAAAGTTTCAAAAAATTCTACCAAAAAATGTGTGGGTTGACATGATATGTTTCTACTACCTCCAAAAATTTCAGCCACAAATTCAAAATGAGCATTGAGAAACAAAAAAGACAAATCTGATATGAATAGTGTCACATGAAACTTTTAAAATACGTTTTTTCGAACGTGAGCACCGTATCACCTAAGCGCTCGTATCACTGGATATTTCCTCACCAATAGTCGTCAGCTCATCGGTGTAGATAAAGTGGAGCACGACCTTGAAGACAGTTGCCTTGATACCATTAATGCATACAAGAGTATCGTCCCGCGAATTTTTGACAGAACGGACCACTGTAGGAAGTGAAATGTTAAAAAGGACCACCTGCCGAACGAAATGTCAAAACTATCGTGGCGGCACGTTCCCCAGGCGACACGTGTAACGTGCCGCCACTGCCGGAGGCGGCACGTACCGGGACGGAATCTGCGTGCTCGAGGGAACGGAAAACGGAAACGTGCGGGCCCTGCCGCCACCCACGGAGGCGGCACGCTGACGTGGCGCCTGCCGCCACCAGCCGAGGCGGCACGTCTGCCGACACACGCGCGTGACCACCCGCCGAGTCTGCACTGATTACGTTGATTACGAGGCCACTGTCCGCGCGTGACAACCAGCCAGGCTGCAGTGATTATGCGCGTCCGGGAATCCAGCCTCCTGCTCCCTCCTCTCTTTTTATATCGCATGCGTGTGCGCTGCACTCTTCTCTACTCTCATTCTTCGACGCCGCGCTGCTCTCCTCTCTATTTTTCAGTAAGCAGAGGTACAAACAGAGCAAACATACCTTAGAAGCACTTAGTCTTGATATTCAGAGTTTTTAGAGTTAGAATTATCGTGGGAAGTGAAGTAAGAAGTTGAAGATAAAGGTACGAGCTATGCAATGTATATATTTATGTTGGCACATACTATGTAGACACCTTATTTTTTAGCTCGTAATTAGCTATCTGATGTGTTTTTAGAAATACTTCACGCCGAGATATGCCGCACTTATAACTATAGTTTCAGGAAGATTTTTATTATGACATCTAGTAATTAAAGTATGAAGTTATTAATTTGGTTATGTAAATGTGGTTGTTCGGTAGGTACGATGGAGAAGTTGACTGTATTTTATGGGGACGTCGTACGCGACGATATTTCTGGTGTGAATGTGTCGAACTGTGAGTCAATGATAGCTGTGGTTAAGGACATGGTGAATAAAAGTTTTGCGGATGTTAGAAAATGCATCCGAGTGAATTTTGGTCATGTGATGCGTGGAATGAAGATGACCGTTGAGGCCTTCATCTGCGTAGGAGGGAATTATGGGGAAGTTGCCCACTGGGGACTGCGGGAGGTCAAAAATGAAAATCATTGGCAAAAGTATATGACCTTTGCAAGCACACCTGATTCCGCCATGTTTGGTGAGCCGATGGTGTATGTGCAGTTTACTTCTGCTAGTGATGAAGCCGGATGCAGTACCAGCGCGGCTGAGGTCGATGTTGTGCCGTCGGCGATCATTGACCCAGGATATTGGTCTGCGAGGGTTGACTTGAGCGAACATGTTCATGGACTGCAGGAGGCGCTAGATCATGACGATGACGGTCACTCATCTTCGTCGTCATCCTCAGACGAAGAAGGTGATGGTCCTCCTCATAGGGCGCTTGCGGCGCCGATGGATCCTAAGTTCCTAGAGACTTTGACCATCAGCAATGAATTTCGCTCTGTTCCGGGCCTTGGAGAGGCAAGTCTAATGGTTGGGCAAAGTTTCCCAGACAAAGACTCTGCTGACCAGGCCATAAAGAGGTATGCAATAAGCATTTCTCGCCAGCATAGAGTGAAGCAGTCTGACAGAAGTCAGTTGAAGGTCATATGCATCAACATCGCCAATGGTTGTATGGGGAGAGTGATCGCTCACAAGAGCCCTGGGGTATGTCAGCCTTGGCATATCTCAAAAATAGAACCCCATAGTTGTGAGCTAGTAGGGGCTCTTTCGGAGCACCGCAATGTCACTGCTAAATATGTGTCCCACATCATGATGGCGGCAGTGGAAGAAGATATAAACATGAGTGTTAAGACACTGCGAACAACAGCGGAAGATTTGATTGGCTTCCCTGTGAGTCGTGGCAAGGCTAGGCGTGCGAAGGAGGACATTTTCCAGAGGTTGTATGGAACCTATGAGCAGGCCTATGACTATGCCCCGAAACTGCTTCATCAGATAGCGACAGCTACAGGGGAGTCAGTGTTCATGAAACACCGCGCACACCCAAATAATCAGTATGAAAGGATCCTTGACCGTATTTTCTGGGCATTCCCTCAGACTATACAGGCACTCCATCACTGTCGTCCGGTATTATCAATTGATGGTACCTTTCTTACTGGAAAATACAAGGGCACACTCCTGGTGGCTATCGTAGCAGATGCAAATAATCAGCTCCTTCCTATTGCATATGCACTTGTAGAGAGCGAGAACAAAAATAGCTGGTTCTGGTTCCTAAGCTGCTTGAAGGTGGGGGTCGTCAAAAATCGTCCCGGCGTTTGCATTGTCTCTGATTGCAATACGGGCCTGTTGAGCGCCCTCGACTCTATCAAGCAGAGTACGGACCCTAGCTGGGGGTGGCCCGATCTAGAGACAAGGTGGTGCATGAGGCATCTCGCCGCTAATTTTTACTCCAAGTTCAAGAACAAGGACTGGTTCAAGCTATTCAAGAGGATGTGCATGCAGAAGACGCAGGCCAAGATGAATGCAATTTGGGCGGCAATAAATAGACAGATCGAAGATGATTCGTTACCGGCCAGAGAAGATCAGAGGGGTCGATCTAGGCCGGTGATTAATCTGTCCCAATGGATAACTGGGAATTGCCCAGAGTTATACAAGTGGGCGCTATGTGAAAACACGGGGGCTCGATATGGCATAATGACCAGCAACATGTCAGAGGTTTATAATGGCGTGCTTAAAGGTGTACGCGCCCTCCCTATCACCGCCCTGATTCAAGAAACATGGAACCGGACTCTATCCTACTTTGCAGACAGAGTCCAGGTCGCCAACGCACAAGTTGCAACGAACAAGCCATGGGCTGAAAAGATTCAACTACATCTGAACGAGAAAGCAGAGAAATCCCGAAGTCATGGTTGTAGTCAAGTGGATGCAACTAGGCACAAGTGGCAAATCAGCGTACGATCCAAGTTTGTACATGGCCACCACAGAGGATCAAGAAAGCATGCCGTCACTCTAGGCCCAACCACGTGCGAGTGCACTTGCCAGAAGCCGAAGCTTCTAGCCTATCCGTGCAGTCATGTCCTTAGGGCGGCTGCAGAACAAAACATCAGCGTCGAGCCGTACATATCTGCTTACTTCAACACTGAAAATCTATTCAACACCTGGAGCGGTGAGTTCTGGGCCTGGGGCATGGATATGCACTATAGGGACATGTTGTCGGCACAGTTAGAAAATTTTGTTCCTGACCCGACATTGCTTAGAACTGCCAAGGGACGGCGTCGATCTCGGCGTTATAGGAATGACATGGACCATAGCCAGTCAGGGGAACCACGTCGGTGTCGCATTTGCCGGTGCCCTGGCCACCCTCGAAGGGAATGCCCGTACCGCAATGTGAACACTACGTGATGTATTTTAAAAAATGTGTACTTCTCATTGTTGTAATAACTGTATTGTAATAAATTTGTATTCGTGATGTATTGGAATAAATTTGTATTCGTGTACAAGAGATAGCTGAGCAGCACAGGTTATAAAAAGAACTACTGAGAGGATTGTACTGCTTTGAGTGCGCACGAGAATCAATCAAGCAGCGCTTTCGGCGCATAAAATATCGGTACACAGTCTATCCAAATCACCTCACTAAAGAAAACAAACATAGGAATCAGCGCTCACTGTACGCATGCCAATCAGTGCCGCTGGGAATGCGAGCGCTCTGTCCCAGTCGTACAGTGTTGTAACTGCACTGATTTCCACGTTTGCTTTCTTTAGAGATTCGTTGTCTGCTGCTAATTTCCCGCTCATTTTGTCTGCGATTCAACACTGCCCGGCTATAAAAATGTACACTTCATATGTTATCGAGGCAACCTTCCCCACTGGTTTCGTAAGCACTGCTCTATTTGTCCCGCCCTTCCTCTCCCGGATAGGAACAATGTCTGGTAGTTCGGGTCCTAATTCGGAGCATAGGTCGTGGTGTGTTTTGTATCATGCCGCAATATGGACTGAAGGTAGTATTAGGGAGGGTAGGCCGAAGAGCTGTTATAGGGAGCTAATTAGTGAGTGGGGCAACATTCGTGAGGTGGGAGAAATTATAGCCAAAAAAAACAAAATCCAGATGACCCCTAATTAGTGAGTACCGAATTTATATTATGTTAGAATCTAGTGTTATCGTACTAACTTTTGTCATGTTATCGTCCCGCCACCGCTTCATATAGGATCGGAGACCGCACGGCGATCACAAGACCGTGCGCGGGAATCTCGCTACCCTCTACTTGAAACCAGGGGCGGACCCAGGACCCGTGCTAGACGGGCTGAAGCCCGGGTCCAGCCCAAGTAACGAAGGGAGCTGCTAGTGTTTAGTCTGGCCGAAATGACTAATTTTGTACATTTAAGCCCCGTTCGGCCCATCAAACCTGCCGGCTGCAGCCCAACAACAAGCCACGCTCCAATCCCAGCAGATTTGGCAGCGTCCCACTAAAAAAAGAAAAAAAAAAGCAGATTTGGCAGCGATCCGTCGCGAACTGCTGTGTTATCTGGAAATCTCGTTCCTGCTAGGCGTCTTTCTCCCCCAACTGCTCCTGGCGGTGCTGCCGGCCGCCGCTCCCGACGCGGCGCATTTCCCCTCCTGCTGCTTGCCTCCTTCCGTTCTTCTCCCTGTCCAAGATGTAGACGCACACAACACAACAAGCCAAGTAGCCAACGAACGAGGACTACAAGTATACAAGGAATTGACGAAATTACAAAGGCACTACACGATCTGCAAGGTCCTTGCGTAGGTAATTTTTGCTAGAAAAATTTATGGTAGTTGAGTTCCATGTTGTCGGCCCAAAACGTCGTATGTTTAAGTACTTGTTTAATTACTGTTTGTTACTGCTTTGGAAACCAATCTAAGATTTTGATTCCAAAATTAGAGATGAAGCTAACTATGGGTCCATGTCAACCAACAGGGCATAGACCAACCAAGACAAATGAGGTCATTTATCGAAAGTTGGTACCCATTTATATACTACTTTATATATAGGTGCCTACAATGATTTTGAAATCCAACTCTCAAGTGCTCAGGATTGTGGACTAGACCTTTCCTAGGTATTTTTCTAGCAAGAATGCATTATCTTCATGTTTTTTCATCATTTTAAACTTATTTAGAGACTATTTGTGTTATGGCGCCAACTTATTATGTATTATGCTATCGTACAATTTTTACCATTATTTGAGAAAATTTCACATATGTCGTAAGTCAGCCCCCTCCTTCATTCATTCCTGGGTCCGCCACTGCTTGAAACCTCACGTCCGACCCCTGCTCGCTCACCAATAGTTGTTCGAGTTGCAACACGATGCTTGACGATGGCACATTGATCGTGGCCCTCGTGGTAGGGATGCTCGTCCTAGCATAGGGCTGCTTGGCGACGGCAACATCGGCATATATGGTTAAGGAACCATCGCGGGCTAGGTACCGTGATTTTGCGGATTTCAAGGTAAATAAACTGTGAAATCCCAAGACTTCATTCTTTGTGGTATAGATGATACTGCGGGAAGCATATTTTGGCACAGTCACAAGAGACTTTGCACTTGGTTCCTCGACCATATATTTGTTGGACACCCTGATACCATGGGCCGGCGGCTCACTCAACAGCCTAAGGTATAGAGAGACGTTCCCTTGGTGTTGTCCCACGTATCCTCCTGATGGGTACAGCTCTAACATCCAGTTGTATTCGTCCACTTGGAAAATACCTGAACAGATCCTTTGGCCAACACCAAGGCTCTTCTGAATGGCGCAAAAGTTAGGGATCCTGAACTCATGCACGCCGTGCACCTCCTCCGCCGCGTTATACGTCGACCAACTCTTTTCCCGGTGTTGATGCCGTCATGGCGTTCCGAAACTCTTGACCAGATGGTTCGGTCGTCCCTGTTGGCACTCAGCATGTACGGCTTTGAGGAGACGCGTCATGATTACCATGATGCTAGCAGGGGTGGGGATTGTAAAGGTGGTTAAGACTGTATCGAGTTCAAGACTAGTTTGAATTATCAGAGTTGGGGTTTTGGATGAGTTGCTGACAATGCTCCAGGCCGCAATGCCTGTACGGGTTTGTTTGCTGGGCTTCACACTAGCTTTTCCGCAAAATAGATTTGGGAAATGAAAGTTCCACTGAATATTAGAATTTTTATGTGATTCTTCCTCGTAAATTAATTCTTTCGAAGGATAACTTGGCTAAAAGAAATTGGCAGGATAATACCTAATCTTGCAATTCTAACCAAGTTGAAACAATACAACACTTGTTTACTGCTTGGACGTTTGCAAAAATATTATGTCAACTAGTAGATATGGGGTGGAATGTCTCCCCATGAAAGAATAACAATTTTGTTCGGTCACTGGTTAAAGGGGATCGATAGTAAAGTTAAAGTCAAAATCTGAGTGGGTATTTGCGATTTATTTTGGGCTAAATGGAACGTATGAAACGATTCCCTGTTTAACAAGTCAAGAGCTTTTTTTACAATGTATTCTTTTGGTTACCCACTAGAGGTATGTTGTCTTATCTCCTGCTTTCGGAGCAGCGCCATGACATTGATTATGGATACAACCGCTTATTCAACCGATGCGGATGATGGCTTGATTACCGGATTGGGTGACGATTGCGTGGTGCTTTTTTTTTTAAATTTTCGATGTTGATACGACCTTATGTGACCCTTTAGTTATACCATGTGAACCAATATTTAATAATGTAGAAGTAATAAAATAGCTATATACATCAATCGATGTAGAGGTCAGGATATTTCGCCTTTTCCAAAAGAAAAAAATACAAGTGAAGTGATATAGAGAGAATCAATCAATATAACAAAAAACTTTTTAATCGGCCGCAAAATTGACCAAGTATGGTCTAGACACCAACTTGTTTTCATCTTTTGTATCACATCCTTGCTCATGTATGGCCATCCTATGTGCCTTGAACCGATAAATTCCAGCTCCTCTACCCTGAGGAGTTAATCTATCTATTGGCGCTGTTCTTGAACCTGATGTCCGGCCATGGAACTGGCAATATCTAGTTAAGGCTGACCATTTTCATCAGTTCCTTGGCGAACGGTGGAACTGACAGGATGAAATCCATGCAGCAATCCTCGAGTTTCAAACAATGATGACGACGCGCCACCTTCAGTGTGTCGAACACGTTTTCTTTTGAGATGTGCATAGCTAAGAAGTTTTCACAACTGATCTTCATCCTCTCGAGGCCAAACCGGGATGCTGCCACGAGCATATCTTCACCAACCTTCATGCTACCAAGAGTTGCCAGTTCATCGGTGTAGACAAAGTGGAGCACGGCCTTAAAGACTGTGGCCGTCATGTCATCAATCCTTACAATATGTCGACCATCCTTGTTCCTGACTGTGGCTGCCACCGCCTCGTACAGGATCGGCGACCGTGCAGCGATCACAATACTGTGCGCGCAAATCTCGCTATGCTCGACTAGAAACCTCACGTCCGACCCTTCCTCACCCACCAATAGCTGCTCGAGGTGCAAGGCAATGGTTGACGATGGCACAACGATCATGGCCCTGGGTGTCCGGGTGCTCGTCGTACTAGTGTAGCAGGGCTGCTTGGTGACCACAACGTCACAATATATGGTTAAGGAACCATCATGCGCTAGGAACCGTGATTTCGCAGTTTCAAGGGTAATGAACTTTTGGAATCCCCAGGAGTGATCATTTTTGGTATATATGGTGGGGAATTCCCCGCCATTTTCCAGAGACTTTCCACTCTCATCGACGACCATGAATTTCTTGGACGCCTTGACATCACGGGCTGGATCACTCAACAATCTGAGGAACACAGAGATGTACCCTTCTTCCTCCGCTCCTATGTATCCTGATGGGTACAGCTCTAACATCCAGTCGTAATCGCCGACCTGGAAGGTGGCAGAATGGATCTTTTGGCCAACACCAAACCTCCTCTGAACGGCGCAAAAGTTTGGGATCCTGAACTCGTGCACGGAAATACAATCCCACAAGCCCTCACGGGCTCATGTCTTATCCCTGTCGTCCATGTCCTGTTGTTTGCTCCGAGATTGGTGACACCACTTTTCAAAGAAGTCCAGAAAATAAATCCATTTTGTATCTAGAGGTCCTTCATTTTTTGCAGTAAACACCTTACATATTAAACAAACTAGTATCAACACAATGATGTTAACATTGTTGATAATCATACCCAGCCTCAGAATATGAACAGACATGCGAGATTTTCAGCAACAATGTAACTTTTTTTTTTTACCATGAACAAACATAGGCAGCATTTTTCAGATTGAAGAGGAAAAGAAGAGCAAAAAAAAACATCCGAGGGAAGGATGTCAGAAACATCCGACGAACTGGAAGCTTAAATGATTTTTCATACATGGATTCATACAAGCATACAAGTACCCTAGAATCATACAAGAAACCGATTTAGGAACGGATCTAGTAAAGGAGCAGATCGAGGAAGGGAAAATTTTCAGTATATCTACATATTTTTGGGAACCAACACCAGATCTGGGCGTACCCTCAGCCGCTCGCCGCCGCCGCCACCGGATGGAGGTCGCTCCACTCGTCAGCGTGTTGCTGTTGCAGGACCAGGCGCGGAGCCTGACCGCATCAGCGCCCTCCCCGACGAGATGCTTCTCCTGGTCCTCGAGCGCGTACGCTGCCTCCACACCGCCGTTCAGACCGGCCTACTCTCTCGCCGGTGGCGCGGTCTCTGGACCGGTCTCACCGATCTCGCCTTCCGCCGCCTCACGCCCGCCGCCATCGAAGTAGTGCGCGCGCGCTTTGGTCCCTTCGCCCGTCGTGTCCCTCTGCGATTTCGCGCACTACGACGACGCATACCGGGGCAACACGTTGCCTGCGCTACGCCGCGCGGCTCTCGCCGGGGAAGCTAGTCTTCACGCACGTGGAGCGTAACAGCAGATATAGGGACAGATCGAGCTCCCCTGCCTCCCTTCCACCACATCGATCGAGCTGGACACAAAGTACCTCCGCGTGAAGCCGCCGACGGCGGGCGAGTTCACCGCGCTCGAGAGCCTCTCCATCTCCGGCAGAATCGTCGATCTCGGCGACTTGCTCGACCGATGCCCACGCCTGCGCGTTCTCAGCCTGGCAGCCCCCAAGCGGGACGAAGAACTCCTTCGCCTCACGCCTCCGCCGGACGGCGAGTTGACCGCCCTTGAGAATCTGTCCCTCACCGGCAAAATTGACGGCCTTGGCTCCTTTCTCGACCGCTGCCGCCACCTGCGTGTGCTCAGCGTCACCTACATGGACACTCGGCAGCTCACCCTGCCGTCCGACGGAGAACCAGATCTGGGCGAGATGGAGTTGTACAACAGGCACAACGTGGCGGAGTCCGGGAGCGCCGCCGGGGGAGGACGCTCCGCCGCGGAACCTGCACGTCGCGTTCCCGGTCTCATCCTCGTCGTTGGCGGCGTGCAGCTTCATGGCCGGCGGCGATGGCGGCGGTAAGCGCGCGGCACCGGGCCACGGCGTGCCGCCGGCGCGCGTGCAGCTTCATGGCCGGCGGCGATGGCGGCGAGATGGGAGAGAGAGAGGTGGGAAAAGGAGGAGCAGAGGGTCACGGCCTCACGGGCGGCGGCACAAGTTGGTCAGTGTCCAGTTTATTTCCTATAGGAGGGAGGAAGTGTACAAGTGCAGGTTGTTTGTGTAAAAGAGGCAACACGAATCTCAAACAAGTTGTCAACGGTGAGGATAAGACGGGTACACGTGAGGGCTTGTGGAAAAACCGCGTTGAACTCGTGCATGCCGTGCAACTCCTCCGCCGCGTATGTTGACCAGCTCTTCTCTGGCACCCGGCGTTTGATGTCGCCGTCGACAGAGGAGGAAGAAGACTTATTGCAGTTGCAGGCCCGGGCCTTTTGTGTGGCTACTCTTTCCATGATCTCGATTATCAAAGGGCTGCAGCTATTCTTAAGCTCCTGGTACTCCTCGGTCGCCATCACAACAGTGTACACCTTGGGGTCGGAGGCTATGTACTCGATGCAGGAATCCTCGAGCTGACGGCAGCTGTGACGGCCACGCACCAGCAGCAATGTCCCCATGACAGTCGAGGTGTCCATGCTCTCTAACAATATGTTCTGGCACATGAGCATCAGCCTGTCCAGGTCGTACCGATCCGCGGCGACGAGCAGGTCGCGTGCCATGGCTTCCCGGCGCCTAGACGAATATCTCTCTTTGCAGGCACGCCGGTCGTCGTTGCTCGCTTTAATGGGCAGCTCGTCGGTGTAGATGAAGCGGAGCATGGCCCTGAAGGTGGATGCACTCATGTCGTCGATGCTCAGGCGTGTGCCGGTAGTGTTGTGCCAGCGGAACTCTGCGGCGAAGACCGGCGATCGCATGGCTAGCACGAGCTTGTGCGCCTGGATCTCGGTCTCCTCGACGGCGAAGGTTACATCCGGCTGCATGCAAGGTTGGCTCGTCTCTTCATCTACAAGCAGAAGTTTTCGGAGGTCCTGAGAGATGGTCGCCGGCGGCACCACGGAGACAAAACAGTCCGTCGTCTCCACGGCGTCGTCGGCGGGGTGCTCCTCCAAGACGTCGACGGTGCATTGGACTGTGAGGCGATCGTCTCTGACGTAGCGCTTCTCGTGGCCACGGTAAGCATCTGGAACGGACAGCTCCCAGGTCCTGGCGGAACTAGTCGTCGCCTGGAATCTGTTAGCGTCGTCGCTTCGCCACACGGCGGGCGGCCACTCACCCAGCGGGTCCTCGATCCTGATGCCGGCCGTGGCCACGACGTCCTTGGCGGTGCCGAGAAACTCGAGGGAGATCGACGCGAGGTGACCTTGGTCATCGATCCTGCAAGCGAGGGCCCACGAGTGTCCGCCGGCGAGGAAGGAGCCGGACTTGATGGAGGAGGAGGAGCCGGTAACGACGCTCGCGAAACGCTTGCGGCCGCAGCAGCCGACGATGTGGAAGTCGTGCGTGCCTCGGACCACCGCCGACCTGTGCGTCGACGCCGTCTTCTGCTTCGTGGAGGCCATGGCGGGGCTTGCTAGTAGATGAGATCGATGTGCATGAATTGATACGATTGGATTCGACTCCTGCTCACACGTACGTGATTCTACTTGTGGGCCTATTCGTCCTGGGCTCCAACCCTAGTACAACACGTTACATAGCAAATATCTAACCTCCCCACACTAGTGGAAAAAGGCCCTTTTGTCCCGGGCCCAGAGTGCCTTTAGTCCCGGTTACGCAACCGGGACTGTGCAATCGGGACTAAAGGCCCAAACCTCTAGTCCCGGTTGTGTTACGGACGGGGACTAAAGGGTCCCCACGTGGCCGCTGCCGAACGCCCGGGGTCGGAGACCCTTTAGTCATCTAAAGGTCTGCACGCTGGGTTTTAGGGTTTAGGGTTTCTTTTACTGTTTTTCATTTCAATTTCTTTTTTATTTATTGTTTTTCTTTTTAGGGTTAAGGTTTTGCATTCAATTTGACGGTACTACATATATACAACAAAGAAGAAACCATTACACAACATCGTCATAAATATAAGATCAAAGTGTGACCTATTTCTTCGTCCTCTTGCAGTCGAACATATTACATATGTAGTACCATATATATACAATATATGCAATATCTCTTACGATTACTACTAGTAGGGATAATATTCTCCGTCTTTAGATATGACATGATCTAAGAAGAATGCCGCCAACTCTTCTTGAATTGCTCGCATGCGTTCGTTTGGTAGGAGCCTGTCCCGCATCCGTTCGATCTAATTTAAAGAAGGGGGTCAATATATATATGAATGAATCTCAACACAATTGATGATAATAAAAAAATATTGTGAACGTACTCGAAGTTGTTATAAGATTCTGCCCCTCTCACAGGTCGTCTCGCGAATGAACTCGCAGACGTAGAATCCACATAAATTATTCCCGGATCCTTGCCTCGGGCACTTTACGAGAACAGAGTTCAATCAAAATAGTAATCAAGCATGATAATGTTATTCAAAGTAGAATCAAGCAGATGCGCGGGTCTAGCTAGTACTAGTTACACTTAGTTCTTCAAATTCAAGCTGCTCTTTCCCCTCACCCCGAGCCCTACCGGTGAACCGTTTCCAAGCACTAGCAGGCAAAGAAATTAAATAAAGGACTTATCAGGAAATGAACGAAAGATGCCGATATAGTGTCATAATGATTGAAATTACCTCTGGAGCATTTCAGCCATGTCTGCCCACTTCTCAGATTCATTACGTAGCGGGTCCATGACTTGTACTAGTCCTTTGTCAGGAGTAATGATTAGCAGAATATATTGGAATCTGCGCATGCATAACTCGTCAATTACATTTAACATTGAGTAAGCAAATAGAATGTGTATAACACAGTAACACTCACCCGAAGTTGTAAGGAAATAGTATTTCCCTTTTGGTTTCCTGCCTCCTTAACGCCAGTACCAATGCGTCCTCCGTTTCCTTGGGTTTATATTTTAGATTATGTCCATGAACCACATCTGGTTCAACGAACCCAATGTCATAGATTCGTCCTTGTTTGCATTCGAGAATCTTCAATCTGGATTATAGAGTGAGGATAATTATACATGCAATGAACGAGCTGAGCTACAGACTGAATTACAGAAGAAATACTTACAGACAGTAGGCACTGACGATAGATTTGTCGATGACGTCTTGATTGAATAACTGAAATAATTCTTCAAATTTAATATGGACCTCGGCTTTTCCACGCAAGAAATGCTCATCTTTAACTCCCAAAATGAGCCAGTTTGTCCCTTTCTTTGCTTCTTCCATGTACCACTGATGCAATCTTCGCATTTTGGTAGGAAGATTCCGGACCTCCTCTGGTCTGACAAGAGGCTCCCCGTGCTTGTAATTGTATTTGCATGTCTCAGCCATGGGATACTCTTTCATAGAGCCTAAGTATTCAGCCAAAGTCACCCCAAGATTATCGACCGCTGCTCTCATTAGTTTTGTATATTCCGTCAACCGGGATATCGGAAAACACGTTGAGCAGGGGGCACGATTGGTTTTTCTGTTCTCCGAGCTGGGGAACTTTTCTCCCGCTTGCACGCGCCCGCTCCTTCTGAGCTCTACGTGACTTAATAATAGAGCGGTCGTAGTCTGGTAGCGTTTCCTCAGCCGTTGGTCGCCTCAGGTTTTCCAATGTTCTCTTCACTTTTGCCGGATCTAATTTCGGCTCAGGCGGGGGCCGTTTCGGTGCTAACTGGCGTGCCACATCTTCCTTTACTGATAGCTCAAGTTCCTCTTGAGTCTTCTCGTAAGATAACTTGGCAGGAGCAGCCTTCGCTTTCTTCTTTGAGGATTTACTCGGAGCTGTAGCACTAGCCGCCGGAGCGGCGCCAGCGGTGCTCTTCCGCTTTAGAACCCGTGGTTGAGGCGGCGGAGATGGCTATTTCTGCTGAGACGGCGGAGATGGCTGTTTCAGCTGAGGCGGCGGAGATGGCTGTTTCTGCAGAGGCGGCGGAGATGGCTGACGCGGCGGAGATGGCTGGCGCGGCGGAGACGGCTGACGCGGCGGAGATGGCTGGCGCGGCGGAGATGGCTGACGCGGCGGAGATGGCGGAGGTGGCGGAGACGGTGGCCTTGGCTTCCAATTTGGAAGCACAATGTGTTCCTTCCGCCACAGAATAGTAGTTTTTCTGCCATCTCTCAATGCAGTCTCCCCTTCACCTGTAGGGTAGTCAAGTTCCAGGTCCTCAAATCCCTTTATAACTTCATCCACTACGACAACAACATAGCCATCTGGAATCGGAGAGGAATGGTAAGTTCCATTAGGTGTAGGAGGTAAGACTACGCCGACCGCCACCTTCACGGTTAGGTTCATCAATGGAGCATGTAGCTCACAATTTTCCCTCTCCGTGATATCATCCACGGGGTAGCGATGAGCCGAGATATCTGGCCGAACGAGCTCCGTGGAAGCCACACTGCTTTTCCGTTGAGATGGTGGGCCGCTAATTTCCAATGCAGGATCTTCGTGCCGCTGAGATTGGCCGGTAGCTTGCTGGCTGGTAAGTGCATCTAGTATCTCCTGCTGCCTCGTTAGTTTTTCTTCGATCTGCTTCAGCCGGTCTGCCTCCTCTTTCTTTTTCCTCCCCCGGCTTCTATAAGTGTCACTGCAGTCGGGAAACCATACTTCCACGGAACGGAGCCTTCTGTGCCTCGTGTTCGTCCACTGCGTTCTGGATTCCCGAGGGCGTGTGACAGCTCGTCCTTCTCTCTGTCTGGATGGAACTCCCCGTCTTCTACCTCCTTCATTATCTTTTGAAGTTCAGCGAGGGGGGTTGCAAGTTGTGCTTTTGTAAAAATGCACTTCCCTGTTTCTGGGTGCAACTTACCTCCATGCCCGTAGAACCAAAGCTTTGCCCGTTCAGCCCAATGCAGCGTCTCGGGAATTATCCCTTTCTGAAGCAGGTCGTTCTCATCTTTCTCCAGCTTAGGCTTGATAGCCCGCCCTGTAGCCACCTGACCCCATGCTATGGTGATATTCTTTCTTTGCAGCATTTTTCTTATTTATTGCTGACCTTTTCTTAGACTCCTCTGATGTCTTGTACTCGACAAATTCGTCCCATTGATCTTTGAGCTTCTCATACGCTCCGGTGAATTCCGGAGTCTTTCCTTTCTGGACATAATCCCTATTCAATCTTTTCTTCCAGTTGATAAATTGTTCGGCCATCTTCTTAAGTGCCCACTCCTTGACCTTTTCCTCTATGGGATCCTTAATAGTTTCATCCCCCTCTAACGGATGAGAGTCGTCCTCTTCATTTTGACGAGGTAGCGTGAAATTACCCATGAGCGTTTTCCAAAGATTGTCTTTGGCTCTATCATCGACATAACTAGCAGATGAGCGTCGTCCATCCGTCTTTGGCTTATTCTAGTCTTGAACGGTGATCGGGATGATGTCCCTAACAACAACTCCGCATTGACTTATAAATACCGTGGCATGCGTCACGGGAAGAATCGGTCTACCATCTGCAGCGATGACTTCGATCTTGTACCTTTCTTCACTCCCCAACCTTTTGGCTGGGCCTCATTTGCTGTCAGAAGATTTGCTCGATCCGGAGGGCTAAAAGAAGAAAGAGCGTTAATATATGTATATACAAATCAAATAATGCATTTAGTCAACATACGGTTACTTAATATACCTCGCCGGACCCTGTAGTAATTACGGTTCGAGAACCGGAGCCGTCATCTTCTATGTCCACCCCCTCACCGGAGTCGTTCAAAAAGCTCGAGACGATATCGACGTCATCATCACCACGGATCATATCCTCCAATATGTTTTCCTGATCTTCGTCTTTATCGTGATCCATAGTTTCTGCATAGACAAATGGCAAAAACATGAGTAACCTAGGTAATAAAATTAACCTAGCTAATTAACCTAACTAGTAAATTGCTAACAAAACTAACCTAGCTAACAAAATTAACCTAACTAAGAAAAATTCTAACAAAACTAACCTAGCTAACAAAATTATCCTAGCTAATAAATTAACCTACCTAATTAACCTAACTAGTAAATTGCTAACAAATATTGCTAAGAAAACTAACCTAGCTAACAAAATTAATCTAACTAAGAAAAATTCTAACAAAACTAACCTAGCTAACAAAATTATCCTAGCTAATAAATTAATATTCTAAATTTTTCTAAAAATTCTAACTAAAATTCTAAAAGTTCTAACATTCTAAATTTTTCTAAAAATTCTAACATTCTAACTAAAATTATAACTAAATATTCTAAATAAAAGTTCTAACATTCTAAATTTTTCTAAAAATCTAACTAAAATTCTAACATTCTAACAAACATTTTAACTAAAATCTAACAAAAAAAGAGAGAATTAAATTAATTACCTTGCTATGGTCGGAGGAGGAGAATCGGCGGCGGGCTCGGGCGGGGGTGAGGAGGACGGCGTGCGGTGGAGGTGAGGACGGCGGGCAGCGGAGGTGAGGAGGAGCTCGGGCGGGCGGCGGAGGTGAGGAGAAGCTCGGGCGGGTGGAGGAGGTCGGCCGAGCGGCGGACGGCGGTCGGCGGAGGAGCTCGGGCGGCGCGTGGAGGCCGGCGGCGGGCTCGGGTGGCGCGCCGGAATCGGGCAGCCTGCCGGCGTCGGGTTTGTGTTGCGCTCCTGGTCCTTAGCAGTTTTCGCGAGATGAGAATGAGAGGGAGGGGGGAGGTAGAGGGCAGTTATAGGATGGACCTTGAGTCCCGGTTCGTGGCTAGAACCGGGACTAAAGACCCTTTCGTCCCGGTTGGTGGCTCCAACCGGGACGAAAGATGACCCTTTTGTCCCGGTTCCAGCCACGAACCGGGACAAAAGGTCATTTTCGGGGCACCGAGAGGGTGCGCGCCAAAACGACCTTTTGTCCCGGTTCCATCCACGAACCGGGACAAAAGGTCTTCTGGAAATTAAATTTTCGCGCGTGAAGGCCACAGTTTAGTTTTTTGATCTGTTTATAAATTAGTAATAAATTTATAAATTCAATATCTTTTGCTCTATTTATCAGAAAAATGCAATTAAAATATAAAATTGTTCATAAAAATGTAATCTATCTATTTATAATAAATTCATTTTTGTTTGAGATTTGAGGTGAATTTATTTAATTACAAATTTTGGAATTTGAACTCAATTAACTTATTAAATTTATAAATTCAATATATTTTGATCTGTTTATCATAAAAATGCAATTAAAATATCAAATTGTTGATAAAAATGTAATCTACATATTTATAATAAATTCATTTTTGTTTGAGATTTGAGGTGAATTTATTTAATTACAAAATTTGGAATTTGAACTCAATTAACTTATTAAATTTATAAATTCAATATATTTTGATCTATTTATCATAAAAATGCAATTAAATATCAAATTGTTCATAAAAATGTAATATACAAATTTATAATAAATTCATTTTTGTTAGAGATTTGAGGTGAATTTATTTAATTAAAAAATTTGGAATTTGAACTCAATTAACTTATTAAATTTATAAATTCAATATCTTTTGATCTGTTTATCATAAAAATGCAATTAAAATATCAAATTGTTCATAAAAATGTAATCTATATATTTATAATAATTTAATTTTTGTTTGAGATTTGAGGTGAGTTTATTTAATTACAAAATTTGGAATTTGAACTCCATTAGGTCATTAAACATACATATTTTCTGTTTCAATTTTGTAACCGGGACTAAAGACCCTTTCGTCCCGGTTGGTGTCTCAAGAAGAAGATAAGGCACACATATGCCCAATCAGGAAGAAGCACACAGATCGTGTGTTTCCTTCGAACACTTGTGAGCCGTTGGATCAGCAGTGTGTTTCTGTCGAGCGCTTGTGAGCCGTTGGATCTCAAGAAAAAGATAAGGCACACATATCAACGCTTCTTTAGTCTCGGTTCCAGCCACCAACCGGGACTAAAGGTGAAGAGTTGCCCTGATCTTTTAGCTATAAATACCCACCATGAGGAGGAGATGAAGAACAAGAGGGGGCAACAACAGAAAGAGAATACAAATCATTCGGATTCCCTGCATACGTCCAACGGTGCATTTGATATGCAGGCACTCACGAGCCACCGTTGGGCTGTATGCAGGGGAAACCGTGTGTTTTGTTCTATCTACAAAATACTTCAGTTCATCGACCGAAATCAAATCATTCGGATTCCCGTCATACAGCCCAACGGTGCATTTGATATGCAGGCACTCACGAGCCACCGTTGGGCTGTATGACGGGGAAACCATGTGTTTTGTTCTATTTAGAAATCCTTCAGTTCATCGACCGAATACAAATTATTACACATCACCAACATCCTTATCTAGTGTTTGGGTTTTTTCTCTACCGTAACCATGGTGCATCTTCATTAATTAACAGGAGACTTGGGTCATCCTTCACTGTGAAGGGCGGAATTTCATGAAACTTATCATAATCTTCTGACATGTCTGTCTTGTCCTCCACTCCCACGATGTTTCTTTTCCCTGAAAGAACTATGTGACGCTTTGGCTCGTTAGGTGATGTATCCGTTTGCTTATTTTTTCTTTTTCTCGGTTTGGTAGACATGTCCTTCACATAGAAAACCTAAGCCACATCATTGGCTAGGACGAATGGTTCGTCTTTGTAACCAAGATTGTTGAGATCCACTGTTGTCACTCCGTACCGCTTGTCTACCTGAACCCCGACTCCATTCAGCTTGACCCATTTGCACCGAAACAAAGGGACCTTAAAAGAAGGTCCATAATCAAGTTCCCATATCTCCTCTATGTAACCATAATATGTGTCCTTTTGCCCATTGTTGTTTGCTGCATCAAAACGGACACCACTGTTTTGGTTGGTGCTCTTTTTATCTTGGGCGATCGTGTAAAATGTATTCCCATTTATCTCGTACCCTTCGAAAGTCAATACAGTCGAAGATGGTGACCTGGCCAACAAGTACAGCTGATCTCCAATAATGTTGTTATTCATGAGATGTGTTCGCAACCAACCACCAAAAGTCTCAATGTGTTCATGTGTAATCCAGGTGTCAGACTGTCCCGGGTGTTGGGACCGTACTATATTCATGTGTTCCTCGATATACAGAGCCACCAAGGTAGAACAGTGTAGTGAGTTAAAGAATGCCCGTCCCTACATATTTTTGCTTTCTTTCCTAGCGTGCCTTTTCCACTCAGTCTCCCTTCATGCCGTGATTGTGGAACACCAATCGGCTTAAGGTCAGGAATAAAGTCAACATAGGACTCAATTAATGACCTCCTCTGTTCCGTAGCCCTTGGAGATGCTTGCTTCTGGCCTAGCATGGTTATGAACATATTTCTTCAACCTCTCAAAGGGGAACATATTGTGTAGAAACACAGGACCGAGAATGGAAATATCTTCAACTAGGTGAACCAGGATATGTATCATAATGTTGAAAAAGGATGGTAGGAATACCAACTCAAAACTAACAATACATTGGACCACATCATTCTGTAACCTTGACAGAATATCTGGATTGATTACCTTCTGAGATATTGCATTGAGAAATGCACATAGTTTCACAATGGGTACTCGAACATTTTCTGTTAGAAGCCCCCTCAATGCAATCGGCAGCAACTGCGTCATAATCACGTGGCATTCATGAGACTTTAGGTTTTAGAATTTTTTCTCTGCCATATTTATTATTCCCTTTATATTCGACGAGAAGCCAGACGGGACCTTGATACTGCTCAGGCATTCAAAAAAGATTTCCTTCTCTACTTTGGTAAGAGCGTAGCTGGTCCAGGTCTTGTCGTGTGGATGCATGTTGTTTGGGTCTTTCATACGTTGCTGGTCCTCCCGTGCTTCCGGTGTATCTTTTGTCTTCCCATACACGCCCAGGAAGCCTAGTAGGTTCACGCAAAGATTCTTCGTCATGTGCATCACGTCGATTGAAGAGCGGACCTCTAGTACTTTCCAATAGGATAGCTCCCAAAATATAGATTTCTTCTTCCACATGGGCGCGTGTCCGGTACCGTCATTCGGAACAGATTGAACGCCAGGATCCTTTCCGAAGATCACTTCTAGATACTTGACCATATCAAATATATCATCACCAGTACGTTGGTCAGGCTTCCTCCGATGATCGGGCATACCTTGGAAATGCTTGCCTTTCTTTCTTACGGGATGCTTAGTCGGAAGAAATCGACGATGCCCCAGGTACACAACCTTCTTACATTTCTCCAAATATATACTATCAGTCTCCTCTAAACAGTGCGTGCATGCATTGTATCCCTTGTTTGTCTGTCCTGAAATGTTACTAAGAGCTGGCCAATCATTGATAGTTACGAATAGCAACGCTCGTAGGTCAAATTCCACCTGTTTGTGCTCATCCCACATACATACACCTTCTTCATGCCACAACTGTAAAAGTTCTTCAACTAAAGGCCTCAGGTACACATCAATGTCGTTGCCGGGTTGCTTCGGGCCTTGGATGAGCACTGGCATCATAATGAACTTCCGCTTCATGCATAACCAAGGAGGAAGGTTATAGATACATAGAGTCACAGGCCACGTGCTATGACTGCAGCTCTGCTCTCCAAAAGGATTCATGCCATCTGTACTTAGACCAAACCTTAAGTTCCTTGCATCATCTGCAAAGTTCGGGAAATCTCTCTCTCGATTTTTCTCCACTGCGACCCATCAGCGGGGTGTCTCAACATCGCGTCTTTCTTACGGTCTTCTTTGTGCCATCACAACAGCCTGACATGCTCTTTGTTTCTGAACAAACGTTTCAACCGTGGTATTATAGTAGCATACCACATCACCTTGGCAGGAACCCTGACGTGGGGTTACCACGCCAAATCCCTCGGATGACATCCTCGGTTGAGAGAATAGGAGAAGAAAGATGGTGGTACTGGTGGATTCATCGGCTGACAAGAGAGATTTACCCAGGTTCAGGCCCCGAAGGTAAAAGCCCTACGTCCTGCTTGTCTGGTATTGATGATGGAGCTTACAGATCGGTTACAATGGCGAGATCATGAGAGGCGATCTCGCTAGGGTTTCTTGTGGTGAATATCAGCCTCCCTAGGTCGGCGGCCCTCCCAGTACTTAAATAGTGGGACTGGGTTCTTGGGTCCGTTACCGACTAGGTTACATCTGGGCCTGCCGACTAATATCTCTGAATCCTTCCTTCAGGGCCTCCTTTCTGGGCCTGATGACAGATGGGCATTTTATTCTCTTTCCGCACCAGGGTAGTCCATGGGGCACACCGAAAGGTGTACCCACGTCAGTAGCCCCCGAGACCTAGTAGACTTGGAGAGTCTGGTAGGGACTCCTCCGCATTGTATCGTCCTGGTGCGAGTTATGATTTTAGCGATTTATTCGTATCCGTGTTTCAGGACGCTTAGTGGTGGATCTCGCATAATAAGCCTGGTACTCTCGACGGATCGGGACCAGTTAAGTGTTCTTGGGCACAAACGTTATTAGCGTACGTCAAACTCGAGTCCCCAGGCTCGAGCTTGGAGGCTAGTCCCTTCGACTCCAGCCGATCGGGATCTTACGGAGTCGAATTCGGCCTGAAAGGGTACCCAACGCGTCCGTCGGGATTTTTCTTCGCACCTGCTGGTGCGGCATTTCGTCAAGCTACCACGGCTGCTGCCAGTGGGCCTGGCCCTACACGACGGATCGGTGGGTCTTACCTTTGCACTTCAGAGTGCAGCATCCGAGGGTCAGCTGTGTTTGATTCATCNTCAGCTCCAGGCCACTGAACCATGCAACAACAACGGAGACAAACAAAAAATGCACAATTTTGTCGGTCTCTCCGTGTGAATATATACCTCTCGAGAAGCAGGGCAAATGGTGCGATGGAGACGGTGGCGAAGGCGTGGCGGTACACGACGAGCACGTAGTGGCTCATGCCGCCGTTGAGCGACACCTTGGTGATCACGTTCATGCCGGCGTAGCCGAACTGCAGGCAGATCATGGCGATGTAAGGCTTGGCCTTCTCGAAGAAATCACCGTAGCCACCCATGGTGATGATATCTATATAAATGTATGGTACTTCTTGCTATAGCTAGCTGCAAAGCCAAAGGCTAGAACCCTCTAGCTAGGGTACGTAGTGACTTGCTAGCTAGGGAACTCAAGGAGCAAGAGACCAAGACCTCGAGTTGAAGGAAATGTGCAAGGTTCGGGGCTCAATTTATATGCGCGCCGTAGGGTATTCTGGGCATTATATTTTTCGTGAGGTTCTTTAGGGCATTGCACATACGCCAAGCTATTTTCACTTCTCTTCTTCCCAGGAAGCCTGGCCCGTTCGGTGCTAGTGCGCAGACGTAGGCCATTTTCATGGCCGAGTGGTTTCGTCGTTGGCATGGTGGAGGCAATCTGTCAGTAGAAGAACTCCACTCATTAGCTTTGGCCATGTTCTTCTGGTGATATCCAGCTGATGGGTTTCTCGAAGCAAAGGAACAAGGAGATCTCAACGGCTTCTCTGGTTGGGCTAGTGCTGTAGCATCACGTCGCAGAACCATCAAATTTGGTCATATTTGACATGAGGCGAGCAATCAGTGCTGCGTGTTGGAAGGCAAAGGAATCATCACATGTCCTCTCCAATGTCTAAAGAACAGTGCGCTGCAGCCTTCATTTTGTACCTAAGCCGACATATATGCATGTTCGATTGCCACCATTGTGGTGCGTAATTTAAGGCAAGCTGGTGGATTTTGTCAAAATAAAACATTAACATGAAGTTTCATGCTGACTCACTCAGTGGTTCAACAAAATGCCTCTATCCTCATTTAGGCGACGCACACGTTTTTTGATATTTAAATTTGACCATCAATTTTATCAACGTAACGTGTATTGTATATCACGTGCCATTGACTACGTATTTGAATAAAGTTTCTCTAACGTATATTCATGACACATGAAAGTCATGTTTTATTGTTCAAAGCTAAAGCACGAAAAACAAAGAAACCACGTAAACATGGATGGAGGGAGTACAACTTAACAAATTCTAAGTAGATTAAAGCTTAGTAAAACCATGTATTTAATAAGTACTAACCAAATGTTGCCGAGTATGTATGCTTAAGAAAACAAATTAATGTAAGATTTGAGACAGTGATGTATAACTTAAACATGGGAGCACCATTTCAATGTGACTTAGATTGCATTTGGTTACTATGGTTAATTATGATAATCCAACATTTTTAACTATTTTTCTATCTTATTGAAATAAACCATGTCTATTTTTTCGTAGAAGATTATGAAATAAGTTAAGCATGACATAACTCACATATTTTTGCCCGTTCTCTGAGTTATCGCTCTCTCCTCTCTCTCCCGTAACTAAAGTACTAGCCAAAATTGTGGCGGATCTTGGAATCGTTGTCTTATAGTACGCCAATGACACCATTTTATTCATCAAACATGAGATGGAAGGTGCCATGAATCTCAAACTTCTGCTATATATTGTCGAATCTATTTAGGGTAGGGGCAAGAATTAATGTAAGTTGATTAAGTGTTTCAGTGTATTTAGAGAAACCTATGGCGCACTTCTGTGGGCTGGTGGTGATGCCAAAATAAGATATCACCTGGCAAAATGGAAACTGATGTAAATCTATCTAGAAGTAGAGGGGGGCCTAGTGATTAATGACTTTTCAAAATTCAACATAAACTTGAGAGAGACAATTTGCTACCCGCATGGGTAGCTACACACCCATGCGTTATATGGAGATGCAAGCCGTATGTATCCGTTTTAGCTTGTTTTCCTAGTAAAACACGGATATTTGGTGTACAAAACTGGTTTCAGAATTTTCAAAAAAATATTTTTTGGTCGTCATTTTTAGCTTTTTTTCATAGTTGACTTTTTGTTGACTTTTGGGTCAAACTTTACTAAAAAAATCACAGCGGATGGAAAAAAATTGAAATTTTTTCAAAATACTTTTTAATAATTCTATCAACTCTACTAGTGACATCCCCCTTGTCTACTTGAGTAATCTCATTTTACCGTTGCATATATGTTTCGGTCAAACTTAGGGTGTGTAGCTACCCATGGGGTAGCAAGTCTTTTCCGTAAACTTGATCTGCAAATGGTAGTTGGGAATGGGAGGAATACTAATTTCTAGGGTGATGCTTAGTGTGGCCACGTTCCTCTTAAAGACAGATTTTATGATTTTTATGACATAACTAATTAACAGAAGTTACATTGGCGGTTGTGGCTGGCCAGAAGATGGAAATTGACTTTTAGAACATACTATCTGCGGAATTGCAACAACAAATGGTACTACTACAAAAGCTCTTGATGGGAATGGCTCCGAATGCATAGGAGGATAAACTTAAGTGTAAATGGCCATAGAGTGGGCAATTCACTATTAAGTCCATGTATTAAGATTTATGTAGTAACGAGTATTGACATGTCTTTCAAGCTTCGTTGGAAAGCCAAGATACCCATGCTGCAATGGGGATTGACATGTCTTTGAAGCTTCTTTGGAATGCCAAGATACCCATGAAGATTAAGTTTTTGGTTATGGATGATTTGGCACAACTCCATTGCAACAAAGCATAATATGATCGAATTTAATTGGCCAGATAACACTAAATTCCAATTCTGCAATGAAGAAGAAACAATCCTCATATTTTCTCCGGTTGTTCGAAAGAAAATAGGTTTCGGGTCTGGTGGTAGAGCAATTGGGGCGCACATCGCTTGGTTCCATCTCACGGTTTTTTTGGTGAATTCCTTAACACATTCCAATGAGCCAAAAACATGCACATTACTGACACTGCATCAATCAGTTGGGCCATTTGGAAGCTGAGAAAAACCGTGCTTCAAGGGGAAACTAATTAAATATCATGTTAAACTAATATGTTGTTCTTATGTTCATGAAATAGATTTTGATGGATCTCAGAGCAGGAGATTATTTGTTTTGGGATGATGCCCTCTTAAATTTGGTGACGCCTGCAAGGGATGTTGGTCCATGTACATCTATCCAATGACTAGAGAAATGAACAACATGCTTCTCAAAGAAATGATGATATTGTTGAAGCATAAAGACGAGATGGATAAGTTTGGGATCTTGTGGCTAGAGTTTGCATGATATTATCTGATGTTTGATGATGGGGATGTTATCTGGAGTCTATTGAACATGGTGATCCTTTGATCTTTAATTTGGCAGCTCTAGGTGTCGTTTGTAATCAAATGTTAGCATATGTTTGATACCTTTAGTCTTTACTTTACACACGCTAGCAGCATGTAATTTAACAGTTTTTGCTTTCCTATTTCACATGGATATTGGGTTCACCCTTGTTCCATTATGTCACTGGTAATAGAATACACTCCATGGTTGGGGATCGCATGGAAAAACCACACAGAAGTCTTAGTTTTAACCTACTTTTACAAAAAAAAAACTTTTTAACCTTGAACATGTTACATTACCTTATCATCCCTATCCTATTCGTGTTGATCTTGGCTCAGTGGACACATGGTTCAAACCGACAATCACTTATATGCTCAACACCTCACCAAGTCAACAAGTAAAGTACACAAAATTAGAAAACTAAAAAATCAAGAAATTGTTACATTTAATATCTGACCATGTTTAGAAAACTTGGAGAAAACCTCAAAATCATAATACATGGCAAAATATTGAGTTACATGCTTAAGTTTGGAAATATCCATGTAATACCATATATGATGGAGAGGGTGATGTAGGATAACATGCCACTTCAGGACGTAAACATGAGTGTAGAAATTTATTTTGTGCCTTAGACTTAAGAGCATACAAATTACATTATTATTTACTATTTTTAACATGTGTGACATCATATTGTCATATGTTATTATGCATGTTATGTCCCATGGCTTAGTTGATTTTTCTTATTTAATTTGGATTGTTTCAGTTTAATTTATTTTCTACTTACAAATGACATGGCAAAGTAACGATATGTATAAGTGATGCCAGCTCGCAACCACATGAATAGTTAGAGCAAGATCAAAAGCAACCTAGGATATGTCAAGGTGTTAAAGTTAAAGGATTTAATACTTAAGTGCTAAAAATTACCGGCGTGAAGGGTCAAGGTTGATACTATTTTTGCAACAATTTGGTTTTGAAAAGCGGCATAATTCATCTAAAAAATATAGACAATATATTTACTTAAAATTATGTTCTTATTTTTAATATCAAATGTTTCACTCAGCCAAGCCATCTACTTTCCATGTGCATCTCCCGTGAGCTAGCCAAATATAGACCAGTTCGTTGCATGCATACAAGTAAGAAAAAAAAGGTGAGGCCATCAAGATTCCTCCCTACTTTGAAAATTGAAAATGTTTTATATTCCAGTCAATAAACCAATTTAAGATCTATTTTCACCATTAAATCAGTCATGGCGAGTTTATGTAAAGCTAGATCGCATGGTGATATATTCGGATACCTTTTTTAGTGTCAAAAGTTACCAACCTACACTCGGTAAGTTACCAGGCCAATCGTAGGTAGTTACGTGTGAAAGTGCATGGTTGCCCCCATGTATGGTTTTGGTAATTAATGACAATCTCTATGGACTAATGTTTGTATTAAGCTACTTGTAGATGTGTCCATTTGCAGTGCATGATCTTCATTTGTTGGAATCAAGGCTAAGTGAAGAAGAGTATTTGTTGATCAAGGCTAAGTGCGAGTTGATCAACACTCAAGTCCAAGTGAAGATATGCCGAAGAGTGCTTCTCCCATATTGGTGTATGGGGGAGCAACATGTGAGTCTTTACCAAGCGAAGCGCAATCAAGAAAGGTGGTTCGTCTTGAGGAGATGAAGATCGTCTTCATCGACCTCAAGTGGATTATACACAAGATAAAGGTATTATCTTGATAGGCTTTCTATTTTACCGGTCCCATGATGTTAGTGGAGAGACCGGGTTATAGGATAACTAGCCGTACTATCAAGAGGGGCTCTCAACCGAGTATCTTGATCGTATCGTTCGTGGAGAGCTCAAACCTTTGTATCCTTGCAATCATCTTTATTGGTTCTTATTTGACTCTTATCGTGGTGTGGTCTTGGTGCTTGTCGTGCTTGTCATGACAAGGCTAAGTTCACCGAAAACGGTTTTCATATGAATATCCTTTTGTGTTTTTGGTTTTGGAGGTTTATCGGTTCATCTTTTATCGAGAGGTTTTACCTTTCCCCATTTGGTTTTAACCTCCTCTGTTGGACTATGATGTTAATCTTTATATTCTTGTAGTGCTCGTCGTTACGATTCTAACGAGCCCAAGATCATCGAAAACGGAGTCCGGATGCAAAAGATATGCCCGTTTTCGTTTTGCACTTTCTGCAGTTTTTCAGTGGGGCGGAAGTTCCGTCCCGGAGGCCGGAAATTCCGGCCCAAGAACCGGAAGTTCCGGCCCATATTTTCATCTGAGCTTTTTTGGCTAAGTCTTTTCGGCGATTCTCTCTGGAGGGGTTTCAGAATTTTGTCCCGGAAGTTTCCCCCAGAAATTTCCGCGCGGGGGGGGGGGGGGGGGGGGGGGGGGGGAAGTCCGGTGCTTGGTCCGGAATATCCGGCCTAAGAAAAATTTGGCTAACTCTTTTTGCGATTTTCTCTCTGGAGGGGGTCCGAAAATTTGCCCCGGAAGTTTCCCCGGAAATTTCCGTGGACCGGAATATCCGGCCCTTAACCCCGGAATTTCCGGCCTCCCGTGGCTGTAACGGTCAGATTTTGGGGGAGGCTATAAATAGCCTCCTTCTTCCCCAAGAGGAGGCTGCCCATTCTTTCCTCTCTCCTCCATTGTTTGACTTCAAAAAAGCTTGGGTTTCTCTAAATCCCTCCAATGATTCTTGCCCATCTTTAGGGATTCAAGAGAGGAGATCTAGATCTACGTTTCCACTGAACAATCTCTCCTCTAAGTGAGGGGAACCTAGTGGATCTAGTTCTTGGAGTTCTTTTGTGGTTCTCCTCTTTGTTCTTCCTCTCAAATCCCTCCCTAGCATTAGTTGCTTTGGTTGGATTTGGGAGTGAAGGACTTGACCACCTTGTGTGGTCTTTCCATTTACATTTGGTGCATAGGGTTGAGTTCCCCACGGTGATACGTGGGATTGAAGTTCGAGAAGCTTGTTACTCTTGGGTGCATTGTGTTCCCGAGAGCTTGTGCCTCTTGGATGCATTGTGTACCCTAGACGGTTGGTGGTGTCGCGAAGACTTCGAGTTGTGAAGTTTCGGGCAAGGTTTGGGAGCCCCCGATTGAGTTGTGGGTGTGTGCCCCAAGATCGTTGTAAAGACTCCGGATTCCGCCTTGAAGGATTCCGATAGTGGAAGGTGAACCTAACCCTTGGGGTGAGGTTCATCGGAGAATAGGGTGAGGCCTTTTGTGGCATCTTGAGTAGGCCTTTTGTGGCGAGCTCACACCCCTCCAACGAGACGTACTCCCTTAACAAGGAGGAACTCGGGAATACATCCTCGTCCCCACGTGCCTCGGTTATTTCTATACCCGAGCTCTTTACTTATGCAATTTACATTATGATAGCCTTTATGCTTGATGTCATATATATTGCTATCACCTTGTTGTTATATTAGTTAGCATAAGTTGTTGGTGCACATAGGTGAACCTAGTATATTAGGTTGTTGGCTTGTTAATTTAAACATCTAATTTTATTCCGCAATTATCAAGCCTTAAACCGGAAAAGTTTTAATCGGCTATTTACTCCCCCTAAGTCATTTGATTGTGTAACAACTTTAGCTCATAACTTATCATACTTTAATGTGTGAGCTACTGTACTATTCACACATTGCTACATGCTTAAAAACCTATCTCGGTTGGTTGTATCGTCGACAGATTTTTTGGTACTCACTAATTAGCAAGCTACAACTTGTGATTTATCCGGCTAATCATAAGTAGGTACCATCTTTAGACAATGTCATTATAGATGTTTTGGCAACTTTTTCAAGATCATAAGTTTTCACCCGGTAATGTGCGAGTTACCGTACTATTCCCAGCTGTTACCGGCTTACCACCCGAGCAACTAGGTATTATACCATGGTGATAACTCTTTAGTAAAAACATTGATAACTACCATCATCACAATACTGTAACTACTTCATCTGTAATTACATCATCATCATGATGGTAATTATTTGTTCAACACATTGGAAACTACATCATCACCATCGTGATAAATTTATTTTATGCCATGGTAATTGTATCATTGACACGGTGGTAAAAATTTAATGAACGCACATGTAACTACATCATCACCATGATGATAACTTTTTACTCGACACCCTGATAACTACATCATTACCACTTTTATAACTACTTATTCAACACCTTGATAATTAAATCAGCACCATTCTAGTAATTGTTTATTGAACACCATGGTAATTACATCATCTCCTTAGAAGAACTTTTCACTCAACACACTCATAAATGATAACTATATGACCAACGTGGTGGTAGGTATTTACTCAATGTCTTGGTAACTACGTAATCACCATGTTACTACTTACTCAACACCTTGGTAAGTATATTTTCTCCATGGTGGTAACTTATTTATCACTATATATGGTGGTAATTTACTCGACACCCTGATTACTACATCATTACTATAGTGATAACTATTTACTCAACACCCTGATAACCACATCATCACTATGCTAGTCACTATTTACACAACACCACGATATCTATATCATCTCCATAGTAGTGTTATAGACTTGTTGTATGCATAACGATCTTTATGTACTTACTTAAAAAAACTTCTCTGTGAGGGGAAACCGATTTTCATTACCACAAGAAAAAAAGTCTAGCATTATATGATGCAAACAAAAAAAACTAGGAAGTTCAAGACAACAACAAACACACAGGCACAGACGGAGGTGCTACGAAAAACAGACGTGACAAAGTATTTCCAACATTACAAAAAGAGCAAGAAGTTCTTACAACGAAAACCATAGTACTACTACGAGGAGAACACGACCAGGTTGGTTTCCCTTCCCAGCTCAGTCCGCCAAACCTCATTGTTGCTGATTATCATCCACTACATCGACGATCCTCACCGAAGCCTAGCTGAGTTCTCTTTACTGAAAGCTTCATGTTGTAGTCGATCAGCCCCATCCAGCACCATTGGTTGCTCCTCCAAAGACTGGAAACCTGCCCAATAACGAAAAAAAGCACACGTATAACATACCAACTCAACAGGAGGAAAAATTAGCTTCATGCTCCGTTCTACTCCCTCCGTATCAAAATGTAAGATGTTTTGGATTTTTTTTCTTTCTATTCGTATCTAGACATGTTTTAGTCGTATCTAGACATGTTTTAGTGTAAGATTCATTTGAACCTTGCACTAAAACAGTCTAGATACGGATGGAAAGCAAAAGTCTAAAACATTTTATATTTTGATACGGAGGGAGTACTTTGTACTTTCTTATTGTTAAATCTCCCTATTTTGTTCGATTTTCCATCCGAAATTTTCCCTAGGATTAAGTTGTTTCTCACTTCCTCTACAAAGCTGTGAGTTTGCAAATCCCATCCGAGAAAGAGAGCTCGACGGATTTCGAGCGAAGTCACCGTGCCATTTCCGTTGAGCATCGCTCTCGTGCTTTACAGTAAAGCAGAGAGCATTATGTTTCAGGAGTTCGTATGCCGAATTCGTGGACTACACTAGTGCATCTGGCGCCATACGCTCCATGAACGGGCGCAACCGTCGCCACAAGAAAATACGCGGTGCAATGTACGTAGCTAGCGGCTGCGGAAAGCTACATCTCCAAACAGAAACCCCAGGGAAAAGCCGGGAGACCTGAGTGCGATCTAAGTTGGCCCATATTTTAGTACCGGCCCGATCGATGTGATGGGTTGTCTGGCGAGGTGTGTAACGTGTGTGTTTTTACCCTGAATGCATCGAAACAGCCCATTTGAACTCTCAAGTCCCAGCTTGGTTCAACTCATGTAGCTAAGCTAGGATCAGCTGTTGGTTATGCTGCTGCCTCTGGGAAAAGCTTTTGCAGTTGCAAAGCTAGCTAGTACTGCTTATGAATGGAGAACGTGAAAGGAACTTGATGAAAATGAGAAAGTCGGTTGCTTGTTTCTCAGAAGAGACACCACTGAGCTGGATTCCAAACTTAATCGAACCTCTCAGATAGTTCTTTTGTGGTAAGCCTCACTGTACTTGCATTCGTGTATATATACTGGTCCGTATGAGAATAGAATAGAAATGTGTGTTCATTTTTTTGAGTTGGTTAACTGTCCAACTAAGGCATTGTCTGTCTGTTTTCCGCCTGGGGGACGTCAAACTCGCTTGCTGCATTGGGGTGTTTGGGACGAAAGGAAGCATGGAGCCGTGAACAGAGGCGCGTGCGTGCATGTTCAGATGCATCGCACTGAAATCAATCTAGCTCGCATTAGCCTTTTGCTGGTTGCGGCAACACCTTTATGAGAAGCAGCTGGATTTGGCTTCATCTTGTGCACCGAACTCCACATTAATCTGAGCAGGTGTGCTTCCGTACACCCCCCCCCCCCCCCCCCCCCCCTCCCCTCCGAAAACTTTTTTTTTTCACGGCCATTATTTGTAGGATTAATTAAATGAATTAACTTATTGGCCCATAAACCCACGTCCAGCCCTGTCTACCCATGGTATTGGCATACCGTATGCCTACATCGATCCAATCGTACTAGATCTCGCTCCTCACGAGTCATGACCTGCACCTCCGCCGCCGCCAGCAACCGTTCCGTTGACTCGTGTTCTGCCCGGCCGGACGCGGCCACCGTTTCTCCTCCCAGCACCGTTGCTCCTCCCAGCATCGGTAGCCGTCGCTCCTCACACAGCCGGTCGCCGTCGTCAGGCCGGCCGTGGTAGCCGTTCCTCCTCCCAGAACGGTGGCCGTCGATCCTGCAGGCCGCAGATGCCTCGCCGTTGCTCCTCCAAGCATGTTCGTCGTCCCTCTGGCCGGCCACGGTTGCCGTTGCAGTCGCTTCTGCAGGCCGGGCTGCTTGTCTCTGAAACATACGGGACCACCACAACTAAAGGATTTTGTATAGCATACTTTCTACAGATACTTGCTGACATGATTGGGCCATACGGATTTCTACAGAGTCCTAATACGAATCAGTTAATTAGATAAAGACCATCCTGCCCTTTATTATGAAGGGGTTCGGAGCGATCTGAGCCGTCATTGTGTTTGAGTTTGAGTTTGAGTTTAGAGGAGGGGGGGGGGGGTGTACCGAAGCAGAAGTGTAATCTGAGCTCTAAAACACATGCTGTCAAGGGTGTAAACGAGAGTAAATCTGAATATTTAAGGCCGGATCCGATTCCGGTGACAAGCGGTCCAGGGATAGATCATGAATGAAATCCGCGAGTGCTTTGTCCACGTATCTCGAGGCAAAACATATTGCAACCTTCTAGAACACTTATGTAGGAGATCGAATCAATCAGAAAGTTCCCACGCAAAAAACAAAACAAAACAAAAATCAATCAGAGAGTTGGTAATCAGACCAAATTAACCCCCATCCCATCATCATCAGTGCATAAACGGAGTATGATGGATGATTATGGATAGGCACGCACGGGTAGTGGCGAATGACTCGCTAGCGCTCTGAGTCGGGTTTAATTAACCGAGGAGAACGACGGCTCGAATGCGACGATCTCGCTTTACTTTACCCCCCGCGTTTCCTATGATTGTTCAATATATAAACACAGTGGTTACGCAAGCACGTATCTCACGCATGATCGATCGATCGATGCGCCCGTGATCACTCCTGCATTCGACTTAATGGCCTCCACCCCTTAGATAAACAACATGTTTTGTGGCTCCAGTTCCAGTACTAGGTGGGATAGCTAGATTAATCCTGGCGTCTTGCCTCCTGCGACGAGACACATTGAGAGTACGCAGATGATCGATATTTATCTGAGATGATGTCTTTGCTATCTCTTTTTGATTGATCTTTCGCTTAACAGGAAGGGTAATCTGAACTCCCAACAGAAATCTTACAATATTTATTTTTACATAGAAAAGATTACAAAGTTGCTGATGACAGTTTTCGCTAAACAGAACGGGGTCATACAGATTCGGCGCAGTGATCAGGGAGCCAGCTCTGGTACTGTGCTTCGGATATTTTGGGACAGGATTGTCCGGAACTAGTTGCAGCCCAGAACAATGTTTCCTGGACGAAAGCCCGTCTCTTCTGAAGCCCACGATTAATGGGCTGGCTACTGACAAATTCGTCAGCACATATATTTTTGTGATTTGTTTCTTTTTCATTTCATCTACAAAATATGTGGTTTTTGAGAAAAATCTTACAAAAATATGGGCAGGCTGCTCCGTGCTCGCCACATTTCGCACTGATAAGAGAAGTAAAGAGAGGATGAAAGAGTTGGACACGAGGGGTAAGACTACAACTGTTGCATTTATTTAGAAAAAAATAAAATTTTAACCGAGTATCTAAATTACGAGCCTTATCATCGACGAACATGTACATAGTACTCACTGGTCGCTTCCTGAACTTAGTAGAGATCATCCAAATCTTATATACTACGATGTTTAACCCTCGTGTTCATATAGTTGTGCTCTTTTAAGAATGTTCTATGGGACAACATTTTTGTTAAGAATAGCCAACAAAAACACATAAAGGCATGTTGCATGTCTGCCTTACAGTTTTGAGAGTTTTGCATCTTCACTTAGAGATGATTACCGAATACTCTCCTTTGTTAACTAATAGATTCTTCTTCAGACACCAATGATGAGAAACGTGAGACTTAATCTAGCGACAACATGGTGCGGAAAAACCCACACTACAAGTACAAATGGAAGAACATGCCTACCTTCAATAAGCCTACCAAGACTACTCCCTTCAATAAGAAGAAGATATTGAATAAATCTTAGTTGCATCACCTATGGAGAGCTTGGCCACTTTTTCAAAGAATGCACATGCCGTGTAGACCGTACAGGGGATAGGGCTTCAGGATTGTCAAAGTCGTGACCGCTAACCAAACAACTAATGGGTGTGGTAATGTATCTATTATGATTTCAGTATTCAAACCCCATGTTGATGGATTGATACAGTTGTTAATATTCATGTGCGTGTTGATATGTTTAGTTCTTATTAGGTCACTTTGTATTCTTTCATTGTAATGGGGAATGTGTCAAATGATACTGTTCGTGGTGTATCCATGGTGGATCTTAACTTTAATTCGAGGAAGATCGTGCAGCCGAATAATGTGCAACATGTCCCTAATATAAAAAAAGAATCTCGTTAGAGGGACCTTTCTATTATGCAGAGTTGAATCTAAAGTAGTGTTAGAGTCCAATAAAGTAGTTGTGTCGAAACATGGACATTTTATTGCTAAGGCTATGGGTACGGAGCCTTGCTCTGATTTTTTATTTCAAATTTTTGCAATAAGTTAGTATTTGTGGAAATGTTGATTCTGATGCAAGTGTTAGTAAACTATAGTCAATGCCTTGCTCGTTTATGTCATGTTAATTTAATTTTAATATCCGGGTTATACAGTATGAGTTTAATTCCGAATTTCACCATTACCAAATGTTCTAAGTATCATAGTTTTGTGTAATCTAAGCAACCACAAAAGTCTTACACGTCCATCAAGAAGAGAATCTTGTCACCTCTAAACTCATAAATCATAATCTATGTGAGATAAATGGTGTGTTGACAGAAGGTAGAAAGAGACATTTCATGACATGGATTGATGATGCTACGAAATTTTGCTATTTTTGTTTGTTACAAACTAAATGTGAGGCGATATACTACTTTAAAATCTGTGAGTGAAATTCAAAACCAACCGAGAGAAAGACTAGGGGACTTAGTTCGGATCATGGTGGTAATTTTTGAAAATATTTGATGAATTCTATGAGGAACACATTATTATTCACAAGAGTACGCCTCCGTATTCACCCTAATAAAATGTGGTTCTCGAGAGGAAAAATCCCATGTTGGCCGATGATGGTGTATCTAAGGCATGGTGGGGGATCCTCTACTGACTTCATGTCATGTCTCGAATAGAGTTCGAAAAAATAATAAAGAGTAAACCTCGTATGACGAGTTGGTTGGGAGAAAACCATCACTTGGGGATGCTTGTTGAAGATCAGCATTTCAATTTCCAAGAAAAGCAAACTCGAACCAAAGATAGTGGATTGTGTCTTATATTATGCTAGGCAAAGCATTGCCTATAGTTTTTTAGTGGTCATATTTGAGATACCTAATATGCATGTTGATACTATAATGAAATCACGTGATGCAATATTTTTTTAGACTATTTTTCCTATGAAAGATATGCATACAATTGCTAGAATATCTATGAAAAATCTTTTTAATCTAGTACATCTAGTGAGTATTTCAAGCAACCACGTGAGAAAGTTCTTGAGATGCATGACAATGAAAATTCTAAGAGGAATAAGAGACAAAGTGTTGAAAAAGAATTGGTGATGATTTCATTTTAGAGCTTGTGGGCAATGTTTCCATGTCTATTGCAAAGGAATATGCATCTCCAGAGGTAGCTGACTAGAAAGAAGATGTCTATAATAAGATGGACTCTATTCTTTCAAACGTGACTTGGTAACTATCTAAACATCCTATTGTTGTAAACATGTGGGTAGTAAATGGGTGTTTAAATAGAAGCTGGATTGACCTCTCTCTTCTTGTTCTTTCGAAGTGTCATACCGAGATTATAAGGTGTTGGAGAATTGGGCAGACACGCGGGTGTCTCGACGTCTCATCCTTAATTGCAAGGCAACGGAACGGATTTCGACGTACCGTCAACGCGCATGTTGCCCGCCCGCTCCTAGTCCGGCCAGGCGAGGCAACAAGTGCACGCGTGTGGTGTTATATTTCCCTTTTCATACAATTTCTTACGGAGTTAGTGAGACTCCACTCTATAAGATAGTCTCAATCTTTCTCAACTAGCAATGCGAGACTAAATATTGCTCTTGCATCTCATGTCATGCATGGGCCTTTGAGATTTAATGGAAATCTAAAATCTCATACGGGGCCACACATCTCAACCAATATATTTCTAACAATCTTGGTGGCTGCCGAGAAAATAGCACGTTATGTTTTGTTTAAGGTGGTGAACATAGGAAAATTATTTGATGCACCCCATCATTAGTGAGCTCGTTTTTCAATAGATTCGAAAATCGTATTGTGGGTCCCAAAACAATCTGTAAAAAGTATACAGATACATATACATATTTACTATCTACATCAATAGTTTCGTTTAAAAATACTTTGTAATTTGGGCTACACAAAAAGTCAAAATCTGGGAAAAAAATCATAATTTTTTAATACTCGAATTTACTCCAGCATTTTTTGTTTGCCGGGCTCCAGTGGCTCGGGTGCCGTGGACAGTGGCCCATGGGTTGATGACTCCCACTTTTGCCAGGCCAACCGAATCCTCAAAAGCTCTACCAAAGGCCTCGATGCAATGGACCCCCAGCCCGCCAAGGCTTTTTGGTCGGCAGACCGTCTTCCAGCTCACCCTCGCAGATGGCAGTATGGTCGCCCTCAGAGATGCCTCGATTGTCGCCCTGCTCACATAGTGACATAGTCGCACGTGAGGTGGACTGTCAGTAGTCCGGTACACCGGCGGCGTCCAACCAAGTTGCTTCACAACCTCCCCCTCACGCCTTGATACAAGAAATATAATACATTGACAGTATCATGCATCCCTACAGTCCCTGCAACCCACATGTACTACGTACAAGTCAAGAGGATAAGTGCTTTACAACCTGGCTACACAAGCCTGCTACCCCAGCCAATGGGAGATGCATTGCCCATGCTGATACGATATGGTGATTAAAAAACAACTATTTCTTAATTGCTATCCCCCTCCCGAAATGGATTCTCCGACTTCGTTTTCCTGACTTTGAGTCATTGGCGTATGGGTCCCACTGGGTGGGGACCCTCTGTCAATGTCCCAAAGTGAGGATTAGCAAGTCAGAGAATCTCGATAGCTCCCTTAACGGTCCACCAATAGAGGCCTAGACAAAAAAAAAGTCGTCTAACATCAACATCCTGTACGTTCCACTCATGTGATTTTCTATGGCTATTCAAAAAAACAATCGAAGCCATCTTTCTCATGGGCTAAAATATACATAGAAGATCCAACCATTGGCGCATTTATCTAGCCTATTTGGAGGGCGCCGATGAGAGCAGCTGTCCCAATAGCGCCGGACACGTGTTCAGCGTTCCTAAAGTGGACACTTTATTAGGGCACTTGACGTAGTTTGCAGATCTGGCCTGTCGCGACAGCTCACAGTGTGCCATCTTCTTATCGTGTCTTCATGTGGTGACCTCGTCCTCAGCTTGCATTTTGCCGAGTGGTCGGTGCTTTGGCTAGAGGTTGTTCGTGAGGTGCTCGCGTGCTGCGGTGTTCATGCTCCGAGTCACCTCTTCCGTCCTATGTGCCCATTCGTGCTCTAGGGGGAGCTACTCTACCTTTCGACGGTGTGATGCCATCCAGTGCGAGAAGGTAGGGGCCTTCTTCGTAGGTGGAGGCGGATGACACGGTCGTGAGGGTGTGCCAATTTTGTGATCTTCCTCATGTGGCGTGCTTATCTTCGCGACGGCTCCGTCCTTGTTGTCCTGCGCAGACAGACGATTGCTTCTACAAGCTAGTTGTGCTTCCTTTTTAGTTTCTGTTGGCTGGTTGTCTCCTTGTTCATTGTTCTTTCAGCTGTCTTTGGTGGTACTCGTGGTCGGTCGATGACTTAGTTAATTCAAATATGATCTTGTCTCGAGCATTCCATCTAAAAAAGATGCTCTTAGTTCTGAACTTTTGAAGACGTAGTTAGATATATGCAATACTATTATGAAAGGCGTACTGAATAAAGTCTAAATTGCAGACATCAAAAAAGGAACACATGGGTTTTGACTTGGAGAGCGGGTATGGCGCCTGTCAAATCAAAAGACGCATTCTTCAACTTTGCTACATGGACGTCGGCAAAAGGAAAGCAAGTCAACGAAAGCTGTGCATTTTGCACGGTCGGTGTGAATATGATGCAGATCATGATTGTCTGAACTGAAGATAAGAGTGTTGAGTGGGTGGACAGGACTGAGACACATAAATCGTAGTTTTTTGACGGCAAACATAAAATCGTAGTTGGCAGCTCGAACATCTTGATGTCAACTTGGACGGAAAGAAAAAAGGACACCGGCCTGGATTCATGCTTGAGAAATGTCTGCGGTCACCATTTTAGATTTATATTCAGCCATTCGCCAGGCCTAGTTTTGTTCTGAACTTGCCTCTCGAGAAGAGCGTGGACTGCTTCCCGGCCTAGCATGGTCCGGTAGAAGTCACAGTTCCCAACTGCAATTCTATACTACAATATATTCTGCAAGTGGGCAATATAATACATTAGTAAGATTATACAATTCCATCCGAAAGTAAGACACGGGCAATAATCCACCGAGTGTGCTCATCTGCTCGTTGACCGAACATCCCTATCCCAACAGCCACGAACGACATTGCTCATCATGTGCATCACAAGCTCGAACGCTAGTGGCTGCCACCCCACTAGTGCACTAGACAGATAAATATTCCCAAGCTCTTTGTCTTTCTCCTGCTACCTCCTCCCCGATTTCGATTCTCCATTGGCTACTTCCATACAGCTCTGGTCGCAGCTCCGTGCTCTTCAACCTGTCGAGTTCCCCCCGTTCATGAATACACACTCTAATAGTAACCTGTGAGCTATCATTCGAGGTAGCTAGCTAGACGATCGACCAATCCATGGAAGTGGCGATGGCAGGCAAGTGTATTGCAATGGTGTGCATGGCGGCCATGCTGGTTTCTTTTGGTGCTGGCGCCGGCGACGCGGCCCCGACAGCGGCTGCCTCGGCCAAGGAGCTGCAGCGAGGCTTCTCGGTCGCCCACGACACGTCCTATTCCCAGTTCAAGCCGGTGCTCTCCGATCCCACCGGCGTCTTCGCCATGGGATTCCTCCGCATCAACTCCACCACGCTCGACCTCGCCGTCCTCCACCTCCCTTCGGCTTTCCCGCTCTGGCGGGCAATCCCGGACCGGCCCGTGCCGTGGTCCGCGGCCGTGTCCCTCTCCTTCAATGGCAATCTGGTGCTCACCGACGGCGCCACCAACAAGGTGCTCTGGTCCACCGGTGCGGCGGCCGGCGACCGCGCCGTCCTCCTCAACACGTCGAACCTTCAGATCAGAAGCGATGGCTCGCCCGGCGCCGTTGTGTGGCAAAGCTTCGACCACCCTTCGGACACCATCGTCCAGCACCAGAACCTCACCTCGTCAGCGGCGCTTCGTACCATCGACGGGCGCTTCGCCATGCGGCTGGGGAGCACTTACTTCGGGCTGTACATCGAGCCGCCGCCTTCGTCGTCCGGCGGCGTCGCCGCCGCCATGTACTGGAAGCACACGGCGCTGCAGGCCAAGGCGCAGATCAAGCCCGACGGCGGGCCGATATACGCGCGCGTGGAGCCCGACGGCTACCTCGCCATGTACCAGAAGGAGGGAGAACCCGCCGAGGTCATGTCCTTCGACACTTTCAACCATGGCATCCGCGCCCTCCGCCGCATGACCCTCGAGCCCGACAGCAACCTCCGCGCCTACTACTGGGACGGCTCCCGGTGGGTCCTCGACTACACCACCATCACCGATTCCTGCCAGCTGCCCACCACCTGCGGCGCCTACAGCGTGTGTGCCCCTCAAAGCGGCCGGTGCACGTGCCTGGCCAACGCGACGGACGGCTCGGGCTGCGCCGTCTCATCCGTCGGGACCGGCCTCTGCGGCACCACCGGCGGCGAGGTCGGCGGGTTGTACTGGGAGGCGCGGACGCAGGGCGTGGAACCGGCGAACAAGGACCTGCTGGGATTCGAGCACGCGCTGTCCGCGGAGGACTGCGAGGCGCGGTGCGCGCGCAACTGCCGCTGCTGGGGCGCGGTGTACACCAACGGGACGGGGTACTGCTACCTCATGGACTACCCGGCGCAGCTGATGGTGGCGGCCGACGACAGGAAGGTGGGATACTTTAAGGTCAGAAGCATGGAAGAGGCGGCTGAGCACCGCGGTAGGGCGACCGGCGTTAAGGCGGCGCTGCTTGCGGCCGGCGTCGCGCTGGTGGTGGCCGCGGCTGCGTTCGGGGCGTACAGGGTGTGGGACAGGAGGCGCCGTACGGAGGCGGAAACGAGGCGGCAGCTAGGCGCCGACGGCGACGGGCTCTCGCCGGGCCCCTACAAGAATTTGGGGTCGTCCTTTAGTTCCGTCGAGCTCTCCAGCAGCTTCAATTCCTTCCGGAGGTAGCCAAGTGAACATCTGCGACGCCTGAGATGGTTAGTTCTGCAGTAGTCCAACAGATCGGGTCAGACCACGGCGGAAGGGTTCGCCGCGGACGGAGAAGGCGCACCGGCACGGCCGCACGGGAACAGAGGCGCGACGGCCCGACGATGGGCGCTGATCGGTAAAGAAAGGCCAACCCAAGACGGCAATTTGCGGCAGCAAATCTGAGCAGGCTTTATGGACAGGACATTGTGAGATGGGCCAGTTTTCCGTCATTTGATTAGGCCTAGCTGGTAATGCAAGGTGGGGCTGGCCCATACACTCTATGTTTTCTTTTGGATGGCAACATTTGATTGGAAGATTACTTGGGATTTGAATGTTTGTATCCTTCTTCAGATATTTGAATGTTTCGTTGTGAAGCTTCTTCATTCCCTCTTCCATATCTTGGCGTTGCTATGGAGGTGTCGCGGGGTCGCATCTGTGGCCATTATAGTACCGAATGTAAAGTCTTACCACATTATGGCCATTGTCGCCAAGTCTTGCAAGATGCCTCATGGAGCTGAACACCAAAATGAAAATGCATCGGAAACTTAAAAATAACTCCAGGGCCTAGCCATCATGTCTTAAAACTACATTGCATTGGACTAGGAAACATCGATGAAAAACGAGGACGTCGTGGTCCCTGATCAAAATCAGCAGATAGAGGTGAAGTTGCACATGGCGGAATAAGGACAAGGGGCTTAGCATGTGTTTGGTTGCTAGATCGACATGGATGGAATGGAATGACCCAGATTTCAAGGATGGGATGATCCCAATTTGGGCTTTGGGGTTTTCTGTTTGGTTGGAGGGATATGAGGTGGTTGGGATCATATCTATTTAACCAACGAAAGGCTTAGCAGGAGTTAAACATCGACTGGCAAAAACCGCGTGATTAACCAGGCACGAACGCATGCGGGGGATTAGGTACTGAAAGAAGAGGCGGGAGCCGTTGGGCCTGGACATGCCCAAGAGATGAGAGTCAAGTGCATCTACAGCGGCGTGCACGGACAACACCAGCAAAGGAGAGGAGAGGCCGAGGAAGAAAAAGATCAAGCAGGTGCAGGAGGAGGTCGGCTCTTCCCTACCACCGTGTCCATGCTTGTACCTCGTGGCGGAGCTCGAGCCGGCTGCTCCGCCTACCCCAACTCTGCTATGGACGTATGTGCGCCTCCGGCCGATATGATGCGGCACCTCGTGGCTGAGCTCGAGCCCCGACCGCCCCCGACTCCACCCGATATGATGCGCCTCCGGCCTCCTTCCCGACCTGCTCCTTTCCCGTCCATGCCCAGCACCTCGTGGGCGAAGCGGTAGGATGCGACCTCCCTCTCGACCCGCTTCTTTCTTGTTCCCTAGCTAGAGCTCGTCGGCCGTCCGATCTGTTGCTAGGGTTGAGATTTGCCCAAGGAAGAAGACAATTAGCTAGTGGTACATGCAATTAGCAAAACATGGGCGAAGAGGTTCGGCCGATTTTGCAGGATTGATTGGTTCAGCATCTACGAGGTATATTCCCCATGGGGATGGAATCATCCCCCTCATTAATACATGCAACCAAACACATGCTTACACAACTTTGACGAGAGGGAGTGGTGGATCTAGAGCTTATTTCGGTGACACACGCCAAATTGGCCGAAGCCGGGAGCAGGGAGTGAGCACGACAAGGAGTGGTTCAAGTGGGGGCATGGATTCAGCGTTCAACTTCGACAAGCTGCACGAGTTGCACTACCTACACACAATAATCATGGAGTCTATGCTTCTATACCCACATGTGGTCATGTATTTGCGTTGCTGCCAGCACGATTACATTCCTACCCAATGGCACATTGTGGGAAAAGGTTGGTAGGTTTCCTATAGTGCATACAGAATGGACCAGTTAGAGGAGATATGAGGCAACGACTTCATTGAATATCAACCAGGGTGATGGCTCGAAGAAGAAGGATTGTTTCGATCAGAGAGCTCCTTCAAGTACCCATCTTCCACGTGGGGCCGAGGATGTGCCTCAGCAAGGAGATGGCTTACATACAAATGAAGTCCATTGTCGCGTGGAGGTGAGGGGCAACCACTCGTATTCTTGGTGACCTTGCGGATGGAGGGCGGCTTGCAGATGCAAGTGAAGAAGCGGGGGCACTAAACCCCTCCTATTGCTCCTCTCCATGATTTCTGGTTTTTGCTGTACAAAACCAGCATGGGGAGGTGTACGTCATCGTACCTTCCATGACGAGAAGCACGGGGGCCAGGCATGGCGGTTGTCCCATCCACGATGAGCAGTGTACATAAGTGGGAGCAATGTGAGGGTATTCGGACAAAATCGAGACAAGTTTGTCCGTTTGGGGGTACCCTTGGGCATGGATTTTGTCCGGACCCCAAAGCATGCCTTCACCTCTATTTTTTTAATAAAGGGATCACTCCCTGATTTATATTAATAGAAACCAAATTCTACAGATATCCACCACAAGACAACCCTCCCATACATCAGAGTAGTTACACACACAACCCAAGATCTTAAAAAAATGGAAAGCACTACAGGTTTGTCTCTGCTCACACTTTAAGCTCAACCTCCCAGTCTCGGCCTCCATGAAATCCATCCTCCGGGTCCTCTAAAGATTTCTTCAGTGACACGCCCCAGTAGTTTTGCGCCCATTTATAGTTCCAATTTCAACACCTCCTCCCCCTGACAACTGCAAATTCGCCCACAAATCAATCCAGTAACAAACACGACGAACAACTTCTATCAACTTAGTCGGCCACTTTTTCTCCAGAGCACTGCTTCAACCCCCACTGTCACTTTTCCCTTTTGTTTCTACCAAAATTATCTAACCAATATGCTAGACATTTTCTTAGTGTCAATAGCCTGACAATTGATTCCAGTTGCTACACTTGTTGTATTCCACACATATCTAGCCAAAGGACAATTGAAAAAAAGAATGATCAATACTCTCTTCCTGCCCACAAAACAGACATGATTTCTCACATATTCCTCCCCTTTTTAGCAAAACAACCCGGGTGAGTATGCTTTTTTTAGGACAAGCCACAAAAAGGTCTTAACTCTTAGTGGAATGTTTCACCTTCCACATGAACGTGTAAGGAACCTCCCCTACAGATTGCATTGCAGAATAGAAATATTTCACTGAAAAAATTTAGAGGAGAATAAAAGCCAAACAGCTTATCTTCCTCCTCTTACAATCTCACAGATTCACAACAAGTAGTGAGTTGTGTCCAATCATCTAGCTTAGGTCCCACTAGAGCTCTTCTAAAAGAGAGAGCCCTAATACCACCATCAAATGATTTTTGATGGATTGAAAGGATCGATAAGGTTAACTAGAGGGGGTGAATAGGTTAACTACAAATTTTACTTCTTTTTCTTTTAATTTGGTCTTGCTCAAATATAAGTTCTCTAGATTATGCAACTAGGTGAACAACCCTATATGTTGAGCAAACTACCACTAGCACAAGATATATAATAGACTAAGCTAGTAGCAATAAGTAAAGGTAAGTTGAGGAGTAACCGACAAGATGACGCGGAGATTTATCCTGAAGTTCACTTCCCAATGGAAGCTAGTCTCCGTTGGAGCGGCGCGGTGTTCACCATAGTGAAACACCGAGTAGCCTTGAAATGGCACACCGTATCTCCTTTGTGTCTCACCACCGATGTGGCAAGGCACTTGTCACTATGTTGTCGTTGAGGTTGACAACTACAACCTTTACAAGGATGAAGCACACTCCACAAGTTGGAGGATCTTCACCAAATGTACCGAGCCGCCAAGACTCGATGCCCGAGGCCGGGGCACACACCACAACTCAATTGGTAGCTCCCGGCAATGTCTTCGTAGCTCCCAAAGCTCCGAAGGACCACAACCTCTAGGGTTCCAATGAACACCAAGAGTAGAAAGCCCCCTCTCACAAATCAAGGGGGAAATCAAATCGGTTTGGTGGAACTGTAGAACTAGGTCTTCTCTCTCAAATCCCCGAAGGGCTAAGTGAATCAGTGGCTAGATAGAGATCTAAGGATTTTAAGCTTTCAAACAATGGTGTGGATCTTATTCTGGTCGTGGTAATCTTTCCAAGGTAGGAGAAGGGATATTTAAATATCCCTCTCCACTTACTAGCCGTTTTGAAGGGTTTTCTTTACTGTGCAGGGAAGCCGGCCTTGCCGGCTTGGAGGCCGGCCCCAAGGCTGGCATGGAATATTCATGCGTAGGCTGGCCAGCCTTGAGCCCGGCCGAGGCCGGCCTAGCCAGCACAGGAGGCCGGCATGCAGCCCGAAGCCGCCGGCCTTGACCCCGGCCTTGCCGGCTACGGAGGCCGGCAGACAGGGTTTGTTGCCTGGTGACAATTTGGCTATCCTTGACGACTTTTGAAGACTTTTTGGTGTGAGGCATATTTAACTAAATATATTTCAAAGCCTGCAACACTTAGCACCATATTAAATTATCACTAGTGTTGTTAACTAACACACAAAACATAAGGGATTAAGAAATGTTCTTTCAATCTCCCCCTTTTTGGTGTTAGATGACAACACTAGGATTTGCAATATAATTTCACAACTAGATCATGTTTTTGACAAGATTAAACAAACTCCCCCTAAAGGTGTGCATATAGTTTGTTTGCCTCTGAATGCAAATACACACATAAGGGGGAAAGCATTCCCGAGACGATATAATCAACATGATATAGAATCGCATAGTATGAGACACATCCAACTAGGTTGAGATTTTGAGATGATGATCATACCTTGTGCCAAATGATTATGTCAATGCACGATATGTAGTCTCAACCATAGATAAACCCGAATACCGAAATCCATAGTCTCATACAATATTTTAACCATTGCATACAATAATGATAGCCAAGTTCCACGAACCTTAAAGCAAATAGAGTTCAACTAAAACGGTAGCAATGCGAATGGAAACAAACACGCAAATGGATGAATGCAATGCAAATCCCCGGAGAGCTTCTCTCCCCCTTTGGCATCAAGACACCAAAAAGGGGAAAGCGAAGTGAGAAGTCAACTGATCACTCGATGTCGTCTTGCTCCTCTTCATCATCTTCACCAGCAGCTGGACCGGAGCTCGAAGCAGCAATATTACCATGCCAATATGGACCAAGGGAGGATGCATCATCACCAAACCAATATCTATTCTTGGACTTGTAGGCAGCCTCCGTGAGTTCATCGGAGCTCTTAGGATAGGGTAGTTCAAGCTTAGTCATGATAGCTTGTTGGTTGCGACTATAGATCTTTGCCTTTTGATAGGCCTTGAAGTCCTTGTCTTCCTTCTCCGCAAAGAAACAATTCATTTTCTGAAAAATAGACTTTAAACCATGAACCTTCTTCTTAGGAGCCTCAACATGAGCTTCTTCCTCATCATGAGCTTGAGGAGAGACAGCAGCAACAATCTCGGGAGCAGGCAAAGAGAGGTAAGGTGGTATAATCATATCATATGCAGCAAGCATAGTGGCAGGTATCTTCGTGTTAAAGAGTTTCTGAAGGTATTGTCCATAGATGGGGACCTTATTTTCAAGAACCACAGAGTGCATCTCTTGCCACATGTAGTCAAGGACATCGAGTTTCTTGCCATTTTCCTTAGCACGAACAATGTGGTAGAGAAGATTAACCAACCACTTGCGGACCTCACCCTTCTCCCCAAACTTGACAGCAATAGTGTTCCTTAGAATGGAATTAATGGCTTTCCAATAAGGAGACATCTGAGTGACCTTAGGGATTAGACAAAGCCCTGTTCCGGGAGGATAGCAATGACGGATCCCGTCTTGAGCCTTCATAAGCTGGTTTTCTCCCCCATGAACACGGACATAAGACATAGGTGCAAAGGGTAACTCCTCAATCTCAAAAAGAGCACCAAATTCAGCAAGAGAGGCTTCACATTGAACACCTACACTCATCCAAGTCATGGTCCTCTTTCCTTGACGGGAGAAATAAACTGTGGCATAAAATTCCCTAAGCATCACTGGAGAAAATGGTGTATCACACTTCATGAGAGCACTAATGCCATGAAAATCCATAACTTCCATCACTTCCGGCCAAACATCCCGAGCCTTTGTCAAGTCAAAGCAATGCTGAGGGACATGAGTGTTCTTGCGAAGACATACTAGAAATTCATAAACTTGTTGATGCATATTGCAATAGAAACGACTATCACTACAAGTGCGCCCCCCAAAGGCATATGGATTGAAATCCAAGCGGTCACGCTCAAACTCATCAGTAGGAATCTTTACCCAAGTTGTATGAACTGGTTCATCCGGATTAATGGGGAGGGCTTGCTTGTTCTTGGAGGTTACCTTGCGTTTCTTGGAGGAGGCAGTTGATGATGAAGCCCCAAACTTTTTCTTGCCCTTGAGCACCGAAAGAGGAGTATCATCAAGGTATTCTAGGTCATCATAGTCTGAATCGGTGGCCATCCTTGCTTGAGTTTCACTGGGAACAAAGCAATCTTGAGAGCACCAACAATGGAGGAAAACTCCTCAAAACCTTGAGGGATGAGGAAATTTCTTGGATGGGAATGAAGATCTGGAGGGGCTCTTTTAGATCCGAGGGAGTAGGGGATGTGGGAGAGGTTCTAATGGAGAGGGGAGGGTGGAGGTGGTGCAAGGAGGTGCTCTAATGGAAGGGGGTCGGTTTGGAGAGGGGAGGAAGAAGGGGAAAACGAGTCAACCCCCCCCCCCCCCCCCGTCCCCTTTTGTTTTGTCTGGAAGGCCGGCCTCGGAGCCGGCCAGCCTTGGTGCCAGCCTAGGCCGGGCGTTCGATGTGCGAGGCCGGACATCAGCCCGAGAGAGCCGTCCTTGGTGCCGGCCTAGGCCGGGCGAATCAGCGCGGGAGGCCGGGCACTTGCCCGAGAGAGCCAGCCTCTGAGCCGGCCAGGCCGGCCTCCTCCATTTTTGCTGAAATCCTTTCTCTGCACTAATTCTTCAAACTCTTTGTTTTTGATGTCTCTTCTGCTGACATCCTTTTTCAATAAGATCACGAGGTATTGTTGAGTGACATGGGGAGATGCAATGCAAACATGATGATTTTGTCATACGTCCAATAAAAAACAAACACCCGAATTAAACGAAATTGGACGTAATTGGAAAGATAGTGAGAGCAACATGTATATAGCGAAATTTCAAATAAGAGCCAACTTTTCTTCTTGAGAAAAGGTCGGTGGCCTAGGCCACCATATATGAGTGTATGGCATGACACCGCGAAGATATATCTTGGGTGCATAACCAAAACTCATCATTTAAGCTCATACATGAATCAAACATTGAGACATCAACGAAAACATTGTTGTTGACATAATAGGGGGAGGGAGAGTCCAATTAATAAGGACAACTCTCCCCCTAAATCCATGCCTACATCTAGAATCCAAATAAAAGTCTAGTTAAGGTGTGTATGCAAGATTTTCAATCAACTAAAATTACTTGCACATACGATATTTATTTGTCCCCTCAATTCCTTGAACCTCTTCTCATCAAGTGGCTTTGTAAATATATCGGCGAGTTGATCTTTGGTGTTGATATAAGAAAGTGAGATATCTCCATTGGCCACATGATCATAGATAAAATGATACCGTATTTCAATATGTTTCGTCTTTCCATGGAGCACAGGATTGTGAGCAATTCTTATAGCACTTTCATTATCACATAAAAGAGGCAATGTCTTTAACTTAATTCCAAAATCCTCAAGACATTGTCTCATCCATAATAATTGAGAGCAACAACTTGCAGCGGCATATACTCGGCTTCCGTGGAGGAAGTGGATATGCAATTTTGTTTCTTCGAATACCAACACACAAGTAACCTACCAAGAAATTGGCAAGCACCCGAGGTTGATTTCCTAGTCACTTTGTCACCGGCCCAACCCACATCCGAATACCCCACAAGATCAAAGCTTGCATTTGAAGGATACCAAAGACCATGATGAGAGGTATCAACTAAGTACCTAAGAATTCTATCGACGGCGGTCATATGGCTTTCCTTAGGGTTAGATTGAAATCTTGCACACAAACCCACACTAAACATGATATCCGGTCTAGATGCACAAAGATAAATCAAGGAACCAATTATAGAGCGATAAAGCTTTTGGTCAACCGGTATACCTTCATGATCTAGTGTTAGATTCACGTTTGTTGCCATTGGAAATCTCAATGGGCTTGCATTTCACATATCAAACTTCTTGAGCATGTCTTGAATATATTTAGCTTGGCAAATAAAGGTTCCTTCTTCATATTGTTCAATTTCAAAATGAAGGAAAAAATTTAATTCACCCATCATAGACATCTCAAATTCACTAGTCATTAGCTTAGCAAATTGGTCTGCAAAAGAGGCCTTAGTAGAACAAAATATGATATCATCAACATATACTTGGCATACAAAGAATTCTCCATTTGCACTCTTGGTGAAGAGTATGGGATCGATTGCCCCAAGTGCGAAGCCACGGTCTACTAGAAACTCCTTTAAGTGATCATACCAAGCACGTGGGGCTTGTTTGAGGCCATAAAAAGCCTTGTGGAGTATGTAGACATGGTTAGGACACTTGGGATCTTCGAATCCCGGAGGTTGTTTAACATATACCAAGTCACTAAGTGGACCATTTAGAAATTCACTTTTAACATCCATTTGATATAAGGTGAATTTATGACTAGAGTCAAATGCAAGTAATATACGAATGGATTCAAGTCTAGCTACGGGAGCAAAAGTTTCACCGTAGTCAAGTCCTTCGACTTGAGAGTAGCCTTGAGCAACCAAACAAGCCTTGTTGCGAATCACTTGCCCATGATTATCTTGCTTGTTATTGAACACCCATTTGGTTCCAATCACATTATGATTCTTGGGTCTTTCCATTAGGGACCATACTTTGTTTCTCTCAAAGTTATGGAGCTCTTCATGCATAGCATGGACCCAATCTTCATCTTCAAGAGCTTCATACACCTTGGTGGGTTCACTATGAGATATATGGGCGTGAATGCCACAAAATAGTAATAGTTGCCTCCGAGTGGACACACTCCTTCCAAGGCCACCAATGAGTTCTTCTGATAGAGAGATATTTTATGTAATGCCACGGCCTTGCTAGCCACTCGGCGAGCAAGGGCATCTGAGGGTCTCTCATTAGGAGGTGGATCTTCATCATCTCCTTCATCTTGATAATGATTGATCCGAGAGTGGGTTGGAGTTCTTGGTGAAGAATCACCAAAATCTTGACCACCATTATCATTGGGTGGATCTTGATCATTATCTTGATGGTTGGTATCATCTTGTAGATCTTGAGCTTATTCTTGGTTTGCCATTTGATCAATGGTTGATGTGGAGGGCTCCACTTGAGTAGAACTTGATTCCAACTCCGTTGCCATAAGGGGTTCCTCAACGGGTATAAGAGGACCTATACCCATTCTTCCTATGGCAATGGAGGAGGGCTCATCACCTACATCATCAAGATCAATTTGCCCCACTTGGGAGCCATTATCCTCAACACACCCGATGGATATGTTGAAGACTCTATAAGTGTGGGAGTCCTTGGCGTAACCAACAAATATGCCATCAAAAGTTCTAGACTCAAACTTAGGCAATTTAGAACCTTTAATGTAAACTTGGCATTTGCAACCAAAGACTTTAACATAAGAGAGATTGGGCTTTTTACCCATAAGAAGTTCATAAGAGGTCTTGTTCATGAATGGATGGAGGTAGAGCCGATTGGATAGATGACAAGCGGTGTTGATGGCTTCGGCCCAAAAGTTATATGGGGACTTGAATTCGGCCGTCATAGTTCTTGCCATATCAATAAGTGTACGGTTCTTTCTCTCTGCTACACAATTTTGTTGAGGGGTATACGCAGCGTAATATTGGTGTTTAATACCCTCATCACTCAAGAATTCATCCATGGTGTAATTCTTGAAGTCGGTTCCATTGTCACTTCTTATAGCCAAGATGGTAGTATCATATTGGCGTTGCATTTGAGTAGCCCAATCAATGAATTCCCTTTGAGTTTCACTCTTCTTCTTAATATAGAAGGTCCAAGTATATCTTGTATAATCATCAATAATCACCAAGAAATACTTCTTGCCACCAAGGCTATCATATGTAGGAGGTCCAAACAAATCCATATGAATGAGTTGGAAGGTCCTCGTTGTATTGATTGTTGTCACTTTGGGATGGTTCTTCTCACGCATCTTTCCGGCAACGCAAGAGCTACAAGGACGATCTTTGGAAAAATTCACTTTTGATAGTCCTTCCACATGCTCACCCTTCACAAGTGTTTGCAAATTTCTCATACCGGCGTGGCCCAAACGGCGATGCAAAAGCCAACCCACGTCGGATTTAGCCATTAGACTTGTGGCAATATGTGTAGTTTCTTTCGAGAAATCCACTACATACATACGGTTTTCCACATATCCAACAAAGGCTACTTTAAGAGAAATTGTGTGAAGGATAAGCACATGATACCGTCCAAAGACAACAGTAAAGTTGCACTCGCAAAGTTACAAAACGGAAAGTAAATTATAACCAAGGGACTCAATAAGGAGGACTTTCTCAATGGATGTGCCCGGAGAAATGACCACCTTGCCATGTCCCAATACCTTGAGTTCGGAACCATCACCAATCGTGACATGAGATACCTTGAGAAGTTGATACATTAAGTCACTTAACACTTCTTTTCTTCCGATCATATGTGTGGAGCAACCACTATCAATAAGCCATGATGATCCACCGGAAGCACATACCTACAATGAATTAAGTCCTTGACTTAGGTACCCATGTTAGTCACAAGGGTCTTGGGAACCCAAATAGTAGGTTGATAATCACTACCATATGAAGTGCCAACATATTTTGCATAAACACATCCATCATTAGATTTTAAAAGCACATAGGGTGGATTATATTTTCCCGCAAAATTGTTGTGAGAATAAGTGTTCTTAGAAACAATGCTTTTAGCAAGAGTATCAAATTCATCTTCATCATTATCCAACTCCCCCTCCTTCACAAAAACAATAGCATTAGTGGAGGGAGTTGACTTCTTCTTATCATTGGTCTTCTTGGATGAGAATCCAAATCCAAGTCCTTATTTACCCACAACTCTCCGTTAATTACTCAAAAGATCATTAAGGTTCTTTTCTCCTTGGATACAAGAGACTAGACCTTTCTCAATTTGAGCATTCAACCTATTGTTCTCCACAATAAGAGATGCTTTGACACACAAGGGGTTAGTGGCACAAGCATTTGCATTTATATCCTTATCTTGGGAGATGTCATGTGACTCCTTAAGAGCCTTGAGCTCACTTGAGAGTGCTTTGTGAGCTTTCTCAAGTTGCTCAAAGTCCTTCAGTAGTTCATTGTGACCATTATTAAGGTTATCATTTTCATCCATAAATTCCTTAAGAGTGCATAGTGCATGTTCACGATCATTCTTCATTTTAGATAAATCTAAGGTGAAGGTTTCCTCAATAGCATCCTTAAGGCATAATGAATTATCTAGAGCTTCCTCAAGCTCAACTATCTGATACGTGTCAAACGTATCTATAATTTTTGATTGATCCATGCTAGTTTTGTGATATTGTCACATGTTTTTATTATCATATTAATCATTTTTATGCATTTTGTCGGACTAACCTATTGAAAAGATGCCCAGTGCGAGTTTCCTGTTTTTGATGTTTTTGTATTTCAGAAAATCCACCACAGGAAATATCGTCGGATTGAGCTCAAAATTTACGGAGATTTTTTATGCGACGGAAGACACCAGAAGACCAAAGGGCAGCCCTGGGGGCCACAAACAGGGAAGGGACGGCCTCCTGCCGCGGCCCCCCTTGGCCCGCGGGTGGGACCCGCCCCTGCTCCTGGTGGGTCCCCTCGGCCCCCTCCGACGCCTATAAAATCCCTAAAACCCTAAAAACGACGGGACGGCCATTATTTTCTAGAAAAGTCATCCCGAGGCGCCATCAACTCAAACCCTAGTTCGGGGGTGATTCTGAAGCAGATCCCGGCAATCTGCCAGAGGGGAGATCGATCCCGGAGGGCTCTTCATCGCCATGCCTTCCTCCGGGATGATTTGTGAGTAGTCCCACCTTGGACCTTGGGTCCATGGCAGTAGCTAGATGGTAGTCTCTCTCTCTTGTGCTTCATGTCTTATGATCTTGTGAGCTGCCTAACATGATCAAGATCGATTATTGTAATGCTATGTGATGTGTTTGCTAGGATCCGATGGATTATAAAGTTATGATCAGATTGTGCATGATTCTTATATGTTGATTTATGTTCTTGCATGCTCTCTGATGTGCGTAGTTACTTTGGCCAAGTGATTGTGTGTATCTCCAAGAGAGAGTATTTATGCTAGATAGTGGGTTCATGCCCCCTTTTGTTCCTGGGCACGAGTGACAAAAACGTCTAAGGGCGAGGGTGTGCTGTTGCTACTAAGGGTAAAACAGTGGTGTTAAAGTCTATTTTGATATTTAATATTGCTTACTTCATGCGCTTTACTTAATGCAAATGTCTGTTGCTTGCAACTTAATACCGATGGGTGACAGGCTGGATAGCGATCCCACGGTGTACTTTTTAGACAAAGATGCAGTTGGACTCAACGGTCTTTGTTCATTGTCGTGATGCCTACTTAAATATTATCATGTTCTCTTTGTCATAGCTAGATTAAGTTTGTGTTATAATCTTGTCAATTGCCAGCTTGTAATTTGTTTATGTTGGAAATATGCCCTAGAGGCAATAATAAAGTTTATTATTTATCATATTTCCTGTTCATGATAAATGTTCATTATCCATGCTATAAGTGTATTAATCAGAAACACATACATGTGTGGAATATAAACGGTAAAGTGTCCCTAATAAGCCTCTAGTAACTAGTTCGTTTGATCAAGTGTTGGTTAGAAGTTTCCTAACCAAGTATTAATGAATCACTTGATAAACAGAGTTGTATCATGGGGATGATATAATGGATAGACCCAAAATAAAGTAGATGTCAAATATAGTTTCCTTAGACCATGAGATTATGTTACTCCCGCTTACCGGAAAAGTACTTTGTGGATAACTGGGTGATTATAAAGGTGTTTTTCAGGTATCCCCGATGGTAAGTTGTTGGGTTGCATGAATCAAGACTGGGATTTGTTCGTCCAATTGTTGGATAGATTTTTCTGGGCCCTCTCGGTAGCATAGCATCCAAACGCTTGCAAGCATATGACTAAGTGTGTAGTCAAAGTGGATCCTATCCTATGGGAACGAGTAAAAGAGAACTTGTCGGGAACGAGATTAATCGGATATGGAGATATGAGTGATTAAGTCTCGGACAAGTAAGATATCGTGAAACAAAAGGAATCGTATATGGATTAATTGAATCCCGGACATAGTAGTTCAACTGGTAAAGTACGTCGTTGAATATGTAGGAATTAATATGGGCATCCCGGTCCCGCTATTAATATGACATATTCTCGAACCCGCAGGGTCACACACTTAACGTTCGATGTAGTTAGGGCTCGAGATAAATGATGGTGTGAATGAATATTGATTCGGAGTCTCGGATGGGATCCCAGATATCACGAGGAGTTCTGGAGTCGTCCGGAGAATAAGATTCATATAAGAAAAGTGGTTTCCGGAGGTATCGGAAAAGTCCGGGAATTTTCCGGTAGGGTACCGGAATATTCTAGAAGGTTCTAGAGGAGTCTAGAAGTGGGTCCCACAGGAGTATGGGGCCCACATGAGGCAAAGGGGTGGTGCAGTGGCCTCATGGGCCAGCCGCACCACCTGGCCACCAAGGCCCATGCGGGCTAGGGGCCAAAGGGGGCCGGCCAACCCTAACCCTAGGGCGGCTGGCTTGGGGGACAAGCCACCCAGCCGCCGGCCCTAGAGGGAGGCTTGGGACGCACCCCTTGGCCTCCTATATAAGGAGGACCAAGAGGGCCGGCCGCACCCCCTGCTCTCCACCTCCTAGCGTCGCCCTCCTGCCCCTGCGCCGCCTCCTCCCTCCTCTCTAGCTTGTCGCTTGGCGAAGCCCTGCTAGATCTACACCATATCCACCATGCCACCGTCGTCGTGCTGCAGATCTCGCGAGCCTCTTCACCAACTCTTGCGGGATCAAGAACGTGGAGTCTTCATCGAGTCGTACGTGTGGATCTCTCGGAGGCGTTGCTCGTGCGACGCATCGGATAATACATCTCCTCACGACTAGACAAGTCTAGGTGCGGGGATCGACTAGCCAACCCCTGCCTCGACAAAACACGCCCAATTTTCTTCGAGGGTGAGATTCGATCTCCTACTTGCTACCACCATCTCATAGATCTGATCTGGTTTTGGGTTTTATTCCGCCATGTTTGCGTAGGAAATTTTTTATTTTCTATGCTGCGACCCTTCAGTTTACCCATCATATGAATGTTCTATTTACTCGAGAGACTCCACTAGTGAACCCATGGCCCCCGATCCATCTTTTTACATTGATTGCAACCTTTATTCATCACTTTTCACCGTCATTACTCCTCTGGTCCATTTTCATAATTCATCTATTTCACTATACAATTAACCGCTTTGTTTTCTGCGAGACCGAAAAGATTGACAACCTTTCCGTCGTTGGGGGCAAAGTACTTTGGTTGAGTGTGTGCAGGTCCACGGCTGTTGAAGATTAAGCGCCAGAGATCTTCAACATTCACTTTGTTGTTGATTTCAAGGTCCTACTGATTCGATAAACCTCGGTTCGTTATCGAGGGAAAATTGCTACTTGCTACATCTCCGCCTTCGCTTGGGGCACCACCCAACTCTTAATCAGTAGCAATCACTATCCTATTAGCATCATCACGAGCAAAACTCTCAAGTTCACTAATTCTTTCTTCATGTTCTTCAATGAGGCGATTAGCTTTACCAAGTTGAGTCATGAAGGCATCAAAAGCAATTTTATGTTCACCTTCAAATGATCTCATAATTCTTGAGAGATTACTAGCATTTTTATCTTCAAGTCCATCAACATAATTTAACAATGATGGAGTAGATGAGATCGAGGGTTTGAGTGAAGAAGTAACCTTTGGGGATGTACCCTTGGCCATAAGGCATTTGTGTTTGATGGGACCTTCTTTGTCATTTTGAGAGGAGAAAATAGAGTTCAAAGAAGAGGGAATGGCACCAATTTCCATGGCGGCCATGCCCACTTGTCCTTCTTCATCTTCACTTTCTTCACCTCCGGATAAGTATTCTTTCTCATTAGTCACCATTTCCTTTTGAGGAACTCTCTTCATGAAGTTCTTGTTCTTGGGGACAAAGTTGGTTTTCTTGATGAGCTTTCCATCATTCTCAATTCTACTCTTGTAAGGGCAATCCGCAACAAATTTCTCACTATCACCAAAATTGAAGCAAGTTCTTGCTTTCTTCGTACTTGAGGCTTCTCTTCCCTTGTTCTTTGTTGCATTTGATCTAAAGTCTCCTTTCTTCCACCAATTATGGTTGGCAAGAGCCAAACACTCATTGTGTGACACCCTCTTTTCCTTCTCGGATGGCACATAGGTGGATCCACCTTCATCACTTGATTCTTCCTCATCATAAGATGTTGTCTTCAAAACAAGAGATACTCTTTTTATTCCATTCACACGAGCTACAACATCTTCCACGGATTTCTTCATCATGTTCATGGTGACAAAGGTACCCAAAACATCATTAGGAGTTAGTTCCATGTAGTCCGCTCTTGATTGGACATTCATTACGATGTTATCATTGTATGGAATCAAGGTTTGAAGAAATTTTCCCTTGAACCAATCATCATCGCAATCCTTGAATCCAACATCCTTCATGTCCACAACAAGAGCCTTAAGTGTTCGATATACATCTTCCGGAACTTCTCCATCCTTCATGATGAAGTGATCAACTTGCCGTTGAAGAAGTGATTTCTTCGAGCGTTGCGTGTTCACATTGCCATCATGCATGGCAAGTAGATAATCCCAAGCTTCTTTGGCATTTGGGAGAGACCGAATGTGCTGAACACCTTCATTGACCATTTCCTTCTCGAGCATGTGCATTGCATGTGCATTGAGTTGTTCATCAATGATATCACCTGAGCTCAAATTCTCAACAACCTTAGGATAGTACCCCTTCTCAATGATTCTCTATTTTTGCATTGAAGAGCTACACACATAAGACTTCATGGAAGCTTTCCAATTAGTAAAACGGGTCCTATCTACTAAAGGTGGATTACCAAGATTGTTTACATGTGGGTGTTAAACATTAGGAGCAATGTTATAAGTATGTCCAAATTTTTTTGGTTCCCTAGCTTTGGTAGATTCTACTTCACCTTCTTTAGATGGAATTCCAGGGTTACCATTTTCATCTAGAGAAGCATTTTCATTTGCATTTGCATTGCTAGATGCGGATGCAAGTTTACTTAGTAACTCCTCCAACCTATCCATCCTCTTTTCGGATTTCTCGGCCATGTCATGTATTTGACTTTTAATCAAATCCATCTCGGTGGGTTCCCCCATCCTCCTCTTTAGGCGGTGAAGCCTTTAATAAATAGATGAGGCTCTAATACCAATTGAAAGGATCGGTAAGGTTAACTAGAGGGGGGGTGAATAAGTTAGCTACAAATTTTACTTCGTTTTCTTTTAATTTGGTCTTGCTCAAATATAAGTTCTCTAGATTATGCAACTAGGTGAACAACCATATATGTTGAGCAAACTACCACTAGCACAAGATATATAATAGAGTAAGCTAGTAGCAATAAGTAAAGGTAAGTTGAGGAGTAACCGACAAGATGACGCAGAGATTTATCCCGAAGTTCACTTCCCAATGGAAGCTAGTCTCCGTTGGAGCGGCGCGGTGTTCACCAAAGCGAAACACAGAGTAGCCTTGAAATGGCACACCGTATCTCCTTTGTGTCTCACCACCGATGTGGCAAGGCACTTGCCGCTATGTTGCTGTTGAGGTTGACAACTAGAACCTTTACAAGGATGAAGCACACTCCACAAGTTGGAGGATTTTCACCAAATGTACCGAGCCGCCAAGACTCGATGCCCGAGGCCGGGGCACACACCACAACTCAATTGGTGGCTCCCAGCAATGTCTTCATAGCTCCCAAAGCTCCGAAGGACCACAATCTCTAGGGTTCCAATGAACACCAAGAGTAGCAAGCCCCCTCTAACAAATCAAGGGGGAAATCAAATCGGTTTGGTGGAAGTGTAGATCTAGGTCTTCTCTCTCAAATCACCGAAGGGCTAAGTGAATGAGTGGCTAGAGAGAGAGATCTAAGGATTTGAAGCTTTCAAACAATGGTGTGGATCTTGTTCTGGTCGTGGTAATCTTTCCAAGGTAGGAGAAGGGATATTTATACCCCTCTCCACTTACTAGCCGTTTTGAAGGGTTTTCTTCACTATGCAGGGAAGCCGGCCCCAAGGCTGACATGGAATCTTCATGCGCAGGCTGGCCAGCCTTGAGCCCGGTCGAGGCCAGCCGAGGCCAGCCTAGCCAGCACAGGAGGCCGTCATGCAGCCCTAACCACCGGCCTTGAGCCTGGCCAAGGCCGGCCTAGCCAACACAGGAGGCCGACATGCAGCCCGAAGCCGCCAACCTTGAGCCCGGCCGAGGCCGGCCTAGCCAGCACAGGAGGCCGGCATGGAGGCCGAGCTTGCCGGCCTTGACCCCGGCCTTGCCGGCTACGGAGGCCGGCCAGACAGTGTTTGTTGCCCGGTGACGATTTGGCTATCCTTGACGACTTTGAAGACTTTTTGGTGTGAGGCATATTTAACTAAATATATTTCAAAGCCTGCAACACTTAGCACCATATTAAATTATCACTAGTGTTGTTAACTAAGACACAAAACATAAGGGATTAAGAAATGTTCTTTCAAGGGTAATATTCTGATAGTTTGAAACATTGTAAAGTCTAGGGAATTGGGTTGCAAAACAAGTATCCGAGAACCATTCCCAGAATCGTGTTTTAGATCCATTCTCAATTTCGAATTTGCACCATGAAAGAAACAAGGGTTTTATTTCCATTAATCCCTGTCAGAAATGGGAGTCTTCGTTTTTATGAGAACAAGCCTGAAAGTGGTGTTCTTAAGATATTTGTTTTATAACAAAGACCCATTTGGAAAGTAGAGATATATTCATGATTTCCAAATCCAAAACCCCCAGACCTCCTGGTCTTTTGGTTGACAAGCTGTCTTCCAATTTACCAGGTGGTATTTCTTTTTTTTTCCTCTTGCCACTCCAAAGAAATCTTGATCGGAGTTTGTCAAAATATTTTCTTTTTTCCACACGTATCCTATAGAAGGACATCATGTAGAGTCGGCTGCTAGAAAGGGAGTGTTGATCAGCAAGGTTCTCCTTCCTATAGAGAGATTTTCCCATTCCATTAACCTAATTTCTTTTCCAATTTCTCTCCAGTAGGGTCCCAATCAATATTTTTCAATCTAACTTCATCAATCGACACACCAAGATACTTCATCCCAGTCACTATTTTTCAATCTAACTTCATCAATCGGCACACCAAGATACTTCATAGGTAGTTGCCCCAGTTGAAAAGTAAAAATTTCTTCATAACTATCTTTTCTAGCAGCGGCAGCTCCAATGCAATAAACCTCACTTTTGTGAAAGTTTATTTTTAGCCCCAACATTTGCTCGAAGAGACATCATATGAATTTCAAGTTCCTTGCTTGTTCTAAATTGTCTTGTAGGAGAAGGATCATGTCGTCTGCATACTGCAAAATGGGCACTCCCTTCCCTAACAAATGACAAGATAGTCCTCTTAACAATCCACTGCCCTCTCAATCATGATTGCCAACACATCACTAGCAAGATCAAAGAGCAAAGGGGACAATGTCTCCCCTTGCCATAGTCCTGGGTGTGTCCAAAAATAAGGTCCAACCTCGCCATTAACTTTGATTCCAACTCCCCCCCCCCCCATCGACACTATGTGCATGACCATATCATTGAATTTGTGTGGGAAACCCTTCATTTCGAGCACTTGGTAGTAAGAAAGGCCACTTAATTTTATCGAAAGATTTTTCAAAGTCTATTTTGAACAAAACCCCAACCCCTTTTTTCACATGTAAGTTGTTGAGGGTTTCGTGGAGAATCACCACACCCTCCATAATGAATCTATCCTTTAGGAAAGCAGTTTGCGAGAATTTGATCACCTTCCCTACAGGTTTCATTCTATTGACCAACATCTTCGTAATTATTTCAAAGACCACATTTAAAAGGCATATAGGTCTACAAAAATAATTTACTACCATGGGGGGTACATGCGCACACGTCCGTAGACCGACACCTGTCCTAGATTACCCTATGTGCTTTATTCGGATCCAGGGAACATAAACCTTAACCACGTAGGTGCGTCAGATAAAGGACGGGAGTCACGTCGCACTTTTTGCCAGGACGCAGCGGACAAGCGACCTCTTTTGTCCCATACCGAATACCGGCCCATTTTTTGTGATCGGGGTTCACGGGCCAATTTCGCCATTTTTTCACACAGGATATCGGCCCATTAAAGCACAGCCTATTAGAGACATGCTCATATAGAAAATCTAGTTTAGCTTCATAGGAATGGACACACAATATTATTTTGTCTCCCCCCACAAACGTCGGCGATGAGCGCAGCTGCACAGGGAAGCAAGAGTAGTTGCCGCAGCCGCGAGATGGAGCCGAGCTCGCCGTTGAGAGCGGCCTCCTACTCATCGGCAAAGGAGGTCAACTCGATGGATGAGACCTCCCCCCCCCCCGCACCAACCCTGTTGTGTGCGTGCCGGCGCCCGGCCGCGATGTTCACAGCAAATACGGCGACAAACCCTTCGAGGGCCTTCTTCAAGTGCGCGAACCCTGCCAGACAGGCCATAAGATGCAACTGCTTCAAAGTGACACAAGTAACATCCATAGCCTCTGTTATCCATCACGTCTGTTATTTTTCCCTTTTTTGTACATCACGCAATGGAACTCGCTCCCTTTTGAATATATGCAGGGTTGTTTTTTATGGGTCTGGAAAGATTGTCTAAACAAGTACTGTTGAGAGTGGTTGGCGCATCAAGAAAGAATTAAGGAACAAGAACTCTTCCTTGTTAGGCAGGAGGCTCAGCGGAGTGATAGACAGGTCATGAGTGGAGAGCCGTTGGGGGCGACTCGTGGGCGATTTTGGGCGCTGGCCGATGAAAACACCGACAAGGAGCGGACGCCGGCAAGGTTAGCTGGGGGTGCTGGCGCGGCGGCTGGGGATGGGGAAGCTGCCGTGGATGAGAGTCTGCGGTACCTCTGCCGGTCGCCGTCGCCGGGATCGTCGCGAACGATTGAAGATCAAGGATCTAGAGGTGAGAAGAGGATGGAGAAGAGACGGGCCCAAAGGTATGCTGCACTTGCCCTACAGGTCTTCTCACCGGAAAACTCGAGTAGCAGCAATGGAAAGGCAGATCGGTGTGTCTCGTCTCACCATATCGTATGCGGCAGGTTCAAAATTTTTAATTTGCCAGTGCTTCGACCGTCTGTCTCTGCGGAGGATGATGGATCGGGGCCGTGGGTGGTTGTTCAACGCCGTGGTCGGAGATTCGGCGGTGCGTCGCCGGAGCCGATGAAGACGGCTGTTTTCCCTGGATCTTCTAGATCAAAATTCAAAAAATTGATCAAAGGCTTTGCGGGCCGTGTTGATTTGAGTGGGCCGTTGAAGTCAATGCTACCTCACGCTGGCGTCATGGGCCAATGTGTTGGCGTGATAGCCAGACCTCGTGGACGGATCGATCTCTTTGAAAGCCAATGGAATAGACCGCGGCTAGGGTTTCTCAAAAAAATTCGATCCTTCCAGTCGTCTCAAGGTGAGGCCGCCGTCATGGCGACCAACGGTGGAGGATGGGGTAGCGGCGGTGATGGACGCGGGCAGGGTCCTGGACGTGGCAGTGGAGGTGGCCAGGCTCCTGGCCGTGGCGGCGGTGGCGCTCCGCCGTTCCGCGGTAACAACTTCGACCGTGGAGGCTATGCTCAGGGCCAGAGCTCCTATGCGCAAGGGGGGCCAAGCGGGACGGCGGGCCTGCCGGATCAGCGCCAGTATGGCTTTGAGACGGCGAACGCCGGAGCTTTTGGCAGCTTCAACGCTGGCTCAGGTTTCGGCAATGGCGGTCAGCAGCGACAGTTCAACCGGCCTGTCCAAGTTCAGCGTGGAGGTCGGTTTGAGGGTGGAAGAGGTCCCCCAGCTAGGAACACTGGATATGCGAGCTCGTTTAATCGACGCGACTCGGGGGTTAACCTCAACGACGAGATGATGGCGAAGGTGGTCAAACAGGTGGCGGAGGCTTTGCGACAGCCGGGTGTCCTTGCTCCGGCGGCGAGTGAAACGACACAACCTGCTCCTGTGATGCGTTATGTGCCGGTTGCAACTGCGGCAACAAAACAGGCCGTGGCACAGGGAGTGGCTGATGGTGCAGCTTCAAAGAAGGCGAAAACCAAGGGCATGCCTCGGTGCTACCGTTGTGATGAGCCGGGTCATCATGGGAAGGAGTGCACGGTGGATGTTTGTGATATCTGTGAAAGCAAGGAGCACACGTCTGAGGTGTGCCCCCTGTTGAGTGCACCGAAGCCGCAGGTGATTGTTCATGGGCTGATCAACGAAGGACTGACGTTCTTTGAACAGCCTACTACTGAAACTTATAAGCCCAAGATTGATAATGTCAGACTAGCTAGGGTCAGCGTTTCTGGGGGGGAACTGTCGGCTTCTCAGATTGTTTCTCAGCTCCAAAGGTTGGTTCCAACGGCACAGTTTCAATGGGATGTCAATCAGGTTGAGCAGAATGTTTTTAAAGTTCCTTTTCCCTCAAGGAGTGAACTAGATCGGATGGCCATTTTCGGGACCTGCAAGATTCCAAATAGCGGGTGTGAGATCACAGTGGTGCCTTGGGTTAGTCAAATGGAACCTTTTATGCTGCTTCCAAAAAAATGGATTCGTGTAAAGGGGATCCCCACAAAGATGACAGGAGACTTTCTCTCTATGTGGAGCTTAGGATCTCTGTTTGGGAAAACGCTCAAGGTGGATATGAAATTCACACGCAAACACGGAGTGCTGCGGATCTTCGTGGGCTGCGTAGATTACACTCTTATTCCACCCTCTTGGTTAGTCTTCGTCAAGGATGGGTTCTATAAGTTGCATTTCTCGGTTGAGCATCCGGTGGATGAGGCGGACATGGAAGATGATCCACCACGTTCACCACCATCTGATGATGATAACAATGAAGATGGTCAGCCTGAGGAGGGTCCAGAAAAAAATGAGAACCAGGGGTCTGAGGCTGCAAACAATGGGATTAGCGAGATGGTTACCGATGAGGTCATGGAGAACGGTGATGGGCAGGGGTACAAGGGGGCATCGCCTGCCACTATGCAGCAAAAGATTTTGGGAGTTATCTTCTCCCCTGTGGTTCAGAAACAGTTTCATGCGGCGCAGCAAGAGTGGCGAGCTATGGTATCACGTGCTCAACAACAAAATCTGACCAGGGACGTACATGGAGATGATGGGGGTTCACCGCTACTGCACACACCTGGTTATTGTGGAGGAGAGGTGGAAGTGCGTACTGTTGAGAAGGGTAAGGAACTGGCTTGCGCTGATCTTGACGCGGCGGCTTTGGTTAGTTGCTTTGAGAGTCCTACTCAAATAACACCAGATGCGGGTATTTGTCGTGGGAGTACTACGGATGTTTGCTATGATGGAGGTGTTGGGGGCTCGGACCTAAATATTGCGGTGTCGGTGGTTCCAGGCAACGGCCGTGACAGCGAGGAGGCTGTTTGCGTCGGACAGAACCCTGGCGATAGCACTGTTTTCGATGACGTGTTGCTATCGGATGTTGGTGAGGTGGATGGCGAATTTCCTAACAGTTGGGAAAAAATTTACAGCAGGGGTCTCAGAGTCCCACACAGCTCATTCCGTTCGAAATTGCAGGCGGTTTATATATGGATCATTTGGGCAATCCAGTAGTTCCTCTCTCTCAGTCATGCGGACAGGGTAAAGATGCAGGGGGTGGATATGTTCAACCGGATGTGATCGAGGATAGGCCTTCGGAGAGGGATATTATGGCGTTTGGGGGGATGCATGAGGTGGAGGTGCGATCTAGTCAGCGGTTGAGGCAACAAGTTAATGCGGATACTCCTCAACTCGAGCGTGCGTAGGATCTTACTTCACGCAAGTTGTACGGCTCCCCGTCAGGTACTTCTGCAAATGCTAAGTTTTCTGTGCGTTCTTTATCTCATTCTGAAATTATGCGTCGGTCGGATAAACTGGGGATTTCGCTAGGAAAAAATAATGAGCAAGTGCATTCTTCTATTTCGGCCATTATGGATTTAGAATTAGAAAGGGAGATTATTTTTCTGAAAAATTCTTTACCCCCAATTAATGTTGAGTCCGAATCTAATTTAACTTTAAAAAAGGCGATGAATATCTGCGAAGATTTAGTTGATGAGGAAGAGGAGGTCTCAGTTGATCATGCGGATCTTGATGAGACTTTGGCTTCAATAAAATGTAGAGGAAAGAAAAAAAACTCTTTCTAGACGTGCGGTCAGAAGGAATGTGCGTTTAGCCATATATTCAAAAATTTAAAATGAAAGGAATGATTTGGAATTCGGATGGGTTTGGAGACACGGCAAAACATCTAGCTGTCAATGAATTTGTTAAAGAGCATAAACTTGATTTTGTGGCCCTAATTGAAACAGGGAGGTCGGCATTTGCAACTCCGTTTCTTAGATTTCTCGCTGGGGGTTCGGATTTTACTTGGTACTGTATACCTCCACACGGGAGGTCTGGAGGCATGCTTTTAGGTTTTAATAACGCCTCTCTAGCAGTACAAGATGTGGTCTCAGGTGATTTCTGCGTTAAACTTCACTTGAGAACGAAGTTGGATGGGTTCATGTGGGCGCTAGTGGTAGTTTACGGGGTGGCCCAAGACAATAAAAAGCCGGAGTTCCTTGCTGAAATGGTACGAATTTGCGAAGGGGAGACGGTACCAATGTTGGTAGGGGGGATTTTAACATCATTCGGAGACAACATGAGAAGAATAATGATAATTTTAATGCTAGATGGCCTACTATCTTTAACGCTATAATTGAGAGTTTGAGCTTGAAAGATTTAAAAATTTCCGGTAGACAGTACACTTGGACTAGTAGACGGGATACGCCAACGTATGAGAAGTTGGATCGTTTTCTAGCTAGTGTTGACTGGGAGCAAAAGTTTCCTTTGGTCACGGTGCAGGCTCTAGACCGTGCGGGGTCAGACCATACACCGATTTTGCTGGACACTGGGGATCATGCTTTCAAAGGAAACTCTAGTAGATTTTCTTTTGAACTATCGTGGTTTCGACAGGAGGGGTTCCATGATCATGCATTAAATTTTGGCATAATTACTTTGCTGCCTAAAAAAGAGGATGCTAGTAAAATTGAACAATATCGTCCTATATGCCTTTTGAATGTGAGTTTCAAGATTTTCACGAAAGTTGGAACGAATCACGTTACTACTATTGCGAATAGAGTAGTTCGCCCAACTCAAACGGCGTTTATTCCTGGAAGAAATATTCTTGAGGGGGTTGTTGTATTACATGAGACGATTCACGAAATGCATAGGAAGAAGTTGGATGGGGTTCTTTTCAAAATCGATTTTGAAAAGGCGTATGATAAAGTTAAATGGTCTTTTTTACAACAAACTTTACGGATGAAGGGGTTTACACCTCAATGGTGTGATTGGGTAGCTCGGTTTGTACAGGGGGGAGTGTTGGAATCCGTGTTAATGATGATATCGGTCATTATTTCCAGACTCTCAAGGGTTTAAGGCAAGGAGATCCGTTGTCCCCGTTGCTGTTTAACTTAGTTGTTGATATGTTGGCTGTTTTAATTGCTCGTGCAAAGGAAGATAGTCAAGTGGAGGGTCTAGTTCCTCACCTTGTCGAAGGGGGGGTCTCGATCCTTCAGTATGCGGACGACACTATATTATTCCTTGAACACGACATTGCGAAGGCCGTGAATATGAAATTAATTTTAGCTTTGTTTGAGCAACTTTCCGGGCTGAAAATAAATTTTCATAAGAGTGAATTGTACTGCTTTGGGAAGGCTAGAGATGATCAAGAAGAGTATCGTCGTATTTTTGGCTGTGATCTTGGCTCATTGCCTTTTAGGTATTTGGGCATACCCATACATCATAGAAAATTACTAAACAAAGAGTGGAAAATAGTGGAGGACCGTTTTGAGAAGAAACTGGCAGCTTGGGTGGCCAAGATGTTGTCGTACGGAGACCGTCTTGTACTAATAAATTCAGTTTTAACAAGTTTGCCTATGTTTCTGCTGTCCTTCTTCGAAATACCAAAGGGTGTTCGCAAGAGATTGGATTTTTATCGTTCTCGGTTTTTTTGGCAAAGCGATCAGCTTAAGAGGAAATATAGATTAACAAAATGGAACCTCGTTTGTAGACCAAAGGATCAAGGTGGTTTGGGAATTTCGGTTCTAGAAGAGCAAAATAAATGTCTTTTGAGTAAATGGTTGTTTAAACTGTTGACCGAAGAGGGTGTGTGGAAAGAAATTTTAGTGAATAAGTACTTAGGGGGTAAACCGTTATCCCAAGTGCAAGTTAAACCTATGGACTCACCTTTTTGGAAAGGAATTATGAAGGTGAAAGATGATTTCTTTAAGCGTGGAAGATTTACGGTTGGTAATGGGGAACAAATTCAGTTTTGGGAGGATAGTTGGCTAGGTCCTGGTTCTTTACAAGCTGAATATCCTTCCCTGTATGACATTGCTTCTAACAAGCATGCTACGGTTGGAGATGTTTTTCGGACCGTGCCTATTAATCTTCCATTCCGACGGGCACTAATAGGACAAAATCGAACGAAATGGTTCAGTCTAGTTGAGAGATTAATGCGTGCGACTCTCACTGATGAAGATGATAAATTTAGTTGGTCCCTCACTTCTAATGGCAAATTTACGGTCAAGTCTTATTACGAGGACTTATTAAATGGTCATACTAGATATTTGCGTAAGTATCTATGGAAGTTAAAAATTCCGTTAAAAATAAAGATCTTTTTATGGTTTCTTAATAGAAAGGAAATTTTAACAAAAGATAATTTGGCTAAAAGACGGTGGGTAGGATGCAAGAGGTGTGTATTCTGTGATGAGGATGAGTCCGTTGAGCATTTATTCATTAAATGTCCGTTTGCGCGGGACATTTGGCGATTAGTTCATTTCACTTTCAATGTCTATCCTCCCACGAGCGTATCGAATCTTTTTGGTGGTTGGTTGAGTGGGGTTGATAGAATCACTAAAGCCCGCATTCGTATTGGTGTCGCGGCCATATTATGGGCTATGTGGAATTGTAGAAACGACATTGTTTTTAACAAATCAAACTCTACTCACTACTTGCAGGTTATTCACAAGGCGTGTTATTGGATCCACTCATGGTCTTTCCTGCTTCCTACGGACCAGCGTGGACTTATGGATGCCGGATGTACCCGTTTGCTGACGGTGGTGCGGGCTATCTTCAGCCGGGCTGGATGGTTACATCCTAAACGTTTAGATGTTCAATAAACTTATGTTTGAGTGGCTGATCTTTGTAGCCACCTTAAATGATCCATGATTTATAAACTTGTACTCTTGAATGCTTAATAATTACGGATGACTGTGTGCATCTCTTGTATGCAGAGGCCGGAGATCCGCACCCCCTTATCTAAGAAAAAGGCAGGAGGCTCAGCAGAAAGAGGATAGTATCCAAGACGAGCTCGACAGCACCCTCCATCGTGTCTGTTTCGCAATATGTGTTTCCATTTCTGTGGACTGTGGCGTACTAGTATTTTTATGATCTAATGTGTTATTTTTAAATATTTTTGTATCGCGTCTCTTGCCAAGCTCGCACAGATTAATTATTATTGGGCAGACAATGTTTTTTTTTAGACATTCACATGACAAAACCACGTGATGGGTTCTGAATAAGCAGCACAGGTACACAGGTATAGGCCACCGCGTGACCGATCGTACGCGAAAACCGCACATAGATGCTTTGCCAGCAGAATCACGAAAGGGCGCAGCTAGAAGCTACTAGAGTAGCTGCGAATAAAAGTGACGACGCCATGCTGTTGACGGATTTGACAGGAACAAATAAAGGCACGACGCATCGAACAAAAGCCACGACGCCCTGACGCTTTGACTGAACTGACCGCAAGCACCTCTACAGTACTGCCTTCTCCGCCAATCTGCCCATCCCACACTCGACCACAGCGCTCACGCCACAGAACCCTAAGATCAACATGAGACCAGACCGCGTGGCAATCCGTTCGGGATCATCCCGCAGGCGCCCAGTTGCAGGTCGGTCACCGTCCCAGCTCCGTTCGGGATCATCCCGCAGGCGCCCAGACGCCATGGCCCGTTCCCTCCTCTGTTTCGCGGCGCGTCATGGAGCACCGCCCATGCAAGCGCCTCCGACAGCTCGCAGCGCCACCTCCTCCCCAGGTAAGGAGGCAGCCGAGGACAGCTCGCAGCTGGCGTCCACGAACATGAGCACGGGTGCTGCGGGGGAGAGACGCATGCAAGGAGGAGGTGGCTCTCCAACCCGCCATCGCGGAAAACGAGTCTACCGATCGAGGAGTGGTCCAATTCGGAGGCGGAATATATCGGAGCACTCATCCGACCAGGATGAAGAGTCAACTGACTGCAGCTGCGCCAGTTGCCAAGACCTCCGCCTTGCAGAGCGTGACGCCGAGAGCGACCGGGGGGAGGCCCTGGAGGAGAAGAAGGGGACCCCCGCCGTGGCCGAAATCATCGTAGGCGAACGAATTAAGAATCACACGCGCGCCATTGCCTACATCCACCAGACTGTTGTCAAAGCGAACCGCCTCACGCTCCTCTATGAAAATGATGACAAACAATCGTCCGCGTGATCCTCGGCGCATCCAAAATCCTTCGCGATCGACGGCACAACAACTAAGAAGATAATCCCCTGGCAGCTTGGTTTAGCTAGCGGCCTCCCCACGACGTTACCAATGACGCGAAAAACAGTTCCATCAGCGGCGCGGGGAACACTCGACTCGAATGTTGCGGATTGGAGGGCATGGCTTTTTTCCTCTACCATTGTTTGGGTCTTAACACGCACATATATACACGACGTACGACGCATAAGTTCAGCTCAATGGCCAACCAGTTGTTTTTGTAAAAGAAAAACATTTGAGTGTGAAAAACATGCAACGCACGTGAGAGGACATGTGCCATACGCACCACTAGACTATACTAGTAACATGCCGTAGACTATACGTACCAGTGATAAACAATAAACATCTCTGGAAAATGAAGGTCCCCCTAAAGATAAAGATTTTTGGTTGGTACCTTCGCAGAGGGATCATCATAACTAAGGACAACCTGGCAAAGCGCAACTGGTAAGGAAGTACAAAATGTGTCTTCTGTCATCATGACGAGAATATTAAACATTTGTTCTTCGAGTGCTAGTTTGCGCGTTCTATATGGTCTGCCATCCAAGTGGCTTCAAACCTGTATCCACCTAGCTCCGTTGCTAATATTTTTGGCAACTGGTTGCATGGTATAGATTACATGTTTAGAAAACATATTTGGGTGGGAGCGATTGCTTTGTTATGATCGCTTTGGCTATGTAGAAATGACAGAGTTTTTAACGCTAAAGTTTCTTCTCCAATGCAGGTGATTTTCCGATGTGCTCACTATCTTCGGGAGTGGTCTATTCTTCAGAGTCCGGCTCACCGAGACCTGTTTACAGCGGTTTCCTCGCGGTTGGAGCATGTGGCGACAGATATTTTTTTCCATCATGGGTGGCAGCATAATCTACGTATCGGGCCACCTTCACCATAGAATTGATGTTTGTCGTTTGTGACAAGTTGTTTTTTCCTATGAGTCTTCTCTCGTCCTCTTAAGTTCTTTTTTCTTCCTACTCTTCTTCTTGGGCTGTGTGCATCTTAGATATGCAGAGGCTGGGTGTGGACATTTCCGGTTGTAAACTGGTTTAAGTCTAATAAAGCGCTCTTTTTCGAAAAAAAGTAACATGCCGTAGACGGAATAGACAGCAATAGCTAAAGGCACATACGATTCGAAAGACACGCCGTAGACGGAATAGACTGCAACAGCTAAAGAGACATATGATTCGAAAGACATGCAACGCATCAGGGCCGTGTAAGCAAAAGCCAAATAAAGGCAGAGTGTTCCACTCTTTTGCCAGCAGTGCCAAATGGAACTAACCCGGCCCATGTGGCCCATCACACACATTAGACCAGCTGTCTGAATTCAAATTCACAACAAAATAACATAGTTCAGAGATAAAACAAAAGAAAGATACATTTGGGTGCTAATGGACGAACAGCAAGTCCAAACACACAAGTTTGCTAGAGAAAATAGGAGGTTCGACAGGCAAATCTGGTCCTGAAAGAATCTTCATGCATGCACGTAGAACTAGCCACGCCCGCATCCAGCGGCTGACTCAAAATCTTCTAGCTTGTAACCGCCAGCTTCGTCGACGGTTGGTAACACATAGGAGTACTTGGCATCGTAAGAGCATCACTAGCAGTGCCTTCAAACTGGTAACCCTCAAAGCCAGTTTGAGTGCTGAGAAAACATGAATTTGAAGGCCTAAAATGGCCGGTGCAGATCAGTGCCCTCAAATCAACCCTCAAAAGTTTTGAGGATTGGTTTGAGGGCACTGATCTGCGCGCCGGCCTTCAAACCTTCAAAACAGGATCTTATAATCATGAAAACAGGATTTCCTCACAAATGACAGCAACATAAAATATTTGCAAATGGATATTAGCAAAACACAATATTTACAAATGATTATAAATGATGCATGGTTCATAGTTTTACATCACATAATCAACATTTTGTCCTTGCAAAAGATCATCATCACCACCACATCGGTGACTCAAGCTGACTCAACGATGGACCAAGCTGCCGGTCTTGGGCTTGAGCTTGCAATACTTGTCCTCAATCCGCTGCCAATAGAGTTTCCCGATTTGATCCGTGCCATGAGCCGCATCCATCCCAACTTCGGACCAAGCACGAACCAAAAGAACATCTTCAACCCCGGTGTAGTTCACCGAGCGGACTATGGGCCGACGAGCACCTCCTCCCTCTTGAAACGCCGCCTCATTGATCTCGGTCACCTCCTCTTCCTCCTCCGCACTCGCCTCCTCCTCTTCTTCAAAGTCGAACGAATCGAGGGGAGGAGCCCCAATGTTCACCTCGGCATCATTGAGCAGTCCCATGTAAGTAGCAGTTGGGGCCGACATTTCGTCGAGCACCTCATTGGCGCTTGGCGGCGGAGGGACGGAGACGGGCGGAGGAGTGGCCTTCTTGCGGCTGTCCGGCTTCTTTTCAGTGGCGGTTGGCGGCCTCTTCGATCGGGCGCGATTTGGCCGCAAGGAGAGAACCGGCTTCCTCTTCGGGGCGGGTGCGGGGGCGGGGGCGACGGCGGCGGCGGGTGTGGGGGCGAAGGACGCGGGTGTGGAGCCTTGCGCCCTCCTCCTCTTCACGCCGACGTGCGTGGAGGCCACCATACCGGCCACCACGGCGGCGCTCGGCGCGGGGGCGGCGGGAGGTGGCTGCGCGGGGGCGCTCGAGGCGCGGCCGGGCGCGGGGTTCGGCGGCGGGACGGGGGCGCTCGCGGGAAGGGCCAGCGGGGCCTCCATGGCCGGCGGCGGGGCGGGGGCGCTCGCGGGAAGGGCCAGCGGGGCCTCCATGGCCGGCGGCGGGGCGGACGAGGGCCGGCGGCGGCGCAGGGAAGGAGGAGGGCTCGAGCGGTTGAGGGATTTTTCCCTCCCGCGACGCATCGTTGACCAGAATGAAGGGCCCTGTGTTTTTGCCTCTCAACCCGTATTTGTGCAGGTTGGGATGAAAAATGAGGGTTCGGCCTCCAAATTTTTTTGAGGGTTTACGGGTTTGAGGGCTCTGTCCCGCGCTAACTTTCGGCCTCAACCGTCAAAAAGCGGTTAATTTGAGGGTTTGACCAGTTTGAGGGCACTGCTAGTGATGCTCTTAGCTGGGCAAAGAATAAGCTTGTAAAGCAGATCCATCGTGCACCTTATGACGTCGAAACTGTCGATTGCCACGTCGCCGGACGCACAATCAATCACTCGCGCGCAAGTGATAGAGTAGAAGCCGGAGCCGTGCCTGATTTGAAGCAGAAAAAATAGCATTCAGTCTACGTACAAATCCAAATCAGTGCAAGAGGGAATACAATATTTATCCGTAGCACTATAGCAAAATACCTGACGCAATTACGTCCTATATGATTGTGGAACACTGGTTGCCAGTCGCCAGAACAGATGTCAACGCCAAGCAGCGCCATCAACCTACCGTGAAGCAGCTGGAAGTTTTGCCTATGTTTGTTCTCCACAGAACCCGTAGTCGTGTTTAGAGCAGAAGGGTCAGCCACAGAGAATGTCCGGATCAGGACATCCCAGGAATAACACACCCACGAGTTCTCAACTTGGACAACAGCAACGAACTACAAAACGGTCGTTAGATTTACAAGCAAAAAAAAAGAAACAAGAGATAACAAGATTTTCTCCACACCTCGCGGCAGAGACTGATATCGAATCCGATATAGCCGACAGAAAACATTTCGCGGTCAGACAAATGGGAAACACCGTTCCCCAGGGCACGGAGCTGCTACCAAAATTAAAAAGAGTTAGTAGTTTTTTTTTCCCACGTGTACAACAAATAATAAATGCATATGTGGGAACTAAAGTACATCACCACGAACGTAGCAGTCAGAAAAAGACGTGGGACATATGATGGATCCATTGAGTGTTTCATGGCCTGATCTCCGTTAAGAAAACGGACAGCGCCGTCACAAAGCGGGACATCCAAATCACTAGTCCCGTTGACAACACTTTTAATTTTAAGCCCAGACACGCGAACAAATGGATGCCCTTGCATCAGAATCCAATCCCTGCATTGGTCCATCAGTAGTCAACCAGTTATCAGCAAAGATGGCAAAGACAAGATGGCAAAGACATCATCAGTTTGAATAAAGCACACCTCTCTAGAGCATGCTTCGGCGCCTCCTTTGTAATCCAGGTCATTACACCGTGGGCAGCAGCAGATACATCACCGTCCACAGAAAGGCCAGGATGAACACAAGAAGCCTTCCGTTTACCAGAGGCAGCAGGAGCTACAAGGTTTTCAACAGAATTAGCTCTGTCTTTGAAAAGCGCAAGGATGTCCCCGTTGTTCATACCCTGAGCAGCAAGGGCAACCGCGATCGCCCTTTTGAACTCACCCCACCTAAATATAGTCGATTTTTCATCAGCATAATAAAGAAGCAATTTCGATCATATTTTTCACAACAAAAGAAACTCCCTTTTTGATTTATGTACTGCTAAAAATACATACCCGTTGACGGGCCACTGGATAGCTTTGCGAGCATCTGGCCCGACAAAGTAAGCGTCCACCAAGCTTTGCAAGGTAGGCGTTTGCGGCAACTGGAGTTGTTGCACAACAGTACCCAAGTCAACAATCGCCTGCTTAAGATCTTGGTTGGTCACTCCAGAGCTTCCACCATCTAGCGAGACGGACCGGCGTGCAATTTGCTTGACCAGATCGGTGAGTTCACCCATTTCACGCCTAAGCTCGAGCCGATCCACCTCCGCCCGCTCCGCCGCTTCAGCAGCGGACACAGCCGCCAGCTTTGCAGCCCGAATATCCTCTAGGGAGGGACGGGAGCAGGTGGCGCCCTACAAAAAAATCCCCGCACAATCACAAACATGAACTGAACGAGTATGTACAGTGAAGACGAAGGGAGAAGAGCGAGCGATCTAACTTACCTCCGGTTGAACAAGAGCTCCTCTCCCATGGTCAACGCCAAAACAACCGAGAAGATCGGGGGCATAAACCTGCATGCGATATACGAGGAAAACAATTTTAAAGAAGAGATGTGGGGGAGGGGGAGAAATAAGGATATGTACTAGCTAGCAGAAAAGAGAAGATAAAACACGAGGTGCACACTTCAACTTCAAACTGCTCATCACTGGTTAAAATCGAAGCAAGAGTAGAAGAATGCGTAGTCTCCACGCGGCTAGCCATGGAATGGAAGAACAGCAAGAGGAAGAGAAGCAGTATCTTATGTGGGGAAGCACGCGCGAGGAAGAAAGAAGGAATCACACGGCGTGCCCCAACAAAATAGCTGCGACGGTGCAGTGGGGGCTACGCGGGTGATGGCAACAGTTGAGCTTCAAGCGCAACTATCGGCAAAGACAAAAGCACACCTTTTTCCGAACTGTATATGTAGTACAAAGCATATTGTATTACGGAAATAATTAGGAACGGTCAAACTAGGCTACTCCCTCCGTCACGGTTTATTAGGCGTGCGCGTATCACTAGGTCGTCAATTTTACCAACTTAATATTAGTTATATATTATAAAAAATATATTATAAGAAAGTTTAGATGTTTTATTTTTTAATAATATAATTTTTATATTATATAATTTATATTATATAGGTTAAATTTGTGATCTAGGGATACGCGTTGCCTTATAAACTGAGACGGAGGGAGTAGGCTGTTTGTATGCTACCGGAGGAAGAAGAAAGGGAATATAGGGAAAGGCAGGTTGAAGAAACAAGGAAAGATAGCATAGACAGTGACGAAGGGATTTTCTCTCTTTTGGCGGCATGCAAAGCTTGACCCACACAGAGCATACTATATTATATTATATATACTTAGAATATTAATTCTCTCATCGTAGTACGGAGGGAGCAATTGGGCGCGTGATTTAACGAAAATAACTTTTTTTGACAATTTTTATAAAATGACTCTCGATTTGAAAATTTTCACGAAATAACCTGTTTGTCTAACGCCCGCCCCTAAGGCGTTAAACCCTACTGCATAACGCCACGGAGCATGGCGTTAGACCCCTCGCCATGTTGACCCACGTTGACCCGTGGTGGGTAGCATAACGCCTTGGAGTGAGGCGTTATGATGTAACCCTAACGCCTCTGTCTGTGGCGTTATGCGGCTGGAACCCTAACGCCTCCGTCCGTGGCGTCAGTCAGACCGGAGTTCCGGCCTCACGTCCTGACCGGGCTCGGTTAGGCAACGGATTTCGCACGGAGTTAGAGCGGACAACGCCATAACGCCTTAGATGGTGGCGTTACTGTGAGCCGTATAACGCCTTGAACTGGGGCGTTATGCGGCTGAATAAGCAGCCGCGCGTACCCGCCCGCACCCCCATCTCCCCCATTCCTCTCCCACCCGCGCCCGCGCTGAGCCGCCGCCCCCGTCGCCACTCTCTCCCTTTTCAAATCCCTCCCTCCAAATCCGTCAGTTCTGAGGCAAAATTGGTTGGATTTGGCATTCCTCCAAGTGGTGAAGGTATTCTCCCCCGAATCCCCTTGTTTTATTGGTTCAAATCTGAGGATTTTCTTCGAATTTAGCAAACCTAGTTCATCCTCTTATTTGGCAAATTTATTAGGTTGGGCTAAGGGATACGGTATGTGTAGGTTAGTAGTTCATCTTGTAGTGTAATTTTGGGTTAGTGTTCTTGTTTTATTGAATTGTCATTTATTTTTATTTTCTCATAGTAGTTAGAGTGATAAAGGAATTATTGTCAAACTTATTGTGTAGAGATGGTTTAGTGGTTTGTTGGGTACGATATAGAAAACTTAGTGTTTTATTGATATAGAGTGGTTATGATATAGATAAATTAGTGGTTTATTCGGTATTGATATAGAGAATTTAAGATATATTTTTGTTGTAGGATGTAGAGAATTTAATATATATATAGAAAAGTTAGTGTTTATTGGTTCATTGAGTTGAATATAGAGAAGTCAGTGCTTTTTTTGATATAGAGTTTTGTTATATCGATTTGGTAGTGCTTTATTATATATAGAAGTAATTATGGTATTTTTGTTGTAGGATGACGTCTCTTCTCCAAGACGTGTACGATAAGACGCACCGTGGGCGATTAATGTCGGAAGAAGTGGTTTTAGGCCATCTCCACTTGAGGTCTGGTGCGGCTGAAGGCCCGGACGTTGACGTTGACGATCCAAGGCGTCCGAAGATGCACTACGACGAGAGATACACGAAGTACATCCGGCAAACGGGCCTACTGCCGTTCGTGCAGCTTGTTCTTCGGGGGGTACCGAAGTTCAACCCATGTGCTATCACCGCACTTGTAGACCGATGGTGTCCGGAGACGCACACGTTTCACCTGCCTTGTGGGGAGATGACCGTGACGTTGCAGGATGTTTCAATGATCACGGCACTCCCCATCAAGGGGGACCCCGTTTGCCTTAACACGGATACCACCGGGTGGCGTGGTAATATGACGTGCATTTTGGGAAGGGAGCCAGAGATCCCACACAGGGCCGCTGGTGCACCCTTCGGTTGGATTGGTAGGAACTTTGGTAGATGCCCAGCGGAGTTAGGGGAGGACTCTGAAGAGGTGCAGCAGCATGCTAGGGCATATTTGTGGTATGTTCTCTGCAAGACCATATTTTCTGATGGTGGTGGCTCGATCGCGCCAATCATGTGGCTGCAGCTCTTAGTTGTTTGGGACCAGAAATGGAGTTGGGGTACAGCCGCACTCGCTTACTTGTATCGTCAGGTAACCCAACCCATCCGTTTATATTTCCTGTTAACGGTATAAGTGAATTTAGGGTATAACTTAATGTATATTTGCCCTAATAAAAATGAAAATTTTCCTTTTTTCTCTAGTTGGACGATGCTTGCCGTAGGGGTAGTACGGCGGCAGACTGTAATATTGGTGGTTGCATGTTGCTGCTGTCCATATGGAGCTGGGAACACTTTCCTATTGGGAGACCAGTTCCGGATTTGACCACCATTTGGGATGATCAAGGTGACCCGGACCGTATGGCAACATGGGCACACAGATGGGACAGAGTGAACCGTGAATGGGGCACTTCACGGTCCTTGTATCTCCAGTACACCAACGAGTTCGACACCCTAACCGCAGACATGGTAATCACTGAAATTATCCCCGCATATATGTATATTTTGTTTCCCCTGGTTATTTATAAAGTAATCTTCTCAATGCATAGGTGATTTGGGAGCCTTACGGTTCGGGGGATGATTTAGGGCGTGATATCACGTTCCTGCTGAATCGGAAATGCACTGAAGAACGTCATCTTTGGCGGATGATATGCCCGATGGTATGTTTTTTTGCAGTGGAGTGGCATTTGCCAAACCGGGTTATGCGTCAATTTGGATTGTACCAGAAGACTCCACCTGATTACAAGGACACGGATTTGGAGTTGCATGGGTAAGTCTGTCGTGTCGTATACGTGCTCATTAATGAACTAGACTTGTAATAGGAACTTAATTGTCATTTTCTTTTAATAGGATGGATAAGAAAAAGAAACGTGGTGTGAAGGATTGGCCAAAGAAGCATGCCAAATACATCACCGAGTTTAAGGTCATGGTTGATAAACTGGATTGGGAGCATCAGCACGGAGGTGTCCAAGAAGATGAGCGCCCTCACGATGCTGCAGCATTTGATGTCTACCTATCTTGGCTGACACCTAGGACTCGTGTTAAGCTACTTCCCCAGGCATTCACAAGCGACGACATCCGTATTGCTTCGAACCCCGACGGTTTTGACTTGGCCGAGTTGCCGTACAACAAGAAGATTAGGGAGCACTGTCAGCGTCAGGAGCTAGCCCCGGTGGTCAACTTCATGGTACGTTTCCTATTTCATCTTAAAATGCATCCCTTATGATGTGATGTACACTCAATTAATCTTATAGCACTAAATTCATTTTATAGCATGACACATTGTCGAAGCATGTGGGCGAGGCCACACATGCACTCCGTTACCCTATGGATCATCCAGAGTCTCAACGCACCCTCAGAAAATTTGTGGAGGTACGACGTGGCGTATTAACTTGGTTTCTTTCTTCGAATATGACCTTGGTCCAAGATCTTTACTTGTACCGCCATCAACTATTGCCTTCCGTGCGAGTCTTAGGTCACAAAACAATGGTGTCCGCTCATCCCGGCCAAATGCTTTCTTGAAGGCTTTCGCTTCCACCACCGTCAACCCATCCTCATCAATTTCTTCTTCCGGGCCTTCATACTCCAAGTCCAATGTATATGCTCGCGAGTACGGCATGTCATGATCCATATCTTCTTCTAAGCAATTTGCTTCCACATCTCCGATGTCATGGTTACGGAAGCCATGTTCCCCTGGATCACCCTCGGCATCCAAGCCTACTCTCTCGTCATGATTGTCATCGTTGTCATGACGATCATATTGGTTATTCAAAACCGGGCTCAAAGGTTGCGTCAAAGGAGGTTGGCTAATAGTTGTGTCATAAACTTCCGGCTCCGCCTCAACACGTGGTTCAACACGTTCACCCGGGCTAGGTCTTTCACTAGCAGAGGCAACGACATTCAAATCAATGTGCCGCCGAGGATCAACCTTCCTTGTGGCAAATAGCTCTAACGATTTGTCTTGTGAGTCCAAGACAACCGCCTTGTAAGCTTCCCAACGATTCTCGGAGTCAATAGGCATGATCTTCCACCGAATGTAATGATCGTACCCAACATTGTATCTTCCTTGCAAAACAACCACATCATTTGTGTCCATCCAATTCAACTCACTTCTGACCTTCCCCACAACATCGACAAAGGTAGGACTACAATCGAACACCATGACTATCTCTTCCGGGTCTCTATAATCAATGTCTCCTTTCGAAAAGCCCACAAAGTCCACATGATGAACATTCACGATTCTCGACAACATCTATGAACAATATGACAACAAATACTTAATAAAGACCCCAAAAAGCTAATTATTTCTCAAATCCCTATCTACCAACAAAATAGGGTTAGGGTTAGGACTTGTACCTACGGCTACAGTTAAGGTTAGGGCTAGCTCAAATTCATCCAAACAACCACATATAGTCAACATATCAAACAAATCTTAACATATAGCAATTACATCTAGGGTTCTCAAATAGAAGAACAAAACCAAATCTCAAGATTTTAGTTGGACAAGAATAAGGGGAACGGAGGAGATTACCTTGGACAATGCCGAGGAGACGAAATCCACGGAGAAAAGCTTCCGATTTGAAGGGGATTTGAGTGGGGCGGAGAGGGGATTTGGGAGCAAAGGGAAAGAAATTTTCGAGCTAGTGAAATGAGGAGGTAAGTGGGGATGCGGGGGCTGCAGCCCCCTTTACCACCACACCGAATAACGCCACGGACGGGGGCGTTACACATAAAGCAGCATAACGCCACGGACGGGGGCGTTATACTCCGGTACTATAACGCCTCACTCCAAGGCGTTATGCTACCCACCACGGGTCAACGTAGGTCAACATGGCGAGGGGTCTAACGCCATGCTCCGTGGCGTTACGAAGTAGGGTTTAACGCCTTAGGGGCGGGCGTTAGACAAACAGGTTATTTCCTGAAATTTTTCAAATCGGGGGTCATTTTGTAAAAATTATCATAAAAAAGGTTATTTTCGTTAAATTTCACCAATTGGGCGGCCGGGCAGTTCGGCACAACCGAGAAAAAAATGCGGCGAAAACAACTGATGCGTGACGTCTCACACGCTGACCAGAGGAAGCACGCAGCGACAGGGAGAACAGTAACGCGCGGCCATGTACTGGCGTCCACACCCATAGCCTAGCCTAGGCGCCCAGAACCCTATGAACTACTCCCTCCGTCCAAAAATAAGTGTCTCAAGTTTGTCAAAATGTGGATGTATCTAGACATGTTTTTATGTTTAGATATATTCATATTTTGACAAATTTAAGACACTTATTTTGGGACGGAGTGAGTAGTATATTTTTTAACACAAAATTACAAAGAAAGGACGCCGGAGAACTTTATTGATTCCGCTTCGTAACTTTTAAAACAAATATATAAATCGACGAAACAAACAAAAAAAACACACGCACGTTTATAACCGGATTAATGCTTGATGGATTTATAACCCAGCAAGCATTAATTTTTGCTTTATCACGCCAAATGAAGCATGGACTTGTGAGTCCAGCATAACAGCGTCGTCAACGCTGCGAGTGGCAACGTACATCACGCCGTTGGGGGACTCGGAGATGTCATAGTTCCTGTTGCCGACGGCTGGGGCTGGGGCGCAAAATGACGACGTGGAAGCGCAGCAGCTGCGTCCACGACAATGTCGTCGTCGCACGGAGGGTGAAGGTCGCGAAACTTGGGAGAAAGAGCGAGATCTAAGACGAACAAAAAAGTCAGTGGTGAGAAGCGGGGGTCTGGAGCATGATATTTTACCTGGTGACCACATTCGTGGTAGCAGGAGCCATGCTAAAAAAATAGTAGAGACAATGGGGGTGGGCAGGGAGATGCAAACAACAAAAACTTTACCCCTTCGCTCGTTAGGGTGGCGCCAGTAGCCACTTAAATGGGGAGGTCCTATTCACCGCGTTTAGCGGCGCGAACGGGTGGCGCCGCGCACCCCGCGCACTAGCGCTGGTCTGCTGGGCCGCGGCCCATCAGGGCATAAGGTAGTGTTTTCATTTTTTTCTTCTTATTTCTGTTTTTTCTTTCTTTTTTCTGTTTATAAAATCTGAAATGTTTTTAAAAAATCTGAATATTTTTTAAAACCGAATATTTTCAAAAATAAATATTTTTAAAACATGAACATTTTCAAAATTTGAACAATTTTTTATATTGAAAATTTTAAAAAATAGAAAAATATAATTAATTATTTTTAGAATCTACTTTTTAAATTAAAAATAATTTTTAAATATGTGTTTTTAATCTGCACAGTTTTTGAATTTGAACTTTTTCAAATGTGAACAGTTTTCAAATTTGAACATTTTTAAATATGAACATTTTTAAATGAATATTTTCAAAAGCATATAAAAATTTAATTTTTTAAAAAATTTAAAGAATTTTCAGGATTTGAACATTCTTAATCTGAACAGTTTTTGAATTTGAACATTTTTAAAATCTGAATATTTATTAAAAATGAATATTTTCAAAAGTATATACAATTTATTAAAAGTTTTGAAATTACGATTTTTGAATTTGAAACATTTTCAAATCTAAACAGTTTTTGAATTTGAACATTTTCAAATATGAACAGTTTTTGAATTTGAACATTTTCAACTCTGAACAGTTTTTGAATTTGAACATTTTCAAATCTGAACAGTTTTTGAATTTGAACATTTTTTCAATCTGAACGGTTTTAAAAAGTGAACAGAAAATGGCAATGAACGAAATTTATTTTTGAACGATTTTAAAAACTGAACATAAAATGGCGGTGAACGGAAAGTATTTTGAACGACTTAAAAAATGAACATGAAAGATCTATTTTTGAACGATTTTTAAAAGTGAACAAAAACTATTTTGGAACAATTTTAAAAGTGAACATAAAATATCGGTGAACAAAAGCTATTTTTGAACGATTTTAAAAAGTGAACAAAAAAGGTCAGTGAACAAAAATTATTTTTGAACAGATTTAAAAAGTGAACAGAAAAAAGATTTACGAACGAAAGTTATTATTAAACGATTTTAAAAGTGAACGATTGTCCGGGACGTTATCCCCGGTACCCCAAAGTTATGTGGTGGTTAAGTTAATAGAAGAGATAAATGGGAAATAAATAGGTAACGGATAATGGAAAAATGGAGAAGGGCTAACCTGGGCCGATTCTCCCCTCACCCGGCAGGCTACCAGGCAAACCCGGGTGGGCCGGATCCCCTCAACCCGGCTCCCAGCCACCCCGGGCCGAGTCTCCAGCACCCGGCTGGGCCGAGCTCCGATGACCCGGCTAGGCCGAGTTCCCCTGACCCGGCTGGGCCGGGATTCACTGATCCGGGTGGGCTGAGTCATGTCTCCGGGGTTCGGCTGGGCCGGGAATGCTTCATCCGGCTGGGCCGAACTGGCTCCACTCGGCTGGGCCGAATCATCGACCGGATCAACCAGGGAGTCGTGCTTCGATCGCTAGGAGACCGACTTACAGAGCTCCTGGTCGGGTCGCTCGCTGGCCGGATCGTAGCTATGAAGAGGAGACCGGCCTCCACACAACCAGACTGGATCATCTGCTGCATCCGGAGCCGAGGTGCAGGCAGCAAACTGGCATATTCCCTCTACATATATCAGTGCCAATTGCCCCAGAGGATCAGAATGAAGGACAACGAGACGAGGACAAGGACAGAGTAACGTGGCTACAGAGACAAGGACGTGACCAGAGTACAAGCTATGACGCGCCAACAGTGTGGATTAGACCCCAGTAGTCATTTCACCTGCAGTGTGGCATAGTGTTGTGTGCAGTGTTCTCTGGGGCACCACTTGTCCCCTGGGCTCCCCTTTATAAGGAGCACCAGGGGGAACGCTCCCAGGCAGCATGGGAGGCTCATTTTCCCCCCAAGCTCTCTACTAGCACCTCTGCTCCATTAGAAACTTAGTGCTGCCTAGTTTAGACTTAGATACACACCTCAAGGAGCACCGGTGTAATACTTTTCATACACCACCATATATAGATCAGACAAGCAGGAGTAGGGGTTTTACTTCCTCACGAGGGCCCCGAACCTGTGTAAACCGTGTGTGTTCATCTTTCTGTGTGTGCGTATTCCTACGCATAATCCCTCCCCGAATCCTCTAGCGTCCATCGGCCCCAAACTTAAGCCTACCCCTAGGCATCTGTTGTTCACCACGACGACAACGATAATTATTTTTGAACGATTTTAAAAAGTGAACAGAAAAAAGTCGGTGAACAATAATTACTTTTGAACAGATTAAAAAAGTGAACAAAAAATTTTATGAACAAAAGTTATTTTCGAACAATTTTAAAAGTGACGAAAATGATTTATTTTTGAACGATTTTTAAATTGAACAGAAAAATGAAAAATGTCGGTGAAAAAAAATATTTTTGAAGTGAGCAGAAAATATCGGTGAACGGAAACTATTTTTGAACGATTTTAAAAGTGAACAAAAACATATCGGTGAACAAAAACTATTTTGAAAATGAATGAACTTTTTAAATTTGAAAGATAAACATTTTTTGAATATGAACAAATTTTAAATGTAAATATTTTTGAAACATTTTTCAAAAATCATAAAAACGTGAAAAATGAGAAAATAAAAAATATTGAAAAAAAAACAAAAATTAAACATAAAAAACAAAAACAAAAAATATACGAAAACAAAAAAGAAATAGAAAAGAAATGAAAAAAGTAATTAAAATATTAAGAATTTGTTTTAAACATTTCCAAAATATTTTTGAAATCATATGAAAGTAAAAAAAGCAAACGAAAAAGAAATATAAAAAATAGAGAAGAAAAAGAAAAGAAAAAGGAAAGAAAAGAAAAGAAAAGAAAAGAAAAAGAGCGATAATTATTTTTGAACGATTTTAAAAAGTGAACAGAAAAAGGTCGGTGAACAATAATTACTTTTGAACAGATTTAAAAAGTGAACAGAAAATTTTTATGAACAAAAGTTATTTTCGAACAATTTTAAAAGTGACAAAAATGATTTATTTTTGAACGATTTTTAATTGAACAGAAAAATGAATAATGTCGGTGAACAAAAAATATTTTTGAAGTGAACAGAAAATATTGGTGAACGGAAACTATTTTTGAATTATTTTAATAGTGAACAAAAACATATCGGTGAACAAAAACTATTTCAAAAATGAATGAACTTTTTAAATTTGAAAGATAAACATTTTTTGAATATGAACAAATTTTAAATGTAAACATTTTTTGAATTTTTTTTCAAAAATCATAAAAAAGTGAAAAATGAGAAAAGAAAAATATTGAAAAAAACGAAAATAAAAAATAAAAAACAAAAACAAAAAATATACGAAAACAAAAAAGCAATAGAAAAGATACGAAAAAAGTAATTAAAATTTTAAGAATTTTAGTTTTAAACATTTCTGAAATATTTTCGAAATCATATGAAAGTAAAAAAAACAAACGAAAAAGAAATATAAAAAAACAGAGAAGAAAAAGAAAAGAAAACAGAAAAGAAAAAGGAAAGAAAAGAAAAAAGAATGAAAAAAGGAAAATCGTCAATGGGCCAGACCGAAAAAAAAGCAGAAAAGAAAAACTATAAATGGGCCGGCCCGTTGCGGCTAAAGGGTGCGCGGCAAGACCTAATTTTGCCGCAACGGGCGGCAAATAGGAATTGGCCTTAAATGGGACCTCCTATGTCTAGCTGGAAGCGAGTCGTATATTCGACTCGCCTGCACGATTCGTTTCTCGCTGACGGCCCATTTAAGCTGTAACAGTTGTTTCTTCTGTTTGTTCCTTCTTCTGGTTCCAGACGCCTGGTTCGACCGTTTACGCGTTTTTTTTGTTTCTTCCTTCTTGCCATTTTCCCGGTTCAACTCTGGTTGCCCAGATTTTTTCTTCTTCTTTAATTTTTTTCCCGCAATTAAACTGTCTTCTTCTTAGCAATTGTACGTGAACTGACGTCATCACATGTTTTCACTGGCAGCATACAGTAGTGTCTTAAAATACAACACGAGCTGGCATACAATTAAAATAATAATGTATTAAAACATTTATTTTTTTATTTCATTATTTTTGTTTGGTGTTTATTTCTTTTCTATTTTTAATCTAAACCAATTTCAGATGTTAATTTTTTCAAAATATGAACCATTTTCAAATATGAAATTTTTAAAAGTTTGAACATTTTTTAAATCCGATTTTTTTTAAAAAAATAAAATTTAAAATTTTAACATTTTGGAATATTGACATAAAAACAATAAGAAATAAACGTAAAAATGAAAATTTTGGATGAACCGAAAATAGTAGTGAACCAAAAATACCGGTGAACCAAAAATACCGACGAACCAAAATAATAGGGAACCGAAAAGGAATCAACATTCGGATAAACCAATTATAATAGTAAAACAAAAATTCGGGTGAACCGAAAATAATAGTGAACCAAAAATTCGGGTGAACCAAAAATACCGGTGAACCAAAAATAATAGTAAACCAAAAATGTCGGTGTACCAAAAATAATAGTGAACCAAAACAGCAGGTGAACCAAAAGTAATATTGAACCGAAAAATAAAGTGAACCAAAAATAATAGTGAACCAAAAATATCGATGAACCAAAAAAAAGTGAACCAAAAACTGTCGGTGAACCGAAAATAATAGTGAAACAAAAATACCGGTGAACCAAAAATAATAGTGAACCAAAAATTTCAGTAAACCAAAAAAATATTGAATCAAAAATAATAGTGAACCAAAAATGCCGGTGAACCAAAAGTAATATTGAACCGTAAAATAAAGTGAACCAAAAATACCGACGAACCAAAAATAATAGTGAACCAAAAATGTCGGTGAACCAAAAATGTCGGTGAACCGAAAGTAATAGTGAACCAAAAATACCAGTGAACCAACAATAATAGTGAACCAAAAATTTCAGTAAACCAAAAATGTCGGTGAACCAAAAATAATAGTGAACCAAAAAACCGACGAACGGGAAAATAATAATGAACAATAAAAAAACTAAAATTCGGGTGAACCAAAAGTAATAGTGAAACGAAAATAGATTTTTGAATAATGGTTCATATTGAAAATGGTTCAGATTTGAAAATTATTCATTTTGAAAAATCATTCAGAAAAAAATGGAAATGATTCGGATTTTGAAAATATGGAAAAATAATATTTTTCAAATAAACTAAACTGAATAAAGACAGAAAAAAGAAACATAGAATAAAGAATAAAACAAAAGAACAAAACAAAAAGAATAAAAACAAATGAGAAAACAAAAACAGACAAGAAATAGTAGGACAAATAATGAAAAGAGAACATTAATCGGAACGTAGTTCAGTGGTTATGCTCTCTATCCTCATCCGCGGCCGTCGTGGGTTCGAATCTCGCCGCTCGTTAGGGTGGCGCCAGTAGCCAGTTAGGGTGGCGCCAGTAGCCAGTTAAATAGGCGAGGGTGGTGGAAGGGACAATGAGCTGTCATGATAATGTTAAGTTTCTGGTGGCACTGGTGCAAATGCTCCCAAAGTCCTAGTCATATGCAGTGAGACCGTTAACCTCGCTCTTTAGGGTTGCGCAACGGAAAACAAAAAAAATCTCCACTAAGCAACAACCAAGATCTATTTATGCAGGTACAAGTAACAGGTTAGATCTATTTGTTACCGACATCCTGTAGCGGAAGTAGATGTCGATGAAGCCTGTGGTAGATCCTCGTAGCCATGCCGAGGTACGAGGATGTTTCCGGCTCGATGAAGATCTCCATGACTAAGCCTAGTCATGAAGATGTCGCCGGTTCCCCGATCCATGTCTTGAGAGTCCAACTGAGCAAAGGGTCAATCCGCCGGTAATTCGACATCTCACCCCTCTGAGAGATCGCACACATCCGTCTTCTCCAGTCCAGCAGGGCTTCGCCGTCCAGGGCTAGGCACTACCGGTGAATGCTAATAGTGGAGTTCCCAACACATGGGAGAGAGAGAGAGAGATTAGATCTAGATATAACAGAGAGAGAGGACACCTCTAAACTAGAGAGGACACCTCTATTCTCATTATATTAAGATTTCATCAAGAGAGAGAAGGAGGGGCACCTCCACAACTCCAATGCGTGTGGGGAGGACGGGTTGCCCCTCCCCTCTTTATATAGGTGGAGGAGGAGGGGGTGGGGCGCCCTAGGGTTCCCTAGGGCCGGCCGCCACTTTGCCTTGGCCACCAAGGAAGTGGTGAGGGCCCCCTTGGGCCCCTAGAGGCCCAATTAGGCCACCCCCTTCCTTGGCCCTTAAGGCAAGTGGGGGTGCCCCCTAATGGGCTTCAAGGGCCCATGTGGCTGTCCACCACGTGGCTAAGCCATGTGGGCACCCATGAAACCCTCCGAAACGTTCCGAAAAGGTTTTGGAACCTTCCAGATCCTTCCTAGACCTTCTAGTGCTCATTAGGGTCTCCGGGGACCATCCCGGGACTCCGGAATTCTCCCGGTTTCCTCCAAATATTTTTATCAATAGAAACTATTTCTATGATACCGGGAAATCTTATGTCCGCATATTTCTCTCTTATAGTCTCGAAATAAATCCGATAATTATAGAAACTATTTCTATAAATCCGGAACATCTTATGTCCGCCTTTTAATCTCTCCGATAATATAAATATATTATCGATCACGCAGAAGAACTTATTCTGGTGATACTTTCTCATGTTTCCAGACCTATAACATTCACTAAAGACTAAAGAAGACTTAAGCGTGTTACCCTACAAGTTCGATGACGAGTGGACATGACCTAGTCAATAACCAATAGCGGAGCCATGGACGCCCATGATGATTCCCATTGTTATACGTGCTCTTTTGAACCTGTTAGTTCCCATGTGCATTCCTATTGCTTCATGATACTTATCAATACCCGAGGCAAGATATTGCGACAACCTGTAATACAACAATTTGATCACTGTGTCATATTATCCACGTTGCTGGTATGATACCTTTTCTCGTTGCCGTATTCCGGTATCCCCATGATTAATATCATGCCTTGTACGTGCATACTTATTTTGGATACTTTCATACTGAGTGGGCCCTGGATGTATCTCTCTATTGTGTAGAGGAGCAATTCCCAATTTTGGATCATTAAGATCGACGTATGTTCTCCGCATTACCCAGAATCTACCATTTTGATCACCCAGTTACGGATGTGATACTTGATAGAAACTAAAGCAACCTTTCGATCATACGCGATCATAACATGTCCTCATGGTCTAAGGATATACCCATGTTAACTATCTATGATTTACTATATTTTAGGATCTCGTAGTAAATCAAACGGTTGGGTAAGTCCAGCACCATTGTACCATTAACAAAGTGCTCCCACCGTTGTTGGTATACATCATACCCATGACCAGAAAAACATGGTCATCAAACAATAATGAGTTAGTCTTACAGGCAAGACTAGGACCTTTATAATGTCTTCATGTTCTACACGTGCGTGTGGTTTTCCTCTGAATCTCAGATTCAGGAACCACCGCAGTTATAGCATAGAGTATGAACGTTAATTATGATGCAGATATTAATAATAATCTAATTATTATTGCCTCTAGGGCATTACCTCCAACACGCTCAACTTATCTAGCCAGTCAAATTCTAGCGATAGTTCTTCCTTTTGTTTAATCATCTCACTTTCAAAGTTAGCATTCCATCCTTTAAAAAAATTCTCAGCTCTCTGCCTTTGTTTTGCCAGATCTCTAGATTGTTTTCCCCTGAAGCTTTGTCCCAAGATGTTGGTGACAATTTCTTCTATGCTAGATCTTAGTAACCAACAGTTTTCGAATTTGAATTATCTTGGAATTTTTAAAACCTCCTACAGAAATCAACAAAGGGGTGTGGTCTGATAACTCTCTTGTAAGTGCAGTTATAGTCACCAGGGGAAAAAACTCCTCCCAATTTGGGGAAACCAAAACCCTGTCAAGCAATTCATAAGTTGGATCCTTATGATTGTTTGACCAAGTGTATTGTCTCCCACTTAACTGTAACTCCATTAATTCTCCTTGCGAAATAATGGCATTAAAAAGTAGGGAACCCTAAAAGTACACTCCATCTGTTAAAACCACAAGGTTTGTTCTTGTCCTACCTCCCCTAGAATTCGAGATGAAGCCGTTTAACATTTTTTCCTTTTTTTTCCCTCCCTCTTCTCAACACAGTCCAGCGTCTTGACAGAGAAAACCTCATTCGAGAATTTACTCGCCGGAGCCCCATCCAAACCAGCTGCACAAAATTTCAACAGATTCACATTTTCCATTTTCCTTTCCATTTCATCTTGATTAATAATGAGCAATTCCTTCAGTATTTTGTCTACATTACTAGGATGTAGATTAACACTGACGAATTCATCATTCTTATCTTTATTCTTACTTTTTTTTTCAAACATAGCTATTCTGGCTTGTTCTTGAAGACGAATTAAATCTAAATTATGTTCCACAAGCTCCAAAGATGTACCTCCGTTTGGAGTATATACTGAAGCTAAAGATTCAAAGTATCGTCCAGCTCTAATTAAATAAGTGCCAACAGCAATAGCTAGACCAGATTAATCAAAGAGACAAGTGGCTACATAGCATCTAGATCCAACAACTCTACTCGCGAATCCCCCATTGCTGTGCTAACTGGCAAACACCCAACTCACTTCTACAGTTTACCAAGCCTGAGATCTCGATGGCCATGGAGCTTTCGTTGACCATGGCCGTCGCCATGCCTCTCCTCCTGCTCGTACCTCTACTCTTCTTCCTCTGCTTACGTCGAGAAACCAGGAAGCGGCCAAGCGCCGACGGCCTCAAGGCCTACCCCATCATCGGCAAGCTCCCGCATTTCGTCAAGAACCAGGACCGCCTCGTCGAGTGGTCGGCTGGCGTTGTCAGTCGTTGCCCGACGCACACCATGTTCTTCAACTTCAAAGGCATCGGTCTCATGGCCGGTGCCATCACTGCAAACCCGGCAAATGTGGAATACATCGTGAAGACCAACTTTGAAAACTACGCCAAGGGTGAGTTTGTGGTGTCTGTTATGGCGGACTTCCTTGGCCACGGCATCTTCAACTCGGACGGCGACCAGTGGCTTTGGCAGCGCAAGGCCTTCAGCCACGAGTTCAGCAAGCGGTCGCTGCGAAACCTCGTGGTGAGCACCGTCCGGTTTGAAGTCGTCGAGCGTTTGCTCCCGCTGCTCTCCCGGGCAGAGCAAGGTGGCCTGACGCTGGACGTGCAGGATGTTCTTGAGCGCTTTGCGTTCGATAACATCTGCTGCATCGCCTTCGACGAGGACCCGGCGTGCCTCACCGAGGAGGGCTTGGGGGCGAATGGGCGTGCAGAGTTCATGCACGCCTTGAACGACGTGCAGATCATTATGATGGCCCGGTTCATGTCGCCGGTGAAGTGGGGATGGCGGATCAAGAAGCTACTCAACATGGAGCCAGAGAGGCGGATGAGCGAGGCGCTGGCCACGATGCACTGCTATGTCGACAGGATCGTCCGTGAGCGCAGCGAGAAGGGAGAAGTCGGGTTGGCGCGCAAGGATGACTTCCTGTCGAGCTTTGTCTCCAGTGGCGAGCACAACGGCGACGAGAGCCTTCGTGACATGGTCACCAACATCATCCTAGCCGGGCGGGACTCGACCTCCTCGGCGCTCACTTGGTTCTTCTGGCAGGTGTCAAAGCACCCTGAGGTGGAGGACAAGATCGTGTGCGAGGTACGCACGGTGCGGGCGGCCAGCGGGAGCACGGACGCGGCGGCGTTCAGCTTCGACGAGCTGCGCGAGATGCACTACCTGCATGCGGCAATCACGGAGTCTATGCGGCTGTACCCACCCATCGCCATGGACTCGCGGTGCTGCCAGCACGACGACGTCCTGCCTGACGGCACATTTGTGGGCAAAGGTTGGCAGGTTTCCTACAATGCGTATGCCATGGCGCGGTTACAGGAGATATGGGGTAAGGACTGCGCGGAGTTTAAGCCGGAGCGGTGGCTCGACGAGAAGGGAGTGTACCGGCCAGAGAGCTCGTTCAAGTACCCCATATTCCACGCCGGGCCGAGGATGTGCCTCGGCAAGGAGATGGCTTACATACAAATGAAGTCGATTGTGGCGTGTGTGCTGGAGAGGTTCAGCTTCCAGTTCGTCGGAGGCGAGGAGCGGCCAGGGCTTGTGATCTCAGTGACCTTACGGATGGAGGGCGGCTTGCCGATGCAAGTGAAGAAGAGGGGGCACTAACCCGCTTCCTTTGCTCCTCTCCCACGCCTTCTGGTTTTAGTTGTAGAGATGAAGTCCATGGTGGCTTGTGCGTGTTGGAGAGGTTCAGGTTCAAGATATCGTCAGAGGCAGCATGTGGCATCCTGGTCTCGTGATGTCGCTGACGCTGCGGATGGGAGGCGGCGTGCCGATGCAGGTGAAGAAGAGAGTGGGCTAGCTAGGATGCTTGTAAGGTGTCAAGGTGGGATCCCGCCGGGATGTCACTTTTAGTGTATTTTGCCTTTTCTAGTTCAAAATTTTGTGCCAAAATTTACACTAGTAAAATCAAAATGCACTACAAGTGGGACTTAGATGGGATCCCACTTGACACCCTAGATGCTTGGACGAATCTGTTTCTTCCCTGCTCATAGTGTTGCTCTGTACTCCACTTCTGTAGTGTTTTCGCTTGGTTTAGGAAATAAATCTTCAACTGTTGGACGAGTAGTTGATGCAATGTTGTTCTACACTTATGCAAAATCGATACATCACTTACTGGAAAGGTAAGAAGAAATGGCACGCTTGTCTTCTCCAAACGGCCTACCGAGTTTGATACGCTGCGCCAATTGGGAGGGGAAGGGGACAGACACTTCTCATCAGTTTTCTTTCTTTCTTCAACCGTCTTCAGGGTGACTACCTATGGCTTGTTGATGAACTGTGTTCCATGGAGAAAGCACTCTCAGACTCTCAGTAGTAGAGTAGAGAAGCGAGCTAGCTACTGGGAGAAGACGCCACGCCACACGTGAAATCGGCATGGGTTCAGAATAGCACTTCAGCAGCAGATTATTCAGTCTATCATTGCTATAGTGTGACTGCTGGATGCAGTGTACCACACGTACATCCAAGCTAACGAACTTATCGTGACTCATGAGTTTCTCCTGTGGATGCTGGAGACAAACTTGTTAACACTGAAATGGGATAATGATCAGCATGGGCGTGGAGATTCAGGGCTTGTGTGCAAACACACATTTCAAGGACTACTGTCTCTCTGCTCTTCAAGGATTAACCCAATTGCCAGCTGATGCCCAATGGTATTGACTAGTAATACCAAAAATGGGTACCAAATTCATGCACAAAGTGCTAGGGTGTAGCATGCCTTCACCTACCCGTTTGGAGTTCAGAAGTTTCCTTGCATTCCTGTATGTATTGAACCATTTGATGTACTTTTACAAAATCACAATATCCCTGCCTCGGGCTCAGCTTGTAAATGCCAAATACTTTTGTTGCACCTGGATGGTAGCTGATCAACACTGAAGCAACACTAACTGTTCAAGTGTAACGAAATATAAGCTTCTTTTCTTTCAGTAGGGACTATAACCTGTGCTGTTTTTACTAGTGTTTATTCGTGATTCGGTCGTGTTCTAGTGATATTTTTGGTTATGTTTGAGCTGACGGTTCAGTTGCATACTTAGTTTGATTAGTTGCCAGGAACCACCTTAACTTTCCCGGGGACATGCCTGCCATATGGCAGAAAGCAAAGAGAGAACTTTGAGCATTGATAGATTTTGAATTCCTCAAAGAGAGGAGTGGTTATATAACATCAAAGACCTAACAACTCTACTTAACAATCCCGCTTGCGTTGCTAACTGCCAAGCACCCAACTCACTCCTACAGTTTGGACTTGGCAAGTCTGAGATCCCAGATCACCATGGAGCTATCCATGACGTTGGCCCTACCCAAGCTCCTCCTTCTGCTCCTACCTCTACTCTGCTTCCTTTCCCTATATCGAACCACCAGGAAGCAACCTCGCGCCGGCGGGCTCAAGGCTTATCCCATCGTCGGCACGCTCCCACACTTCATCAAGAACCAGCACAGCCTCATCGAGTGGTCCGCCGATGTTATCGCTCGTTGCCCTACACACACCATGTTCTTCAACTTCAAGGGCCTTGGACTCAAAGCCGGCGCCATCACTGCTAACCCAGCCAATGTGGAATACATTGTGAAGAACAACTTCCAGAACTACCCCAAGGGCGAGTTCGTGTTTTCTGTAATGGAGGACTTCCTTGGTAACGGCATCTTCAATGCCGATGGCAACCAGTGGCTTTGTCAGCGCAAAGCTGCCAGCCATGAGTTCAGCAAACGCTCACTGAGAAACTTCGTGGTCAGCACAGTCCGGTTCGAAGTCGTCGAGCGTCTGCTGCCGTTGCTCTACCCAGGCTGAGGGAAACGGCCGGACTCTGGATGTACAGGACATTCTAGAGCGCTTCGCCTTCGACAACATCTGCTGCGTCGCTTTCAACGAGGACCCAGCGTGCCTCACCGAGGAGGTCCTTGGGGTGAATGGGCATGCCGAGTTCATGCGCGCCTTAAACTACGCGCAGAGCATCATCATGGCCCGGTTTGTGTCACCATTCAACTGGGCATGGCGGATAAAGAAGCTACTAAACATGGAGCCAGAGAGGAGGATGCGTGATGCGCTCGCTACGATCCATGGTTACGTCGACAGGATTGTACGCGAGCACAGGGAGAAGGGAAGAGCCGGGCTGGCACACAAGGAAGACTTCCTGTCACACTTCGCCTCGAGTGGAGAGCACAGCGACAAGAGCCTCCGTGACGTGGTCACCAACTTCATCGTAGCTGGGCGGGACACGACCTCCTCAGCGCTCACTTGGTTCTTCTGGATGTTGTCTGGTCGGCATGAGGTGGAGGACAAGATCGTGCGTGATATCTTCACAGTACGGGCATCCAGCAGAAGACAGGATGCGGCATTCAGCTTCGACGAGCTGCGCGAGATGCACTACCTGCACGCTGCAATCACAGAATCCATGCGGCTATACCCGCCCGTGGCCATGGACTCGCGCTGCTGCCAGCACGACGACATCCTTCCTGATGGCACATTTGTGGGCAAAGGTTGGCAGGTCTCCTACAGTGCGTATGCCATGGCGCGGTTAGAGGAGATATGGGGCAAGGACTGCGCGGAGTTTAAGCCGGAGCGTTGGCTCGACGAGGAGGGTGCATTTCGGCCCGTGAGCCCATTCAAGTACACTGTCTTCCACGCCGGTCCAAGGATGTGCCTCGGCAAAGAGATGGCCTACATACAAATGAAGTCCATAATTGCGTGTGTGCTCGAGAAGTTCAGCCTCCGGTTCGTCGGTGGTGACAGGAGGCCGGGGCTTGTGTTCTCGTTGACGTTGCGGATGGAAGGTGGCTTGCCGATGCAAGTCAAGAAGAGGGGGTACTAAATGGCTAGGCATGTCCCATTAGCGTACAAGTTGCTCCTCTCTCATGCCTTCTGGTTTTACTCCTAGATATTCAAGTTCTAGCTAGTTTTGAGGCACTAGATTCAGCAGTCTATAAATTCACTAGATAACCGAACAAAGAACAAGGCGGTCCTAAAACAGAATAGGAAAGGTGATGAATGTATTCCAATGACTACCTGAAGTGTTCCTCCAAAGATGCAACTTTTTCCAAAACTGTTAAGATGTAGTTAAGCAGCAATACTACACAAAAAATACTTGGATGATAATATCACATTCGAATCCTACAAAATTATAGAATGTGGCGTTGAAGATAATATGATCTCACTAAACAACATAGTATTAAAGATCGCCACAACCAGAAAGGATAAATTGCACAGGTGAGATTGTATTTCAGAGATCAAGTTATTAACCAAAACAACAGGGAAAGGATGTGCAGCAATTGTTACAGATGAACATGGCTGAGAACATGGGATGTAAAAACAAGTAAAACTTACAGGTAGACCACAGAGAACCTCAAAGTGCAGAGCAATCAGAACTTTGTCCCAGTGGGTGAGTTTGTCTTTGTGCAAAGAATCTTCCTTCCTCTGGCACGTCTACGCTTCAGGACCTTTCTTCCAGCAGTAGTCCGCATCCTCCTTCGGAAACCATGCACACGGGCAAGTGACTTCCTAGATCTTGACCTCTTGGTCAGGCAGAGGGCAGCCTTTCCAGCCCTAATCTGCAGGCCACGGGGCCTTCGTGTAGTTAATCTGTTGTAGCTGAACTCAATTCCCAAAGACGAACCTGAAATACAAAGTGTTAAGATATCATAATACTGAATTCAGTTTTAGGTCACCTGCACTAGGATCTGACACAGAAAACCTTTTTTCGTGAACATGCATGAGGCTTCCGGGTCATTGTAATAGGGACAAAAGGTTGTTTTGGTACAAGGACAGAAATTCTCTAATGTATTATTAGATAAATGTTCTAATGGATCAAAAGAGAAGCTCCACACCAGAGGTTACAACTAAGTTCTCGTACTCTCGGTGATCACGGGCTACGTTCAGGCCTCCACTCATTGGGAGTGTTCCTGATTTTCTCTGAGAATCACTGGTGCACATAAAATCGAGAATTTGCTAACAGATGTAACGAACAAGCATATTTAGAAATAAATATTTAGTCCCCGTTGCTGTTCTCCGAAGATTTCTGTGTTTGGGAAAAAATCTACTACATATCATTGGGTCACATCCCCCTAACCCCCCCCCCCCCCCCCCCCCCCACACACACACACACACAGCTAGTAGTTCATTTATTGTAACATTGTCGTGTTTATTTAGAAGGATACTGGGTGACTTTTATGTGGTAGACAAACTGGTATCGGGTTTGAGTCTCTGGGTCTAGATTGTTGAGGTTGCCAGTTTATATTTTACCCCTTTTAGACGATCCATTTCATTGCATCAGTCAATCTTTTAGTTGCAGTTGCTTCCTCGAACATGAGTCCCAGTTAAGGAAACATGAATTACGGCTATATCCAAATGTTCTGAGAATTGGACCAATGTCTATATGATTAAGTGCTTCTGATCGGGGGGCTTCAAGCCCTCGAATTCAGATACATTGCCTGGTTGTGTCCAGTTGCTTTCCGAAAACTTGAGTTATAGGAAACATGAATTTGAGTAATACATAGCTGGTTTGTGAGACTTTGCAATGTCTACATGATTCAGGGTTTTAAGCTCTTGGATTCAGATGCACATGACACTAGAGTCTAGAGGAATATTGCAGGGAATGGAGGGAAAAACAAGAACCTTCAGGAGTGCACATTTTCCTAATCTTGATATTTCTTTTCACTCAAACTAACCCCTCAAATGTGAACACCGTCACTGTCATGTTTGGACACCAAATTTTTTTTTTTGGGTCTAATACTTGAAAGACTTATGCAAAACTTGCGCCCTTGGAATTAATCACAAGAGTATTCATCCTCTGGGCCGAGCATTGTAGATCTTATGGCACCATGTCAATCAGCAAAAAGGTCCACACTGACTGATGGAACTTAAGATTTTCGATACAAAATGCTGGAGAAATCTAGGATTGTTCGTATTTTGACATTTTCCTTCGCCACGCTAAACAAAGCTCGAAGTGCCTAATTTCTGCCGTTTAATACTTTGGACTAACACAAAGAGTGTCAATTGGGGTTGCGATTCGGTGAAGCAACTATGCAGGCTCACTCTCTCTTCAGAATGTTTTACTTTCTTTGTGTCGCTGATTTGTAGAGCGTGTGACAGAAGAAGCCCAGAATATAATACATCATCATGGCATCGTCGAACAGAAGAACATCCGCAGTTTGACACATGTACGGTTCAAACACGACATTTCCTTTTTTTTTTTTTGAGAGTTAAAACACGACATTTCCATTGCAGGTGATTTTCCCCTCCACCCCTCAATCAAGCATCGGCCCAATAGAACCAGCACAAGAGTACCGCGAAATCAAACACATAAGGGAGAAGTTTCTCTTACCGCCGAACGATGAGGCAGATGTGAAGGCTAGCGACGCCGAGACCACAGCCGAGAGCGACGATGTGGAGGTGGAGGTGGAAGAGCACGAGACGAATGAGCTCTGTAGAAAAGGGGAGGCGGAGGCCCCCATAGGGGCCGCCTTGCGAGGGCGGAGACCGCCGCCGACAGCCATCGCCGAGATCCTCCCGGAGTGGACGGAGAGGGACGCCATTGGTGAGGCCAGGGCAAGCACCATGTCTGCAGTCAGGTGCGGGCTAGCCTCTCACAGTCGCAGCCGACGCCTTTATCATATCCATTACTGGATGAGATGTTTGGGCCTTCCTTTTGGGCAGCTAACGTGTTGTTGGGCCAATTAGTTATCCCGCTCGTTAACCCCGGCCTATTCATTTTGAATTGCCTAAAAAAAAAACCTATTCATTTTAAAGGGTGTGATTAATTCCCAGTCGAAGAATTAAGTTAATTCTCAGCAGTTGCAAGTCATGTGTAAGTCATGATTAGTATGAATCACGAAAAAATTCTGAGTTACAACTCATAGGTGCATGAACCACTGTATAAATCGGACTCTGTATGACTTGACTGAGCACTAACTTAATTCTAAAATTGGCAAACATGCAGTCCCTAAAAGAATATCTATTCATTTTGAATATATATGTTCTTCGTATAATTAGCAGGTTACCTTCCAAGGTCAAACGAGCAATAGCGCAAGTGCGCAATATGGGCTCGTACGGGTTGTTCAGACGTGTGATCACGCAGAGTACTCATGTTTTTCTCCTTATATAGTATGAAGTACAAAAGAATAGAGTACATAGTACAATGTAAAAAAAAATCCCACAGAATACGTGATGTACAAAACAAATATAATAATAACTGAAATACAAAGTACAAATATAATAAATAACAGAAGTACAAAATACACTAATCAAAATACAAAGTATGAAAATATTACTAAGTATAAGTACACTGAAAGCGGAAAGTGCAAATGGAGGCCGAGCTCCAGGGAGCTCGATTTCCAAAAAAAAAAAATCCGCAAAATTTCTTGTAGAAAAATTCTGAAAAATATCATAGTTGTAGACGATATCTTGATCCACTACTGTGAAAAATTTCAAGACCAAATTCATATTATTATAAGCTACGAATAAGAAGACAAATCTGGCAAAATTTCAAAATTTTAAGACCATACACTGTTCACCGATTCAGATCTGCAGATTTATCTTTTTTTCCCATATCAGAATACAACAAATTTGGTTTTAAAATTTTTCACAATGGTGGATCACGATATTATCTACAACTATGATTGTTTTCAGAATTTTTCGACGCGAAAATTTGGAGATTCAATATTTTTTTTTGAAAGCTGAGCTCCCTAGAGCTCGGCCTCCATATCGCTCTCCACTAAAAGCCGCAATATAGAAGTACAAATATACTAAAACAGGAAGTACAAAAGTATACTAACCAAAAAAAAAGATCGTCAAAATTTCCGCTGGAGTACAAAATACGCTGAAACCATGAAGTAAAAGTATACTAAAACTCGAAGTACAAAAGTATAAGTATACTAAAACACGAAGTATGAAAGTGCACTAAACCGAAAAAGAATTCGTCAAAATTTCCGCGCGGGGTATGAAAGTTCACTAAAACTGCGAAGTACAAGTATAATGAAACCTAAAGTACAAGTATATTAGTTTTACAAGTATAATTTTTAAACCTATCAAGAAACACAACAGTAAAACACGTTTGTAGTTTGGACAAACAATTCAAACGATATTAAATTTTAAAAATCAATTTCAAAAAATGAAAAGGAAAAATTGCACCCTCCCGTGATTCTCTCTCACACATCCTCGTCTCACACTTTATTTCTCTTTTCGATAATGAGCATGCAGCCCCCCCTACAAACTCTTTTCGGAAAGAGAAGCCGCCAGTTCACGTCGATTGTGGTCTATACAATGATTTGCAATCTATTACGCACAACATGCGTTAATATTACAATGATATGACGGTTGTAGGGAGAAGTATAATTGAGGCGTCCCATGATTTCACTTTTTACCCTCTAATTATGCATTTGTGATACTAATTGGCCCATATAGTGAAAAACCATCTAGATTATCTATTTTACAAACTTTGAACATTATTTTTCTGATGCATTTACGTTGAACAAGGTATGTGGTAATAATTGAGCCTAGAAATAGCAAGAAAATGACGAGGAATTGAAAGATATTGAAGAGAAAACTGGACATTATTGTTGATGAGGTCCTCTGATTTATATATTTTGACGCACCACATAGGTTTAAGATGCCGGTATATTCTAACAAAGCATGCTAAATGCTAAATTGGGATAAAACCGTTCAAAAATTTATATATGGTGTATCCCAATTTTATGTCACTAAATGGGGTATTAAGTGTCGCGCACAACTGTGAGGTAAAAATGGAATTCGGTATGTAGTTGAGACGAATCCTCTACATTAGCACTTCACTCTAGTACAAGACCATGACTGGGTGTAGAATAAGTGAACATGCATAAGTGCTCGCTTGGCTCTACGGCAATTGTTCAAAACAAATTGACATGTCAAAATATTTTTTTCGGTGGCAGGAGCTCCCATGTACCAAACCGAATTTCCTCAACATGGTGCCCTTCTCAAGTGATTCTTGTATAGTCTATACACCACAATCTCGGTTAAGAGTAAAAATCTTGTTTTCGCATGGGACCACCACCATAGGCGGAGTGCACAATCTCATGAGTTGTAACTTGAAGCCTATGTTTTTATGTTTTTTTTTTTATACTGTCGGCTGTGTGCATCTTTGTTATGCAGAGCCCGGGTGTAATGCTTAAATTTTAATTAATATATAGCCCTTTATCAAAAAAAAAAGAGTAAAAATCTTGTATAGACCATGTCTGAATTTCTTGTCAGGTTCTTCCATCGATGATTGATTCGGCATCGCGTCCACTTGGTCCCATCGTGATATCATATCATATATCATCATCGATGTATGTATAGGCAACTGTACTACAAGTTCTTAACAGAGGGAGGCAGCTAGTCGATGCAAAGCTATCCTAACAGTGGTGTACTGGGCTAATCTCATACTCAACTCAAGGTGCTCTAGCTAGCTAGTTGGCAGTAGTCTGATCCTCCGTCTTCCTGGTGAAGGCGACACCCTGACCCCTCGCCGGCGGCAGGCGATCCTTCTCCTCCTCCACCTGCTCCAGCAGAACCTGCAGCTCGGTCTCCGACAGGCTCTCCAGTCGTTTCTGGAAACGAAATCAGGTAATGGTGTCTGTCAGTTACTTGCTCGCGTGTCAGACAGATGCTACAAGATGTGCATATCAAAATTAAGGTTCATTCACCTCCATGACTTGCTTCTCGTAGGTCCTGAGCTGCGTGGCGTAGGTCATGTCCTTGTTGGCCACCCGGATCATGTAGGAGGAGATCCAGCCGACCGTCATCCCGAGCACGATGAACAGCTGCACGACGTTGCCGGCCTGCAAGGGGTCGACGCCGAGGTACTGCGCGCGATCAAGGCAAAAAAGAGATACAGATTCTTCAGAAATGGGTCGAGCATGCAGGTGCCAAAGAAGAGCTCGAAACACGGACGGTGCGTCGATCTCACCTCGAGCCCGGACTTGAGGCCGTATCCGAGGAGGGTCACGCCGACGCCGATGAGCAGCACGTCTTTCCTCGAGTAACCGAACTCCTTCTGCGGAAGCACGAGCGGATCGCTTAATTCAGTTAGTTCCGGCGCGAATTGCTCGGGACATACCCGTGCTTGAGCGCTTTTCTTTACCTTCTCGTCGGTGGCCTTGGAGTCGTCCAAGCTGCTTCTTAGCGCCGATGGCCTCCTCTGTCCCACGGCCACCGATCTGAACAGCTCGTTCGATCGCAGCACAGCTTTGCCTTTTGGAGAGAAGAAGGCAACATACAGAGCAGAACAAGATGTAAGAAACAAGACGCAGCAATCAGCAGGGCTAGGAGCAGCAGTAAAATACCAGAATGGACAGAGTGCAGACAAGTCGTCTTGCCAAAGCGGAGTCCGCCGGCGAGCGCGGCCGCGGCGGTGGCCCTCCCGGCCGAGTGGGGGGAGATGCGAAGGACGGGGGCGGACAGAGCTGCTGGCGCCATGGTTGCCGATCGAGTAGTGCCCCGTTGCTGCTCGGCCGCACACCCGCACCTCTGCCTCCTTTTTATCTCACCTTATCCTCCACAGTCCACACGCTGACTGACTGAGGGGGCTCTGCTCAGCCGCGTCCCCGGGACCTCTCCCGTACACGTACACCAGTTCCACATCGACGCCGAAAACACAAGCGCGTCGAACGTCGAGCTAAATATCGTGGTCGTCTGGATAAGAGTGGACGTCCCGTCGACCCTCCCGCGCGAACCAAGCACGAGGCCGTGGCCATGGCTTCTTCATCTTCTTCCGTCTTCTCGCCGCTCCTGCGGCCTTCCCTCCGGCTGCCAGCCTCCTGCGGCGCCCGCTCTACGGCTGTCCACGCTGTGTCCTCGGACAACGCCGCCGTCGTCGTCGCCGCGGCTGCCACGCCGCCGGGGCCTCTCGCGGTTGTTAGTCAGAGGAGGGAGCTGGTGGTGGGAACGGCATTGGGTGCTCTGTTCTTGAGGACGCCGCTGTCCGCCGGGGCGCGTGAGGTCGAGGCCGGCAAGTACCTGCCGCCGGCGCCGTCCAGCCCCGGCTTCGTGTTCTTCAAGGCCACCACCAAGGACACCCCCGCCCTCCGGGCTGGTGATCACTCCGTTCTTGCTGCTTCCTAGCTATATCTCCGCCCGCACTATTACCATCTCTGGTTTTTGACATTCACAACAAGTTTCATTTTCCAAAATTAATTCCAGGCAATGTGGAGCCTTACGAGTTCCTCCTGCCGCCCACCTGGAAGCAGCTGCGGGTGGCCAACATACTGTCCGGCAACTACTGCCAGCCCAAGTGCGCGGAGCCATGGGTGGAGGTGAAGTTCGAGGACGACAAGCAGGGCAAAGTGCAGGTGGTGGCCGCGCCGCTGATCCGCCTCACCAACAGGCCCAACGCCACCATCGAGGACATCGGCAGCCCCGAGAAGCTGATGGCCTCCCTGGGGCCCTTCGTCACCGGAAACACCTTGGAACCCGAAGAGATCATCGAGACCACTGTCGAGAAGATCGGCGGCCTAACTGTAAGTTACATACATCTTCTCGTGCCGAAATCGCAATTCTTCACTCAAGTTGGTCGCTGCTAGTTACTGTCAGCAACTTACTGATGGTGTTGCTGTATCCTGATGAACGGGCATAAATACTTGTGATGCAGTACTATAGCTATGTGTTGGAGACTCCACTGGCACTCACCGGCTCCCACAATCTGGCCAAGGCCACGGCCAAGGGGAACACGGTGGTGCTCTTCGTCGTGAGCGCCAGTGACAAACAGTGGCAGTCGTCACAGAAGGTTCTAAAGGCCATGGTAGACTCGTTTCAAATATGATTGTTGGCTTTCAGCAAGCATATACTTGGCCCCATGGCTATTTGGAGATCTGAAGTTCGGTGGCGTGTCTGAACGCTAAGGTATTTGGACATGAGAAGCAAGTGTTTTTGAGGCTTGGAACACTTGTAAAGAGCTACTTGATCAACTAAGGTGACGGTAAGCTTGTAGCTTACTATAGAGGTTAATCATATGTACACCCACGATCAGATAGTTCTTTTCTTCAGGACAGCAAAAAAGTTGGCTTATATTCATAAGCTAAATGTTGTTCCACATTGTCATTGTGCTCGTAGAGCAACAGAAAGTCCAAATGGAGGCTGAGCTCCACAAAGCTCGGTTTTCAAAACAAACAAAAAATTGGATCCGCATTTTTTTTGTTTCAAAAAATTCTGAAAAAAAAATCATAGTTGTAGACAATATCTAGATTCACAATTGTGAAAAATTTCAAGACCAAATTCGTATTATTCTGAACTACGGAGAAATTACAAATCTGGCAAGATTTTCAGTTTTTGAGATTGCGCACTTTTCACCGATTCAGAACTGCACATTTGTCTTTTTTCCCAAATCAGAATACAATGAATTTGTGATTGAAAATTTTCATAGCGGTGAATCTAGATATTATCTACGACTATAATTTTTTTCAGAATTTTTTGGAACAAAAAAATGCGGATCCAATTTTTTTAAAACCGATCTCCCTGGAGCTCGGCCTCCATATTGCCGCACTCGAGAGAGCAACAGTAACTGTCAGGGCATCGGATATCACAAAATTCTCAAAATGTGGTAGTGATATGGGAGACACACTATCGGATTCGGGTTGTATACCGAGACCCACATCTGCTCGGCCAAGAGCCCAAACCGCTCGGCATACACATATGCCGAGCGTAAAGATCAGTAACATCTAGTAACATCTAGGTTGGCAGCTGTGGGCACGGCCATCGGCATATACAAACGCTCGGGATATATGCTTATGTCGAACGCACAGGCGACCTCGGCATATAGAACGCTCGGTAACCAAAATTGACAACGATGCCCGTCTGATGGCGTCGGGATATATGTCGAGAGTCATATCCGCTCGCCAAATACCTAGGCGGGCTTGGCAACAATGTGCCAGAGGGCCTCCCGGAGAAAGCCACGTGGACCATGTATGTCGAGTGGAACGTAACTGCTGGGTATACGTGGTCCACGTGTCAAAATTTGGTTGCGTCAATCGTGATTGTCTGGGCAATACAAAGAAAGTTGCCATTCGTGCTTATACTTCCTCCAAAAAGAGGGGCATGCCCGCAAAGAAGGGGATTATGCAAATGAAGAAAGTTTCCAAACCTGGAGGGGACTATGTGGTCAATATATAATTGGGCCAAGGTTGGCAAGTACAACTATTGTCAAGAGAGGGACAATGTGGATCAGTACGAGGCTGAGCGCACGACATCGGAACCAAGATTCTATTGCCATGTGCATCAACATATATATGAGAGCATCATTTTGGCTCAAATGCAATCTCTTATTTTGCAACGGTATGTTAACATGGCACATCTTGAGGTACACCATTTGAGAATTCTTAGCACCACGGTTGTCAATGAGAATTTGGGCATTTATGGGTTTATTGGTTTTTGTGTGATTGGAATGAGTAGGTTGTGATGCAATTCTCTGCAACTTGTGAATTTCCGAAAGATACGCGAAGGACTATGGTATGGATGACTAATATCGCACCCTACTCTGTAACTTTTCCAGAGTTTGCGGACCTTTTCAACCTCCCTCATGGCAACAATCGTTATCACGTTCATGCCAACTCGGCCACCGGTGAGCACATGCACTACGACTCCCTTGCTCCTCTTCATGAAAAGCAAAATGCCACTCTCAAGTGTTATGAGGTCATGTCACAAGCGTCTCTCTTAAAAGATTCATTTTGGTTCGTGTTAAAGATTGTGACTAAGACTCTGTGCCCAAGACTGGTGACCGAGGAATTTTTAGGAACTTTGCAATTGACCTTATGGTTCGTTTGCATAAGCACCTGCATGATATGTTTTACGTGGGTGATTTCATCTTTAACGAGATTCGGCTTGCCTCCTTCATTCAAGACCAGAGCTTCCCCTATGCTCCCATGATTCAACACATGTTTGGCACAAACTTTGAGGGAGTGATTCACAAGGACAAGCCTCATGAATGTTGTACATACTCCGTAGATTTTGGGGGAGGAAAAACCTCTCGCAACATTTTCACACAAGAAAGTGCAACTTGTTTGCTAAAATAAAAAGGCAACCAAGTTAAGAGTTCATGTCCTTGACTTCTCTTTCCATCTTTGGCATGTGTAAGTCTATGGATATTTGTGAGTTGAAGAATGAGCACATAGAGAAAGGAAAACAAGCTCAAAGGTTAAATTCGTGAAAAAGATTTTGAATTGGGTGATGATGAGCCTTTCATTCCTCTGGATGACTACAATCCCCATGATTTTCCTTATGAAGACTTTGAATAATTCTTTTCTCCTTGAAGCAAATATGAAGGAGGCTCCGAGTGATCTTTGGGTTTGCCATTAGTCTCTTTTACTTTGTTGGTACTTGCTGCTAAAGGGGAGAAGTATTATATTAGGATGCTCGTGGGGCTCCTATGGGTATAAGTTGCATGCCTCACTATTTATTTGATTCTTATGGGCATGTGAAATTTCCAAGTATTATTTTGTGGTCGGGTGAGACTCTGTTATTTGAACATTATTGTCGTTTATGTATGGATGTCAGAAGCTTGCAGGTATGCTATGTGGTCTTGTATTGCTTATCTCATATACATGCCTTGTTTATTTCGTATGCAATGACATATTCTTTTATATATTTTGAACATCGCATTGTTCTGTGATTTAGGAGGAGATTTTCCTCATTGGTTAACCTCGAATATGTGCACCTTGTTTTTAATACAAGATTCTCTTGTCCACACATTTAGGAGCAGCCCTTCTAAATCATGGATATGTTGATCCCTTGGTCGTATTGCAAATTTGTTATGTGCTTTAATCTTGTTGTCACCAATACCAAAAGGCAAAAGGGAGAGATTGGAAGGGAATTTATGCCCTTGGTAAAAAAATGTTTGTTGACGACGATAAGATTATAGGGAAATAATCAGTCCGCTAAGTGTTTTACAGGATTTAGTTCCCTATGTCGAGTGTCGTGGATCATAGACCATAAAAATTGAAAAGATTCTCTAAAAGGGGTGAAAACGAATTTACTGATACAACTCTCAGTATGGTTGCCGGCCTAGCCGGGATTTCTTGCCACCGTGTTTGGCGCATGCTTCCCTCGCCCGTGCACACTGGACCGGTGTTGGACATATCTGGCACCTGTCGGGCATGCTTTGGTTAGGTCGTTGACTTGTCCGGCGCCTAGACCTAAGGATGCAAAGTGTTTATTGAGCAGGATCTTGGTGGGGGCTGAGCACCGAACTGTCTGACGAGAAATTTGTTGGACTGTTCGGTGACCCATTTTTTGCCCGAAAAAAGATAGTTCTTGTTGACCCTATAAGAGGGCCTTACCCCTTAGGGGTTAGGCCAAGCATTCATTCCCCATTTTAGATATGAGATCATATTTGCTCCTACTCACTCTCTGAAAGAACAAACGATGCCGAGATGTCGCCTAGAGGGGGGGTGAATAGGCGATTAAAACTTTTCCGGTTAAAGGCTTGATAATTGCGGAATAAAACTATGTGTTTAAATTAACAAGCCAACAACCTAATTACTAGGCTCACCTATGTGCACCAACAACATATGCTAAGCAAGGCAAGCAACAAGGTGATAGCAAGATATAGAACTTCAAGCACGAAGGCTATCACAATGTAATTGCATAAGTAAAAGCTCGGGTATATAAATAACCGAGGCACGCGGAGACGAGGATGTATTCCCGAGTTCCTCCTTGTTAAGGGAGTACGTATCGTTGGAGGGGTGTGAGCTCGCCACAAGAGGCCTACTCAAGATGCCACAAAGGCCTCACCCTATTCTCCGATGAACCGCACCCAAGGGTTTGGTTCACCTTCCACTATCGGAATCCTTCAAGGCGGAATCCGGAGCCTTTACAACGATATTGGGGAACACACCCACAACCAAATTGGGGGCACCCAAATCTTCCCGAAGCTTCACAACTCGAAGTCTTTGCGAATCCTCCAACCGTCTAGGGTACACAATGCACCCAAGAGGCACAAAGCTCTTGGGAACACAATGCACCCAAGAGTAACAAGCTTCTCAACGTCAATCCCACGAATCTTCGTGGAGAGCACAACCCGATGCAACTAATGCAAAAGGCAAGACCACACCAAGTGGTCAAATCCTTCTCTCCAAAATCCAACCAAAGCAACTAATGCTATGGAGGAATTTAAGAGGAAGAACAAGAGGATGAACACAAAGTAACCTCAAAATCTAGATCCAACGAGTTCCCCTCACTTAGAGGAGATTTTTTTGGTGGAATAGCGGATCTAGATCTCCTCTCTTGTTTCCCTAAAATTGGGCAAGAATCATCGGAGGGAAGTGGAGGAATCGAGCTCTCAAAGATGTGCAACAATGGTGGAGAGAGAGGAAAAAGAGCTCTAGAGAAAAAATGGGGAAGAAACCCCTTTTATAGGGGGCTCCAAAAAGGAGCCGTTGGAGAAGGAAAAAAAGAAAAAAAAACAGCAGCCAGGCAGCCCGGCCTGCACCCAGCCAGGAGCCGGCCAGGCCGGCAGAGAGCAGCCCAGCAGGCAGGGGACCCGGCCAGGCCCCGGCCTTGGGCCGGCCAGGCAACTGCGTGGGCCGGGCAGGCGCCCGAGAGCCCCGGCCTGGAGCCGGCCGCGGCCCAGCCTGGCGCGTGGGAGATGGGCCGGGGAGGCACCCGAACAGTCCGGCCTCGTCCCGGCCAGGGGCCGGCCAGGCCGGCCTGGCCCCTTTTTTTTCTTTTCTTTTTAAAAATCTGTCTAATAAATATCCGAAACCGAAAACGCGATATCTTTCACCCACGAACTCCGTTTTCGATAATCTTAGACTCGTTGGAATCGTTACAACGAGCACAACAAGAATATGCAGAGAAACATCATAGTCCAAGAAAATATTATAAAAACAAATGGGGAAAGCTAAAAGCACTTTTCGCAAACCGAAAAATGCCGTATCTTTTGCAATTGAAGTCCGAATGAAGTAAAACCAATTTTGTTGGAAAGAGGACGACAAAAGCTAACCTTGGAAATGGCAAACAAGCAATGGAGATTTTGCAAAGGAATGGAAGAGAGAAATCTTCCGCACGGATGAAACGACAAATTCTCCAATACTGAAAACGTAATAGAAGACGCATATGAAAACCGTTTTTGGTGAATTTAGCCTTGTCATGACAAGCACGACAAACACCAAGACCACACCACGATAAGAGACAAATAAGAACCAATAAAGATGATTGCAAGGATGCAAGGATACAAAGGTTTGATCTCTCCACGAACGATACGATCAAGATACTCGGTCGAGAGCCCCTCTTGATAGTACGGCTATCTATCCTATAACCCGGTCTCTCCACTAACAACATGAGACCGGTAAAATAGAAACTCTATCAAGATCATACCTTTGCCTTGCGCATTAATCCACTTGAGGTCAATGAAGACGATCTTCATCTCCTCAAGACGCACCACCTTTCTTGATTGTGCTTCGCTTGGTGAAGATTCACATGATGCTCCCCCATACACCAAGATGGGAGAAGCACTCTTCGGCATATCTTCACATGGACTTGAGAGTTGACCAACTCGCACTTTGCCTTGATCAACAACTACTCTTCTTCCCTTAACCTTGACTCCAACAAATGGAGATCAAGCAAAGTATATGGACACACCTACAAGTAGCTCAATACAAACATTAGTCCATAGAGATTGTCATTAATTACCAAAACCACACATGGGGGCAACCATGCACTTTCACTCTCTCAACCATAAATATTTGATTCCAAAATACATTCGTGAGTTCTTGAGAGAGAAGCTAGCCCTATCTAAGATTCAAGCTCCCCCTCTATTTTACCAATCAACATTGTGATTTGAGCATCGTGCCAAGCTTTCCTTTGATCTTGTTACTCTTGATATTTTGGGGGATTCCTAGGTGGAAGGTGTCGCCTGGAAGCTTCCAGCTTGTGGATTTTTCTCCATGGAAAGGTTGTGAGGATTCGGAGGTCTCCTTAATTAAGATCTACCACTAGTGATTGATCTCCAACTTCGTAGAGGAGGCTCAAGGAGAAGAAGGTGAGCCGTCATGCCGTTCGGGTATCCTTCGTGGTACCCCGCATCTTTCCAACAGTGACGTAGCTTTCCTGCCAAGGAGGCGAACACTGTGGTTACATCTTTGTCTCCACGTGTCTCGGTTATTTTTATCCGAACTCTTTCATTTGTGTATTTACATTTGTGATAGCCTTCGTGATTGATGTCTCTTATTGCATGATATAGGGGTTTTCACTTAGTTGTTAGGCTCACCGTATTTATTTGCATAGCTTAAAACATGTGAAGATAAAAGGGAAATTTGTAGAAACCTATTCACCACCTCTAGTTTACCATCTCATTCCTTTCACATATATCGGGGTTTTAATCCGTTAATACTTGACGTACACATGGATATCCGATGAGTTAGCACCGATGTTTAAAATAGTGTGCTAAGAGAAATAGCAGTTGTCTTCTCCAAAGGCTATAGACACTAATAGCATGCTATATTTTAAATAGCGATTTAAAAATACGATTTATAGCCCCAAAATAAAGGATTTTAACAAGAATAAAGGATATATAATCCAAAAATATCGGAACAATATATGCATGACCACATACAAAAACAGTTTTCCAATTGTCTAAAAGTAGGGGCGGAGCCAGGGGAGGACCAGCAGGGGCCCTGCCCCCCCCTAACACCATGGATTTTCTACTACTAAGCACATGAACAATGCAATTCTTAATTTTTCTGCTGTAACCGGCCCCCCTCAACATCCTAATTTCCTAATCCTGTCTCCGCCAGTATCTAAAAGCCATCCCTCGGGGCAACAACATAGCATGAATTACGTATTGAGAATCATTAGCATTAGCAATGTCATCTTCTGATTCTGAAGAGGAAAACACATATTGCAATTCATCACCACGATAAATAGGAAGCAACTTCTTCTTTTTCCTATTGTGAAAACCACATGCCTTGTGATTGATAGGCTAGAAAAAAGCGCTAAAGTTATGATGTTTTAGCGCGATATAGCATGTTATTTCACGAATAGCACCATAGCGAGCAAAATCACAGAAATTTAGCGTGGACTCTCCAAATATGCTATAGCGTGCTATTAGCGCCAAAATTACGCGCTATTTTTTCCATGGTTAGCACATGAGAGAAATTTAGACATATTCGGCCCCCTCGAGACACATAAGTCAAAACTCTACTCCTGTTTGCGGTGAGTTGTATTGTTTATGTACCGTATGCTTGAGTTTGGTGTATGTGCAGGTATTGTGATGACCTTCTAAGTTGTTGCGCCTTCTGGGTGCTCCTTATCCCGCCTTAAATTGGTGGACGTGGTAGGATTATTATGTGTTCGGGTCTACTTACTAATCCGGTTATTTTTGTATGGATAGCTTTTGACTTGTAATCCAAGCCCCTTGGACAACTTTATCATCCCATGTGGCAAGCACCTGGTGTTCCATGCATTCGTCATCATATGCCAGATAGGAAGTTGTAGACCTAAACTTCAACCTAGAATGAAACCTATTTACTACATAGAAAAACCCATCATATCTCCCATCCCTACCCCAACCAACGAGGCCGTCAGAGAGGGTGGGGAGAGCTGGGGGTGATGGTCTCAAACCTGAGCACGAAGAGGAGAGGAGGGTAGGGGAAAGAGGGGCGTTTTTTCTGCTCTTTAGTTTTAGGTTAAATTTATCGGTTTTGCTCATTGTGACTCGATTGGGAAGTAAATTATAGCTCACTCAAGTCAACAACCGTCATATTTGCATCTGATTCGTGTAGCATGTGAGTTGTATATGGGTTTGCTACAGAGATTTTTCAAATTGCACATGTGCTACACATATGTTGTAACTGGTATTTTTTTAGTTGCAGGTGGATTGCACATGAGTTGCAACTTAGATTTTTCCACTTGCAGATGGATCGCACATGAGTTGCAAGTGAAAATTTCCAGTTACGCATCGGTTGCAACTGAGATATTTCTAGTTGCAGATGGGTTGCACATAAGTTGCAAATAAATAAAAAATCAATTTTGCATAGGTTGCAACTGAGGTTTTCGAACTTAGAGGTGCGTTGCACATAATTTGTAACTAAAATTAGGTTACATCGTCTGAGTGAGAATTAGCTAATATTACGCCTGTTCTAAAATATAAAACAGATTGTTAGGCTAAAATGACCTACCAAAACAGGACGCTACTACGTTTAGAACGTTCTATGGTTAAGCTTAACCATAGAACATTAGGACAACACGTTTTGAAATGGTCAAAACCGTGACTAGGGGAGTATGCGGTATGCTCTCTTGAATGCATGCGGAAAACACGAAACTGCAGCAGCATTAAATATGAAATCCGAAAATTTAAAAACTTTTGTAGCCCAAATCGTTAATCCGATTTAGGATCCGTTTTCACCGTTGGACTAGTCGCGACGAGATCTTCGAAACTAGATCCCATATTGATAGGTTTTGGACAAAAAAATTCGCACCAAAAAGTTACCCACCCATTACTCGTGAGTTATCCATAGTTTAGTATATATATTACCCACGCTTTTGTATGTAAGTTACCCACCCTAAAAAAGGATAGAAAGTGTTGATGTCATCTCCATTAACTATGACATTCAAAAAATTCAAAATGTTTTGTATAGCTCAAATCGTTTATGAGAATTAGGATTAGTTTTCACCGTTGGGATGGTCACAGCTAGATATTCAAAAGTAAATCCCATGTTTATATCTTTCGACGATTTTATTTTTCAGACACAACAGTTAACTATGAGTAACACGTTAGTTATCCAGACTGTAGTATGTAAGTTACCCACCCAATCAACAACTAGTTTTCGGCATGGAACTAGATCCCACTTTTGATTATTCTTTCCGATTTTTTCCAAGTTTTGAAATTACCACCTAGTTTTATAAGTGAGTAACAACTTTGTGACGATAAATATATCGTGAACATGTGGTTAACTATACACTAAAATACTTTTACAACTCCATAAGTATTAGAGTGATAATTATATCGATTTAATGATTACAACACACCTAAAACATATATATGGGCATCTCTATCGATATTGGGTGGGTAACTTCATTAGTTTTGGGTGGGTAACTTTATCGGTACTGGGTGGGTAACTATTATCGAGAGAGTAGGGTAACTACATCAATTTCGTGGTGCATAACTATAGCACAACACATGGGTAACTTCATCAGTTCTGGGTGGGTAACTTCATTAGTTTTGGGTGGGTAACTTTATCGGTACTGGGTGGGTAACTATTATCGAGAGAGTAGGGTAACTACGTCAATTTCGTGGTGCATAACTATAGCACAACACATGGGTAACTTCATCAGTTCTGGGTGGGTAACTTCATTAGTTTTGGGTGGGTAACTTTATCGGTACTGGGTGGGTAACTATTATCGAGAGAGTAGGGTAACTACGTCAATTTCGTGGTGCATAACTATAACATAACACCTGGGTCACTTCATCATTTCTGGGTGGGTAACTTCATTAGTTCTGGGTGGGTCACTTTATCATTTTTATGATGAGAATTATTTCACGAACACATGAATAACTTCATTAATACTAGGTGGGTAACTATTAGCTAGATAGTAGAGTAAGTACATGGATTCTTTGGTAATGACTATATATTAAACACATGTGTAACCCTAGCAGCTATCACAGCAAATGTATCAACTATGTGAAATTTGGAAATAGGAAATACTAAACTGAAACCCACCCCTTATCACTTATGCCTCAAGACTAGGACACAATGACGAGTCCAGGATCGCTTGTAAAAAACGATGGCGCTCCCGCGTGCCGTCGATGGCGCTCGACCGGCTCAGGTCCTTCAAGCTTTCCCGCGCCGCCGCACCCGCCCCTGAGCCCACGGTGACCGGAGTCGTGGATCTGGGCTCCGAGGGGCTCCCGCCGGGTCTGGAGACGGAGGCGGAGTACCGGAGCGAGCAGGAGCACGCGCAGATGGAGAGGACCGTGTCGGAGGCCGCCGCGGAGCCCGAGCTGCCCCGGCTGCCGGCGCGGCTGCGCAAGTCGGCGAGCGACAAGTCGGCGTTCGCGCACTTCGTGGCCGAGGAGGACGTCAAGGTGGTGGAGGCGCGCAGGCCGGCGACGTCGAGGGACGGCACGCGCCGCCGCCGCCGTCCCCTCGTGGTGGCGGAGCCAGAGCCGGAGCCGGAGCAGCCAGTGCCGGAGGAGGAGGCAGAGGAGGCCGGCGGCGAGGTGGACAGAGGAGCCATCACCGTTGGCGGCCGGCCAGAGGAGCAGCGGGCCGCGCCGGGAGAGGAGGGTAGCGTCGTGTGATGGGAAAAGAGCAGTTGATCGCAGCCGTTCGCTTTCCAATCGATCGGACGGTGTGCAGTACGTTCTGGAGATAAGCTAACGCACCGACCGTTCTAAACGTAGATTTCCCCAAACACATTATATTTTGGAATAGTATTACAAATTTATTTGAGTGCACCGATCAAATGCTATCCTAATTCGTGGCCGGAAGAAGCAAATAGGAAAGATAACACCTACGTGAGTTTTTCCTGCTACGTGAGTTTGTTTGTTGATGACATCAGGGGTGACGGACTTTTATGCTCGTTTGGATCGGACTGCATGTCTCGGTAGCTTCATTTGTATAGTAGGAAACAAAAGCAGAGTCATCCCTGCTGAATTGTTGGAAGCCGCCCTCGGCCTACCAGCGTGTTCCATCGACTGACCTCCTTGCCTAGAGGACACTAGGACAATGGAGGCAGGTAGGAATTGGAGAAAAGAATGACTACGTCTCAGTCAGCATCGTCGTGTTATATAACTATGCAACCTGCATTCCACCGATCTGCACAATCTCAAACAATGGCCTCCACGACGGCTGCGGCGGCGGCTCGGCACGTGGTCGCGTTGCCGTACCCGGGCCGCGGCCACATCAACCCGATGCTCGTCCTGTGCCGCCTCCTCGTGGCCGCGGACGGCGCCCTCACCGTCACCGTCGTCGTCACGGAGGAGTGGCAGGCGCTGCTGGCCTCCGCGACGCTGCCGGACCGCGTCCGCCTCGCCACCATCCCCAACGTCATCCCTTCCGAGCGCGGCCGAGGGGCCGACCACGCCGGCTTCGTCGTGGCCGTGCACGACAAGATGGGGGAACCCGTCGAGCGGCTGCTCGATCGGCTGGAGCGGCGGCCGGACGCTGTCGTGGCCGATACCTTCCTGACGTGGGCCGTGGCGGCCGGCGCGCGGCGCGGGATACCGGTGTGCTCGCTGTGGACTCAGCCGGCCACCTTGTTCTTGGCGCTCTGCCACTTTGACCACTGGCCGCCGGTGGATGGACGTGACTCCGAAGAAGGTACGAACTTTGCTTCTGCTAGTGCGCTTGCAAGATGCATCTCCAGCTCCAGTGCTCTGATGCGTTGACTCCCGTGCTCTGTACTCTGTAGAACTAAGCATCAGGTCATTGGAGGAGTACGTCCCGGTCCCTGGCCTATCATCGGTAAGGCTATCCGATCTCAAGATCTACCGCGCCTGGGAGCGGCCAATGGAGATAGTGGTGGAGGCGTTCGCCAACGTGCGAAGAGCGCAGTGTGTCCTCTTCACCTCCTTCCACGAGCTTGAGCCCCGTGCCATCAACACAATCTCACATTCACTTCCATGCCCCGTGTACCCAGTCGGCCCCTCGATCCCACAACTGCAACTCAACGGAGACGACAAGATCCACGAGGAGGAGCACCGTGAGTGGCTGGACGCGCAGGCAGAGAACTCGGTGCTATACGTCTCGTTCGGCAGCTTCGTCTCCATGGCGCCGTCGCAGTTCCAAGAGATCGCCATGGGTCTGCGTAACAGCGGGGTCAGGTTCTTCTGGGTGGCCCGGGACAAGGCCGCCGATCTGCGGCGGATGTGCGGCGGTGACAACAAAGGGTTGGCGGTGCCGTGGTGCGAGCAGCAGAAGGTGCTGTGCCACCCCTCCGTCGGCGGTTTCCTCAGCCGCTGCGGGTGGAACTCGGTGCTGGAGGCCGTGTCCGCCGGGGTGCCGTTGCTCGGCTTCCCTGTTTCGTGGGATCAGCTGGTGAATGCCCGGATGGTCGCCGACGAATGGAAGGTCGGCATCGACCTGAGGGGGCAGAGGGGCGAGGATGGCACCGTGAGCAGGGCCGCGATCTCTGCTGCCGTGAGGACGGTGATGGGTTTCGACAGTGGCGTTGGCCAGGAGATGAGGAAGAGAGCTGCGGAACTGCGCGAGGATTCCCGTTGCGCGGTCCAGGAAGGCGGCTCGTCGCATCGTTCTTTGAGCGGTTTCTTGGAAGATCTCGTGGAGGGGAAACTGGGTGTAACGGAAACTTCCCAGTGATATTCTTTATTTATTTATTTAGTCCAGCGAGTGGCAATAAAATTCTACTCCAAACATTTACTGGGAGTAAGTTGTTTGTACCTTGTCTCTTCTTTCACCCGTCCAAACATTTAAACTAATTCTGAAACTTGAGACTTCCATAGCTTTTGAATCTCGGGTTGCTAGGAAGCGAGCTTCAAAAGAATATATTGAATATATTTTGACAATGTTTGAAAATCAACTTTTGAAACTTGATACAATATTCTGAAAAAGTTCATGAAACCCGATGAAATATATTTTAAAACAATATGGCCATACTAAATAGTAGAACACGTCAATAATTAGTTGTGTTGTTTGGTAGCATGCGTCACTATTAGGGTTCTTAGGAACTTGGCTCGCCGAGGCCTGACCTAGAAAAACCAGGCTGTTGGTCATGTTGTGTATATGTCGTTTGGTTGTCCACATCTGATTTTCTTGCATCATTAGAGGGGTTAATATATACCATCTCCTAAATATTACAGTTTTAATCAAGTCTTAGATCCAGTCAATATCCGACCACCTCCCAAAATAACAGTGCTAAGAATGAATCACAATCATCTATATATGTAGTACATGCGCAAATAACCCCTAAGCCATGTCCTCTTGTTTGCGTCTATCATCTTTCAGTTTTGTTGTCTGCTAGGTGGTTTATAGCCTGGATTAGTAAAACTGGATTCAAGAGATTGTGAATGTCCACATCTACACGCAAGAAGATCATCTTCATTTGAGCATAGTTAACTATGGTCTTGTTCAGCAACTCATCGTCCTTCGAGTACACCTACGATTGAGAATGCATTGTGTTAGTTGTGCTTGATATGTAGGCTATAAATAAGTGAAATAAATAAACTGTCGTATGATATCTAACCATAGGTGTGAAATCAACTTGTCCTCCTCCATCATGATGGTCGTGGTCTCGTTACACCATATTGTCTCTTCAAGGTTTTTAAGCTTGCACACCTTACACATCATTGTCAATCCTAATAAGGTTACTTTCTCTGAAGAATCTATCATAGCGGATATCGCTTTTTGATGACCTCACATATCCTATTGAGGACTAACAGTGATAGAGAAGGTGACCATGTCATGATAGGCTTGAGATCAGGTGTAGTCACTTGAATTGAAACTACATTCACATGCACCATGTCAGGCAACACCGAGGGATTCTCGGGCACCATATCAGGCAACATTGATAGATTCTCAGGCGTCATGCAAGAAAACAATGAGGGACCATACATATCAGGGTAGGTTCCACGATGACCTAAAATAGATTAACACCCTAATTCTGAACATACAATGAACTATCCGCTTGACAGCAACCACATACACAAGCTAGTTAACAGTACAAGCAACCATTCATCACAATAAAAAAAGCAGCCACATCGTGACATCAGATCACCTAACCACATCCAAAATCACTCACAACCTTACAACAGATCACACAGATCTAGCACATGCTCACATATATAAGTTACAGGATCAAGGGGTAGAGGGTTCTTACAACCAAGAGCTCTGGGGAAGGATGCAGAACACGGCTCCGAAAAGAGCAGAAGCAGCATTGGCACCTACGACTGATGTCGCCACCGTGCTTGTCAGTGGAGTCAGTGAGAAAGCTCCTGCCATGGTTATGAGCTCGAGGAAATGGTGATTTTGGATTTTGGGCAGTGAGCGAGTGGTTGTAATCAAGGAACCGAATTAGCGGTAGTGATCGACTTTTTTCTGCCGCAATTTCGAGCTCGCGACATTTTTTATGGCTGCAGCAGGTCGCACGCAGCATTCTTAGAGTCATACGTCGGGTCTACGTCCACAGTTCCTAGCTAGGAGGTGCTTTAGGCTTCATGTTGTTTCAGCTCAGGACTTCTTGCACGGAACCAAACGTTGAGAATTTGCATCTAGCGTCTTGTGCGAAGACATGCGATCCACCAAAAGTGGTGCTTCAGTCTGGCAGGCTAGAAAACCATTTCTCCATTCGGGAAAAGGGGTCTCTCATTCTCTTCTCCCTTTTCTCTCTCCCTCTCTGTTTTGAGAGTCACCTCCGGCGCCCCAGCCCCTTTCTCCCTTGTCTCCGGCGGCCGGAGATGGGACAAGATAGACGGTTGGTTCCTCTGTGTGTATAGTAGTATTAGGGTGAGTTTTTCCCATGTGGAGAACGACGTTATGTCGTCTAGGAGCAGTTCTTAGGTACGAGAAAGTCGTGCTCGAGGAGGTCGGGTTCCCCTTGGTCGCCGACGTCCGAGGTGGACGCTGGTGAGGTTTGGATTTGGCAGCTGCGCTCTAAATAAGCTTGCTTTGCAGCAGATCTGGATGGTGGCATCGTCCCCTTCCCTTTTCCTTCATGGGCGTGGAGCCTCGGGAAGGATTGAGGGTGGGGCGATGAGGTTGTGCTGGATTTGCTGCCCTTCTCTCCGCCTGCTTCTGTCGCATCCGAGCAGTGACCAAGGCGTAGTGAGTCCTCCTCCCGGCGGTCTTCCATGGCAGAAGATGTGGTGGTGTGGCGGATCTGGAGGGAGGTGCTTGCATAAGCTCGAAGGTGGTAGGTCTCGAGCTGATCACAGGTTCTTCCTCTCTTTCTTTACTAGCAAGGTTCCAGAGGAGATGGAGACGGGAGATCGGATGTAGGTGCTTTGGATCCTGCTGCTCTGGAGTAGGGCACTGCGACCGCAGCAATCTTCGGGAGTTCCTCATCAGTAGCCCATCTTCAACTGAGGTAGTTCAGCTGTTGAATCATACGGCCATCAGGCGGCCACTCCTCCCTGGTCGGGCCGCAGTTGCTGGCCCTAGGGATCTACACAACCTCCAGGCCGTTGTGCCGAGATGGAGGCCCTCTTGCTCCTGTGCGGTGTGCTCTCCCTACGGTGCTCCAAGTGGCCATGCCGCCGGCGGCACTACAGCTGACCGTGCTCGGAAGCGTGTGAAGATCGGTGGAGAAGGAGCTGGGAGAGACCCTCGACTTACTTGTTTTCTTGTTTTTGTTCAGGGTCTTTAGTGAAAAATTAGAGGACTCAGTTGTGATTTCTGTTCTTTTTGGTCCTCCATGTAATCTGTAATCCACCTACAGGCTACAGCGGATTAATGCAGCATTGGGTCCTTCTGGACCCTTTTCCCGTTCAAAGAAAAAAAAACTCCGCGAGCTCCAGAGGCGAAGCACTACACGGTTTGCAACATCCTGCACGGCTGCACCCGACCCGAGCGAGAAAGCGGAGCCGTGGCAGGGCGACAAGAGCCACACACGCGCACAGAGCACTGCAGTGTGCACACGCTCGAAACGAGATGCTCGCCACGGACGAGCCGCGCCGGCGCCGCTGCCATATCGTGGCGGTGCCGTTCCCCGGCCGGGGCCACGTCAACGCCATGATGAACCTGTCCAGCCTCCTCGCCGCGCGCGGCGCCGAGGTCACATTCGCCGTCACCGAGGAGTGGCTCGGCCTCATCCTCTCCTCCTCCGCCGCCGCGCCGCAGCCGGCCGGCGTCCGCCTGCGCACCATCCCCAACGTCATCCCCTCCGAGCACGGCCGCGCCGCCGACCACGCGGGCTTCCTCGACGCCGTCGCCGCGGAGATGGAGGCGCCCTTCGAGCGCCTGCTCGACCGCCTCGAGGCGGAGGAGGAGGAGGGCGCGCCGGTCGCCGCGCTCGTGGCCGACACCTACGTGCCGTGGGTCGTGGGCGTCGGCAACCGGAGGGGCGTCCCGGTCTGCGCGCTCTTCCCCATGTCCGCCTCCTTCTTCGCCGCCTACCACCACTTCGACTGCCTCCCTCCCTGCCATGCCGACGAGCACGCCCCAGCTGCCGGTGCCACAGCAGGTCAGGTTCCTCTTCCAATACTTCCAAGCTTTTCTGGTAGGCTCCTGATTAATGAACCAACAACATTTTTGCTAAATTTGGTGGCTGTCGTATCAGTCAAATGCTGGGTTTGGATCTGTCACTACCTGATCTATTATTACATATTCAGATAAACAATGGATCTTTGATAACTCTGCCAAAAAAATATAGGCTTCCCAATACCGATAGGTTGTCATCTTAACTTTCTATTGATTCGAGTGTCATGTTTATGTGCACATCCCAAAGCGTTTCAGACTCATGTGCAAAGATCCGACTACAACAAAACATTGGTAAACATGAAAAATGACTTAATAATCACATGTAACTCTGAAAATATACAATTTTTTAGATCGTAGCACATGCTATTACTGGGAGGATGCACCAAGTTAATGGTCTAATTGCTGTTTGTAGGCTGCACCCTCAAGTAGTTGCAGGAATATACATTTGTTTTTAATATATACTATGTCAAATAGCCAAACTGAACATAGATCACATATATTAAAAATAGGTGCTCAATTAATTGGTGTAATCAGTAAGGAGAAATAGCTGATTTCTTGTTCAGTTTTCCCTAGCCAATATTACTCCGACGTCCAACAATCCCAGAAATCAGATCATATATATGTGTGCTTGTAAGTTGAACTGTATCACCACAGTACAGTACCACATGGTTTCCATTCCTGGCCCTTTTCTTTCTACAATCATTGAAGTAGATGAAACGCACTCATTCAATAGTTTCCAAGAAATTTCACTCAACCACCTTCATGGCAGCTTGCAACATTGCTCACTCATCTTTTGTTTGCCTGCAGAAAAATCTGAGGAGAGACTTGAGCAGCGTGTACCGGGCCTGGCTAGTTCAATAACCTTATCTGATCTCAAGCCCTTAATTCACAACGAGAGAACAGTAAAGCATGTCCTCGCAGCTGTCTCTAGCATCAGGAGTGCGCAATGCCTCCTATTCACCACTATGTACGAGCTTGAGGCCAGTGTCATCGACTCCCTAAGATCAGCACTCCCATGTCCTGTTCTCCCAATTGGGCCCTGCGTTGCCTACATGACCATTGAAGACGAGCACTCCAAGTCCAATGGAGAGCTTACCAGTCCAGGAGACTGCTTCACCTGGTTGGACTCCCAACCTGTGAACTCAGTGCTATATGTCTCCCTTGGCAGCTTTCTCTCAGTGTCAGCCTCTCAGCTTGATGAGATCGCGCTGGGACTTGCAGCAAGCGAGGTCAGATTCTTATGGATTCTTCGTGAACAGTCTCCTCGGGTGCGAGAACTTGTCGGCAACACTGATAAGGGCATGATACTGGCATGGTGCGACCAGTTGAAGGTCTTGTGCCATCCTTCAGTTGGGGGCTTCCTGACGCACTGTGGGATGAACTCGACGCTTGAATCTGTCTTCGCTGGTGTACCTGTGCTCGCCCTACCACTGTTCTTTGATCAACCAATTGATAGCCGTCTAATTGTTGAAGAATGGAAGACTGGGCTGGAGCTGCGGGATTGGACTGATAAGGATCGCCTGATCGAGAGCAAGGAGATTGCAAGGGCTATTAAGAGGCTGATGGCCAGTGATGAAGCTGATACGGAGGCCATAAGGAGACGTGCCCTTGAGTGGAAAGAGGTTTCTGTTAGAGCTGTTAAAAAGGGTGGATCATCATATAACAATCTCAGTTCATTGATGGAGCTGGTATGCTCATCGCAATGTACTGAACTCGACCAGCAACGTTCCGAAACTAGTGCTTGAAATGTATCATGTATTTACGATTTGATCGTCATTGGTCTTGTATCGTCATATAACAATCTCAGTTCATTGATGGAGCTGGTATGCTCATCGCAATGTACTGAACTCGACCAGCAACGTTCCGAAACTAGTGCTTGAAATGTATCATGTATTTACGATTTGATCGTCATTGGTCTTGTATCGTCGATTCAATCATTCAAATGTATCATCTTCATAAAAAGCGACTGTGAAAATCAGTTGGCAGCTTCAGCTATTTGTGTTAATAGTTTTGATGGGTAGCGCTATCCTCAGGTGCTCTTGCTGAGGATTTTATTGCACAGTTGCAGAGCATTGCTAGATAAGCTGGTTTTTTGGAGAGACTGCTAGTGGCATTGTAAGCTAAGCCTGTACAGACTCAACCAGCGCCATTGTAGGCTAAGCTGATTGATAGTTATGAAGTACAGTCTGTCCAAACATCATACTGAGAGGAAAACCGAAATCTGCAAGCATTTCATCATTCAAGCTAAGACTGAAATCTTTTACTCTGCAAGCTTCAGCTATGATAAGAGTTATTCTTCAGACTGCTGGTGCAATGTGACAAACCCCCATTGTAAGAATGCATGTCAAATAAGTTGGGTCAAAATATGAAAAAAAAAGTGTGCAAAAAATATGATTCAAATTATGAATCACATCATATTCCCAAATGAAAAGAAAACTGATCTGCAAACTTCATTCAGAACAGTTCTGAATAGTATACTCATTGATGGAGATGGTATGCTCATCGGAATATACTGAACTCAATTAGCAACGTCTAAAAACATTTGATTGTCATTGGTCTTGTAATGTCGATTCAAATGTATCATCTTCATAAAAAGCGACTGCGAAACATAAATTGCTGGAGTAATTAGGAAGGACAGTTCCAAACATAAGTCACAAGCCTTTCATCATTCAAGCTATAAGACTAAATCTTTTACTCTGCAGTAGTTATTCTTCAGACTGCTAGTGCAATGTGAGAAACCCATTGCAAGACTCTAGGCAAAAAATATTGTTCAAATTATGAATCCACATCATATTCCCAAATAAAAAAATTCTAATCTGCAAACATCATCAGAACTATCACACACAAGTGTCGGGACCAACGAACTAACGAACTCAGAATAATCATCAAAAGTCAGATAATTGACCAAATACGCAACTGTCGAAAATTCAGAAGGACAGAGATATATCAAACTTGGGAGTTCATCATTCATTGCTTATTCAGAACCCATAAAATTCAGAAGACACATATATATACACCAAGACTAAAGGTGTATTTTATCACACAAATGGCAGGCATGCCAACGAAATCCTAGTAATAGTTATCAGAAGTCAGATAATAGCCTGACTTATGACCAAACAGACGTAGCAACTGTCTCAAAGTTTTGAAACACTTCTTGCACTCTAAAAGCAAGAAATAACAAACGCAAACAGATCCTAGAAATCAACATCTATTTGCAGATTTCGGTTGCCGGTGGGCGCAGGGCGACTCCTCCCAGCTTCTCGCTGGAATACTTCTTGTACACCACCTTCAACTTGTTCTCAGGAGCAGTCGAGTGTGAGGTCACCAGGATCTTGGCACAATCCCTGAAATCATCACAAAGGTAAGTCGGTACCCCTGAACATAATAACATTTAAGGAAAAAGATAATTCAGTAAAGCAAGTAGGTGACCATGCTTACATTAGCTGTAATTCAGTGAAGCCAGTGTGATGCTTGAGGGTGTCGGTCCAAAGAGGTGTCTTCTTGAGGGTGAGCCTGGCTGCGTAGACAGCAGCAGCAGCAACCATGGAGGGCTTTGACAGCACCAGCGAGTACTGCATAAGCGCCAGCTCGGCAAAGAAGAACACCGTGTTCTCCATCTGCATTCAGTCAACAAGAAAAACTTCTTCAGCACACAAACTTTATGGTGCATTCAATCTTACAGTGCAAACATCTGAATTTACTTATGTTCAATCTTTACCTCCTTATCATTCTTCGAATCAGAGGAAGATGCTGCCTTTGCAAAGCGCACGAGGAAGACATAAGGTGTAGGAACAGTCAGGTTCCACTGAAGCCTGTTCAGAATAGCCTTCTCCATCCTCAGTATCTGCTCCCTAGTGTAGGCACTGTCCGATATCAAGATGAAATCGTTGACCTGCAAAAGTGTGCAATCTGATCAGAACATGACCTCAGTAGACACCTGCAAAAGTGCAATTTAATCGAAGTTCTTCAGTCTTGTACCTCTGGAGCCCAAATCTCCTCGTACTTGCAGGCGATCAGCAGGGCTGAGACGCCTACCAGCTGCAGCTCCCTCCGAAGCACGGGCTGCATCGAGAGGTACCGGTCTATGATGTACATCGTAAGGTACAGGGACTCCGGCATGAGATCGAACTTTTGATGCACTTCAATGATCCAATCGGCGAGGATGCCCCGCATCTTGGAGTTGATCTCCACCTGGGAGTCGATGTAGTCGCACGGGCGGCACTCATTCTGCAGCAAGACACACCCGTCAGAGACAAGCAGATCGCAAAGGTTTGCATACACATAAGAGTCGATCATCATGCAGTTACCTCGGCAACTTTGTAGAACTTGTAGATGTCTTCGATGTAATCCACCACAGCTAGCTGATTGTCGCCATCTAGCTTGTCGATGTCCTGAATCTCTTCTCGAGCCGCGTACTGGCAAATTGCAATGGCAGATCAGACTAATTGCTCGAACACTCATGACTAGAATGTAAAAAGAAGCGTTTTGACGACAGGTAACGCACCTTGGAGCGTGCTGAGAGCACAGAAGTGAGCGTATTGATGGCCTTCTTCCTCGAGCACTTGCGGACGGAGCTGACGCTGCTCTCCGCCGTGGACTTGCTCACGTCAGAGTCGGAGCTGATCTCGATGACGTGCTCAGAGGGAGGAGGGGCAGGCTTGACTCTCGGCAGCCTCGCCGGATTCTGCAGTGGCAAAGCGACGATTGATTAGCACGAGACCAAATTAGCGATGCCAAGATAGAGCAGGAACGGAGCAGGAACGCTACCTTGGCTTTCTCCTGCGCCTTCTTTATGAGTTGAGCACCAAAGTTCCTCGTCACGGGGCGGTGTGGATTCACCGGCTCCTGGAGCTGCGGCTTCCTGTTTGTTTCCAAGAACACGTGAGTGGAAATTTCGATGAGAAGAAGGGGAAAACATAGCGGAACGGGGCCGGTTTCTTGCTTACCCTTCCGCCACGCGGACGACGTTGCCGATATTGCCGATGTCGCGCAGGACGCCCCGCCGGGGCTTGTTCTCGAGTTTGCCAGCCATGGCGGCCTTCTGCTTTCCCGGAGCGGGGATTCCACCACCTAGCACTGCACAGCAGAAACGAGAAAGAAATATTGTCTCAGAAGCTGCAGACCAAGAACGAGAAAAACCACATCAAATCGACGCCAAAACGAAATCTTTCTTCAGAACTTTTATTAGGAAGCTTCAAATGAATTGGGAAGAAACCCAAGCGAGGATTCGAAACTAGTAAAGAAATCTAACAAGATTCAAGAAACCGTCCGGAGCCAACGAAGAAGAACGAAAAAAGATTCAAGAATTCCAATCAGACATGGCCGACCACGCCAGAACAGGATTTCATTTTCTCCCCCAAGGAGCAAACCAAGAACGCATCTTCTCCCCGAAGCAAGAACGTCCAGGAACCAATCGAGAACCCAACCACGGCAAAGAACAAGATCCGTTCGCTCACCTCTGTTCTGCTGCGGAGCGGCAGCGATGTTCTGGTTACGTGTGGCCATCTCCTCCTCCTCGCCCTGGCCGAAGATCCCCGAGAGCACGGTGGAGAAGAACGAGTGGAGACGCGCAACCCGCGACCCCTCTTCCCCTCCGGCGAGCGCAGCCACGGCTCCGGCGAGCTCTACGGCGTGTTCTTGGAGCTCTCCCGATTCCTCTCTCTCTCTCTCTCTCTCTCTTCGTTCTTGCCTTGGTTAATCGATGGCGTGATGGGGCGGATTTAGCACTAGAGTTCTTG